>OY992884.1:44833220-44890415 GCA_963921405.1 Cepaea hortensis | reverse complement strand
AGAAGAAGAAGAAGAAGAAGAAGAAGAAGAAGAAGAAGAAGAAGAAGAAGAAGGAGAAGAAGAAGAAGAAGAAGAAGAAGAAGAGAAGAAGAAGAAGAAGAAGAAGAAGAAGAAGAAGAAGAAGAAGAAGAAGAAGAAGAAGGAGAAGAAGAAGAAGAAGGAGAAGGAGAAGGAGAAGAAGAAGAAGGAGAAGAAGAAGAAGAAGAAGAAGAAGAAGAAGGAGAAGAAGAAGAAGAAGAAGAAGAAGAAGAAGAAGAAGAAGAAGAAGAAGAAGAAGAAGAAGAAGAAGAAGAAGAAGAAGAAGAAGAAGAAGAAGAAGAAGAAGAAGAAGAAGAAGAAGAAGAAGAAGAAGAAGAAGAAGAAGAAGAAGAAGAAGAAGAAGAAGAAGAAGAAGAAGAAGAAGAAGAAAGAAGAAGAAGAAGAAGAAGAAGAAGAAGAAGAAGAAGAAGAAGAAGAAGAAGAAGAAGAAGAAGAAGAAGAAGAAGAAGAAGAAGAAAGAAGAAGAAGAAGAACACTTACGTCAAAATCAAGAACCCCCATATAAATGTTTGAGTTGATATTTCTCTGTGGGATTGTCTTCAGGTACCGATCGTCACAGTCAATGGAAGTGTCATAGCAGGAACACTCCTGCAAACAAGCAACAAAGAAACCAGCTCTGTGACGATTTACATTATTTAACTCGTCTGCAAAGTGATAGGTATATTAGCAGTAGCAGTAGCAATAACTGCAATAGAAACATAGGCAGCAGTAGCAGTTGCAATAACTGCAATAGAAGTATAGGCATTAGCAGTAGCAATAGATGCAATCGAAGTACGGACAGTATTAGCAGTAGTAGCAGCTGCGATAGAAGTATAGGCAGAGGTAGCGGTAGCAATAATAGCAATAAAAGTATAGGCAGTAGCAGCAGCAGCAATAGCTGCAGTAGAAGTATAGGCAGTAGAAGCAGTAGCAATTACTGTAATAGAATTATGAGCTGTAGAAGCAGTAGCAATTGCTGCAATAGAAGTGTAGGCAGCAGTAGCAGTAGCATTAGCTGCAACAGAAATATAGACAGCAGTAACTGTAGTCAGGTCTTAGTCAGATATGACTGAGCTACCGTATAACAGTAGACGGTACTGCCTGGTTTCTGTTAGCGTCGAACGTTGGGCGGCGCTTACCAAACCCGACACCCCACATTGTGCCGACGGCTTCGGGCGGAAGAGCGCAATTGGGAGGGTACAAGCCTTACCCTGGTGCGAGGAAATGCAAGCTAAAGACAAAATTGTCATGGCAGGGCAGACCAGGCCCTAAGCCTTAGTTGGCGACTGGTCTAGGATCGAAGCTCCGACAGGCGGACAGTTAGAGCATTGCTTTGCTGATCCGGCAGCTTCTGCAGCTTGTCTTGTTCCAGATGTAGGGGTGTTACCTTTCCTCTGGAGTGAACTAGGCAGGCCGAGAGAGGGATCATGCTGCATGGGCAACACATGATCTCTATATTTTAGCCCAGGCTTTGTGCTATGGAGAGGCAATAACTCCATCCCTGGTCTTAACTGGTCTCGGAATCAAAGCGAGAGGCAACTGTTACGGGTTATAAGTCCTTGTCAGTTGGCGTAGACATGGGGCGCCACGCGTTGCCTCTGACGGTGGGAGACACCTATAGGTGTCACTGATCAGCTACCGCCCGCCTCAAGCTGGGCAGCCCCCAGCCAATTGGGTGCTGATCCGCCACAGCCTGCCTGCTTCAATGGGTGCTTGGGGCTAGGACAAAATCTGAATCGCAGGCTGTAAAACCAATGCACCAGGTACAAACAAAAATATAAATAGAAACCTCAAGCTACGGCTTGCAAACTGGAACGTGAGAACCATGTGTCCAGGATTTTCCACTGACTTGACCAATATTGACGATGTGAGAAAAACGGCTGTGATTGATGCCGAACTCAATCGTCTTAACATTGATATTGCAGGCCTGCAGGAGACTCGCCTCGCTGAGGAAGGGTCACTCAGGGAAAACAACTACACCTTTTTCTGGAAGGGTAAAGGGCAGGCAGAAAAAAGGCAACACGGTGTGGGCTTTGCAGTGAAGAATTCGCTACTGGGAATGATTGAAATTCCAGCAGGAGGAAATGAAAGACTATTATCCCTGCGCTTGGCAACCTCTTGTGGGTTTGCCACCATTATTACTGCATATGCACCGACACTCGATTCCTCTGATGATGTGAAGGATTTGTTCTATGAGGAGTTAGACTCTGTGATCAAGGCAGTTCCAAAATCCGACTACATTTATATGCTCGGTGATTTCAATGCTCGTGTGGGCAAGGACTCGAGTTCATGGCCAGTGTGCCTTGGAAAATACAACATCGGTCGCATGAATGAAAATGGGCAAAGGCTGCTGGAGCATTGCACCAGTAATGACCTATGTATTACAAACTCTTTTTTTTTAAACAAAAGAGATGCATAAGGTCACATGGAAACATCCAAGATCCGGCCATTGGCACCAGCTGGACTTCATCATCACACGGAGACAACATCTGAACCATATATCATTGACCCGTAGTTACCACAGTGCTGACTGTGATACGGATCATTCTTTGGTTGTTGCAAGGGTTAGACTGAGACCAAAGAGAATCTACACAGCTAAACACAAATCTAGCCCCAGGATTAATATTATTAACACTCATGATCCTGAAAAGTGCTTTCAGTTTCAACAGCAACTTGAAGACGTTTTCACTGATACACCAGAAAATTGTACAGTAAATGATAAATGGAATAAACTTAAGGAAACTCTTTGTAAAACTGCCGTAAAGGTTTACGGCACTGTGGATCATAAGAGGCAGGACTGGTTTGCGGCCAACAGCGAGACTCTGCAGCCCTTGATTGATAAGAAGAAGAAAGCTCTCTTAAGAAACAAGGAAAGACCAACGCGTAACACTCTGAGTGAGCTAAGGCAAGCTAGGAAGGATGTGCAAAAGGCTGCCAGGCAGTGTGCAAATGATTATTGGATCAAGTTATGTGAGTCCATTCAAATCGCAAGTGATAAGGGAGACATAAGAAGCATGTATGAAGGAATAAAGAAAGCCTGTGGTCCAGTGATCAAAAGAAGTGCACCATTGAAAACCTTGACTGGAGAAGTCAACACTGATAAGAAACAGCAGATGGACAGATGGGTAGAGCACTATTTGGAGCTTTACTCAAGTGAGACCAAACTAGCGGATAATGCCCTCAACGCCATAGAGGCTCTACCAACTCTTGACCACCTGGACACACTTCCCACCATAACAGAAGTTAAGTGTGCTATAAATGAACTTGCATCTGGCAAGGCTCCAGGTAAGGATGGGATTCCAATAGAGGTTATCAGGAGTGGGCAAGACACACTCACTATACAGATCCACCAGCTAATAGAGCTATGCTGGCGTGAAGGACAAGTCCCACAGGATTTCAAAGATTCAAGCATCATAACACTGTACAAGAACAAGGGCGATCGGAGCGACGGCAACAACTATAGGGGTATCTCACTTCTGTGTATTGTTGGAAAAGTATTTGCCAGAATTGTTCTGCGCAGACTTCAAGTCCTAGGAGATCAAGTCTACCCCGAATCACAGTGTGGCTTTCGACAGAACCGGTCTACCACTGATATGATATTCTCATTGCGACAAATGCAAGAAAAATTCCGTGAACAGAATCAACCACTGTTTATTGCCTTCATCGACCTCACAAAGACAATTGATTTGGTCAGTCGTGAGGGTCTGTTCAAGGCACTAAAGAAGATTGGCTGCCCACCAACTCTTCTGTCCATTGTGGAATCGTTCTACACAGGCATGAAGGGTATAATCAAGTTTGATGGTGCAACTTCTGAAGAAATTGAAATCAAGAGTGGAGTTAAGCAAGGTTGTGTACTAGCTCCCACCCTCTTTGGAATATACTTTTCACTTCTACTGAAATATGCATTTCGTGATCAGGATGGTGGTATATACATTCACTCACGCTCAGATGGCGGCCTCTACAATGCTCAGAGATTGAAGGCTAAGACCAAAATTAGGAGGGTACTGATCATAGAGTTGCTTTTTGCAGATGATGCTGCAGTTACGACCCACTCTGAGGAAGAATTGCAATGTCTACTATCTGCATTCTCCAATGCTTGTTCTGAATTTGGTTTAACAATTAGCAAAAAGAAGACACAGATTATGTCACAAGGTGCACATGGGGTACCATCAATCTTTATTGACGACGCCGAACTAGAGATAGTAGACCATTTTACATATCTAGGATCGGTGGTAAATAGCAAATTATCCCTAGATCAGGAAATCAACATCCGGATTGGCAAGGCAGCAACAACAATGAACAGGTTAAGAAAAAGAGTCTGGGAGAACAGGAAGCTTACTGCCAAAACAAAAGTCCTTGTCTATCAAGCCTGTGTCCTTAGTACTCTTCTCTATGGCAGTGAAACCTGGACAACTTACTCACACCAAGAGAACAATTTAAACAGCTTTCATATGCGGTGTCTGCGAAGAATTCTTGGTATTAAGTGGCAAGACAAAATCACAAATACTGAAGTATTGGAAAGATCAGGTTGTGTGACAGTTTATTCCATGCTCAGTCTTCGTAGACTTAGATGGATAGGACATCTTAGGCGGATGGATGATGGTAGAATACCAAAGGATATCTTTTTTGGTGAATTACAGATGGGTAAGAGATCTCAGGGTCGGCCTCTACTACGATACAAAGATGTGTGTAAGCGGGACATGATTGATACAGGCATTGATAATGCACATTGGGAGCAAGTCGCCGCTGAACGTGTTGCATGGAGGGCAAATATCAGAAATGGAATAAAGTCAAAGGAGAAAATTATTGCAGAAAAGTCACACACCAAGCGTTTGAGACGTAAGATGGTGCATGATGGTGGAAATGACCACGTGTACACATGCACCCACTGTGAACGGACATTTACAGCGCAAATTGGCCTTATCAGTCACACTCGCTACCGCCATAGTTAAAAGTTGTTATGCCTTTTTAAAGCACAAACTATCGTCTGTCAAGACGACAAGGTGCCAATGTCAACTGTAGAAACAGCTGCAATAACTGCAGTAGATGTAAAGGCAATCATAGCAGTAGCAATAGCTGCAATTAAACATATAGACAGTCGTAGTATGAGCTGCAATAGAATATACAGACAGTAGTAGCAGTAACAACGGCTGCATTAGAAGAGAGGAAGTAGTAACAATAGATGCAATAGAAGTACATTCTGTAGAAGCTGTAGGAATAGATGCAATAGAATTATAGGCATTCGAAGTAGCAATAACTGTAACAGAAGTATATGCAGTAGTAGCACTAGCAATAGAAGTATTGACAGTCGTTTTAGTGGCACTAGCTGCAATAGAAGCATAGGCAGTTGAAGCAATAAACGCAATAGAGTTATAGGCAGTAGTAGCAGTACCAATAGCTGCAATAGAAGTATAGGCAGTCGCAAGAGTAGCTGTAGGTTGTTGCCATGTTGTATTAGTAGTTTATAGTTCAATGTGTATAAGCGGGACAAGATTGATTCAGGCATTGCTGTTGCACCCTGGGAGCTTCTTCTTCTTTCGTTTGCTTGAAATATGTCAATATCTGCAATGTCTTTTCCTTCTGTCCTGTATGTTATCGTTTCTCTCGAATCTCTGTTGCTTCTCTGGACTAATTTTGATATTGTTATCTTGTGCGAATGAGTCCGCAAAATGGTCAGCTGCTTGCTCCCGCTCCTCTATTTCGAACAGCATTTTGTCCAGACCCATCTGTGTAGACTCGGATCCAGAGGTCCTGTGGGTATTCTTCATCAAGGAAGCTGTAGGTGGCTGTTCTGCGCTGCACACTGTTCTGCTCTTCCTTGTCAAATATTCCTGTCACTTTTGTCTGGATTTGTAATGATAGTCTATGCTCATCTTTCCATGGAGTTCGCTCTGGAATAGTTGTTAGGGGGATACCAACTGTGGGCAGATCGATGGTTTGGATAGCTGCAGAGTCGTTTGGCCTGGTGGATAAAACTACTTCTTTTCAACCGCCCCATAGCTAGGTTTTCAAATCTGTTCTTCATAGTGTAGCCTGGCAAGCTGAGGAACTTTTCTCCTTGTATTAGCGTTTTCGTATCTCTGCACTCACTCAATGCTTGTGTCCTCCCCATCTTCTCCATTTCCACTATAGGGGTTGATCTCATCCCTCCTGTGGTGACTCTAAGTGCTTGATTTTGCACTTTGTCCAGCTCTTTTAGTGTGGTTTTTTGATGCTGAACACCACTCAGTTGACCCATATTCCATGTGTGGTCGTATGCTCTGTTGGTAAACTTTGCTAAATATTTTCCCACTGGCTCCCCATGTGGTTCCACTTAGCTTCCTCAGGATGGCTATTTTCCTTCTGGCGTTTGCAACTGCTTTGTTGATGTTCTTTCTCCATGTCAGCCTGCCATCAAATGTTACTCCAAGGTATGTTGGTTCTTTATCTTCTCTTAGGGGTGTTCCATTTATCTGGATAATCTCTGCCTTTTGTTTTGAAGAGAGGGTAAAGAGAGTGGTGCTGCACCTTTCAGTGTTTATGCTGACACACCATATATTTGCCCATGCAGCAAATGTATCTACAGCTCTTTGTAGCAATTTGGTGGCCACTGATGCATGTTCATTTGCGCTCCATAAAACCAGGTCGTCGGCGTACATTGCCGCTTTAATTCCATGCGGTAGATTAGCAACAAGATCATTGATGAAGATTAGAAAAAGTGTGGGGGACAAGACTCCTCCCTGGGGAACACCGTGACACAGTAGTACTTTCTTGCTCTTGAGTCCGTCTATCTGTACTCGAGCTCTTCTGTTGTGCAAGTATGCTTTCACCCATTTGTACATTCTTCCATTGACTTTGCAGTTTCTCAGTTTCTTCATCAGACCTTCTTTCCAGACTTTGTCAAAGGCTTTCTTCAGATCTATCCATGCATCCTGAATTTCTTGAGAGAGGTAGGTTTTCTGATCTTCCGTAGAGTAGCACTGCTTAAAGCCAGCCTGCTGTGGCACAAGGATGTTTTTACTTTCAATGTACCACTGCAGTCTGTGATTGATGATGCGCTCCAGTGTTTTGCAGAGACAGCTAGTGAGGCTAATTGGTCTGTAGCTAGAGGCAATGGAACCATTTTTCCCTGATTTTAGGAGGGGTATCATGATTGCTTCTCTCCAGGCTTGTGGAATACTGCCTAAGGTCCAGCTGTTATTGAAGATCTGCAACAGCTTTGCTTTGGCCTCTTTTCCTAGGTTCCTGATCATTTTATTGGAGAAACCATCAGCTCCTCGTGACTTTCTCATTTTCAGTTTTGATATGGCTAGCTCCAGTTCGCTGATTGTGATGGGTTCCTCCAGAGCCTCATGTACTATTTCCTTCTGTCCTGTATGTTGTCGTTTCTCTCGAATCTCTTGTTGTTTCTCTGGACTAATTTTGATATTGTTATCTTGTGTGAATGAGTCCGCAAAATGGTCAGCTGCTTGCTTTCTTATGAAGATGTTTCCATCTTTATGTAGTGCAATTTTTGTTTCTCCATGTGCCCTCATCGTTAAGTTGTTTTATTAGCTTCCATAATTTCCTTGTGTCTTTTTCAAAGTTCAGAGACTCCGTTTTCTCCTGCCAGCTTTTCCGTCTAGCCTGCAGCTTGGCACTTTGAAATTTGGCTTTTGCGTGCTGGAATTTATTGTGGTGCTCTTGGCTGGGTGTGGTCTCTGCTTGCTTTCTACACACTTCCACTTCGTTATGCAACTGTTCCAGTTCACTACTCCAGTAGGGTTTATATTGTTTACGGGCTCCTCTTGGTACTGTTTCTCGCGCTGCCTGTAGTATGCATTTCCCAAACTCTTCAACTACTTTATTTATGTCTTTTTCAGTGTTCAGTTTTCTAACCAGTATGCTGGTGCGATGCTTGTACACTGCCCAGTCTGCTTTCTTGTAGTTACACCTCGAGAGTGTGCTGGTTTCACTTACAAGCTCATTTTCTACAGTTAGAAAGACTGGCCGATGGTCACTGCCACCAAGTTGTTTCCCAACAATTCGTGTAATGTTCCACTCCAGGTCTGGTGAATGAAAAGCCAGGTCAGGTGTAGTTTTAGTGTGCCATGATCTCGAGTAGAAAGTATGTGGGTCGGACGGCTTGTTAATCAAGATATTCGCCGATGATCGGGTTGCAGGGAGGGCAAAGATCAGAAATGGAATAATGACAAATGAGACAATGATTGCGGATAGGTCACATACAGAGCGTGATAGATGTATGATGCATTATGGTGGAAATAACTATGCGTTGAGATGCACCCATTGTGGACACATTGTGCACTACTGCATATTGGGGCAGTGAGGAGCGTGATATTCACTGGCACAGGAACGGAGCATTATGGGAAGATCCTTTGCCCTATCGTGTGTCACGACGGAAAGGTGCAAGTAGTACTTCAAATGGTTCAGATAGAACGGCTTAATGATCTTATCCCACGCGCGAGGTCAGATGCAGAATGGGGTGGATATACTTGGTGTGCACTACTGAATATTGGTGCAGTTGCTAGAATGTGTCTTGAGATAAACTTAAATGCAACTCATCAACGATAAACGGTCCAGAGTGGCACAAAATCCATCAACGTACTGAAGCAGAAAATGAACAGCAATGAAGGAGTCGAAGCCGGTCGATGCAACAACATAGGCAATATTTATTTGCCGGAGTCGAACAGTTTACAAATTTACAAATCCATGTATCAGTTTCGATTAATAACTACCGTGCCTGGTATGGCCAGGCCGGACGGTAAAGAAACATGTTTAAATTGGAATCGTAAACGATCGAAGACATTAAATATCTAAAATCATCATATCCCGGTGCTTCTGTCCTTGGCTATCCTATCTATGCGTCAGCCTGTTTCACTTCCTGAGTCCCGTTTTAATAGTGTCGCATTTGTCCGTGGTTTTCTGATCGATATACATCTTGCATTAATAGCCTCGTTCTTCTTTCTGATATCTGTTGGCCATTGGAGTAAGTGTCCAGCCAGTATATAAGTTCTCGCTTTGCTGAGAATCGAATCGAGCTACCTCGTTGTTCAAGCTCCAAGATCTGTCTGTTTGTTGTTGACAATCTTTCTGACGTATTCTGTTTTTTACGTCATCCTCCTAGTTTCTACCCCTATTTGGTTCGCGATTTTCTCACTATGTTTCATTTATGTCATATCAACTGCGCTGCTACTTGGCAGCAGCGAGGAGCATTTTGCGTGATATTTACTGGCACAGGAATGGAGCATTATGGGAAGATCCTTTGCCTTGAACTTTGAACCGCGACTAACGACTAACTAACTATTTCCGTCGCGAATTGATCTGGTCAATCACATCCTCTAACTACATAGGTTGTATTAATTATGCCTATTTGTTTAAGCACAATGTAAACTTCAATGGGCTCAGGGCCGACCACGATGTCGTTCGTCGTTCTATCTTGACCAGCTGAGATGTTAGCGACATCACAAAAGTCCAACGTGCCTCGAAACCAGAGGATGGCTAACCTCATTAAAGAATGCCCGCTGGAAGTCGGAAGTGTCGTCCTACGGGTGGCAAACTAAAAATTGACACTACGCAATTACGTCCGAGTGAAATGTCTCGTCCGAATGTCCCTCGTGCTAGGAACAGCTCTGACTACCTAGTTTCCGAATGCCGCTCTTGTTCGGAACAGCTCTGACTGGGTAGTTTTCCGAATGTCTGTTGAGCCTGGAAAAGCTCTGATGGGCGCAACGACAAGCACATGTCCGAAAACTCGCTGAGTGGATGCCGTCTGCAAACCTGTCTGGTTTGTGCGGGAATGACCCGGGGAAACGAAATGACCAATATATTGAAGTGAGGATCTAAAGCAGCCATGAGCAGGACGTGACGATCTCCCTAGTTGAGCCCAGATCCAGGGCGTTATGTGTCGGCCCTGCAACTATGGAAGCAACCTTGGATGGCGGAAAATGCTATGGACTGTCCCTGCCTTCCTTTGAGGGATGACCGTTGTCTTCGACCGTTCCACCTTGGCCAGCATGGTTGCAGATGGCGCCACAAAAGTGAGAGTCTCCCAGGAATGCTACCTGGTCAAAAATGCACGCTAAAGTCGATGTGTTGGCCTACGGGTTTCGGCCCAAGGGCGCATAACAGACACACCGCAATCACATCTGAAAAAACACTCCGGATGAACGAAAAGAAGAAGATAGAACGGCTTAATGATCTTATCCCACGCGCGAGGTCAGATGCAGATCAGGGTGAACATACTTGGTGGGAGATGACCGAGTGTTAGGTCTACGAGCTCAGGTGACACGGACAAAGGTGAGAAAGAAGGGTCAAGCCAGGGGTGGTCTGCTCTCAGTTGGCGGGGAATCACTTCAAGAGATGGAGTCGTGCTCTTGTTTGGGTAGTGGTGTGGATAGGGATAGAGGAGCAGACCGAGATATTAGATTAGATACAGAGGGGGAAATAGGGTCTTCCATGACACTATGCAATTTGAGGACCTCGAAAAATAGAGATAGGAATAGAGATAGAGATATAGCGAGAAAGAGATAGAAATAGAGGTATAGAGAGATAGAGATAGAAATAGAGATGGAGGTATAGAGAGATAGAGATAGAAAGAGAGTGAGAATAAGAAATAGATAAACTTCGTGACACACTTGGAATATTTAACTACAAAGTTGAGCGACTGCTGTTGTGGGGATCGGAGGCTTAGAGAACGACTAACCCTTTAACTACTTACAGAGTTCATTGACCAATACCTGCACTTAATCGAGGAACTGCAGTATATTAATGGGATAGTAACAATAATAGAAATTGTTGTGGTGGTAGTTACTGTAGTAGTAGTAGTAGTAGTAGTAGTAGTAGTAGTAGTAGTAGTAGTAGTAGTAGTAGTAGTAGTAGTAGTAGTAGTAGTAGTAGTAGTCGTAGTAGTAGTAGTAGTAGTAGTAGTAGTAGTAGTAGTAGTAGTAGTAGTAGTAGTAGTAGTAGGTGTTGTTGTTGTTGTTGTTGTTGTTGTTGTTGTATTAGTAGCAACAACAGCAGCAGTAGCTTGTTCATGCTACTTTAACATCCAATATGTATTGTGATCATATAAAGGCCATCTACAATGTTGACCTATACTTATTCTTATCTAGCACACTTACCTTATATGGACATATGGTTGGCGGAAGGTTCTGTCCACCAACCCCCATAAAACCGAAAACGAACACAAGCATAAATGCAACCATTTGTTACAAACTGCTATCTAAAATCTAATTATGTCCTTAGTTCTCGCATGTGTTTTGGCAATAATGTTTTCTTTTATATCTATCTCTGCTATTATTTTTAATTTTTTCTTTATTATTTCGTTGCCGGGCCTGCTGACGTTGACGACAATGTATATATATTTTTTTTCACTATTGAATCTTTCGTATTATTTATTTATTTTTGTTCAGGGACACTTGGAATTTTTTTTAATTTTTTTGGCATATCCTATTTACATGACATTGCAGTCAACACATAATTTTTCAGCTGCTGTTGATGTCATGGCAAGTTTTACGTTCGGTAGTTTGCTATTGCTTTCTGAACGACCGGCTCACATATCTTTCCGTAAGAAACCAACGCGACCTGATCCGCGCGATCTCCCTCAGCTGTGTTAGGTGTGTGGTTGTACGGGATTACGAACAGCGTCCTTAACGCCTTCGCCAAGGAAACCGGCAGACTGGTAATAGGGAAAGTTAATCACTGTGTACTAGAAGTTGATAACGCGTATGGACTAAGCTTAAGTTCAAAGCGAGGTAAGGCAATTTAAAAAAAAAACATTGATATAATAGTAAAGGAGCAGCAATATAAGTAATATAAGTAGTAATAACAATAACAGGGGTAGTAATAGTAGCGGTGGTGGTGGCGGTAGTGGTATTAGTAGTGAAAGTAGGAATAGTAGTAGTACTAGTAATTAGTAATAATCGTAGTAGTAGTAGTAGTAGTAGTAGTAGTAGTAGTAGTAGTAGTAGTAGTAGCAGCAGCAGTAGTAGTAGTAGTAGTAGTAGTAGTAGTAGTAGTAGTAGTAGTAGAGGTAGTAGTAGTAGTAGTAGTAGAGGTAGTAGTAGTATTAGTAGTAGTAGTAGTAGTAGTAGTAGTAGTAGTAGTAGTAGTAGTAGTAGTAGTAGTAGTAGTAGTAGTATTAGAGGTAGTAGTAGTAGTAGTAGTAGTAGTAGTAGAGGTAGTAGTAGTAGTAGTAGTAGTAGTAGTAGTAGTAGTAGTAGTAGTAGTAGTAGTAGTAGTAGTAGTAGTAGAGGTAGTAGTAGTAGTAGTAGTAGTAGTAGTAGTAGTAGTAGTAGTAGTAGAGGTAGTAGTAGTAGTAGTAGAGGTAGTAGTAGTAGTAGTAGTATTAGTAGTAGTAGAGGTAGTAGTAGTAGTAGTGGTAGTAGTAGTAGTAGTAGTAGTAGTAGTAGTAGTAGTAGTAGTAGTAGTAGTAGTAGTAGTAGTAGTAGTAGTAGTAGTAGAGGTAGTAGTAGTAGTAGTAGTAGTAGTAGTAGTAGTAGTAGTAGTAGTAGTAGTAGTAGTAGTAGTAGTAGTTGTTGTTGTTGTTGTTGTTGTTGTTGTTGTTGTTGTTGTTGTTGTAGCAGCAACAACAGCAGCAATAGTTTGTTTATGCTACTTTAACATCCAATATGTGTTGTGATCATATAAATGCCATCTACAGTGGTGGCCTAGGCTTATTCTAATCTAGCACACTTACCTTATATGGACATATGGTTGGGGGTAGGTCCCGCCCACCAATCCCCATAAAATCGAACATGAATGCTAGAAAAAACGCCACCATTGATCTAAAATGCATTGACGTCCAGTGTTCTCGCTTGTATATTGGGTGCAACGTTTTCTTGTATATCCATCTCTGATATTATTTTTAGTAGTTTGGTATTTTTGTCCTTGACCGAGCCTGCTGGCGTGGGCGATTAAGTCCTTTCACCAGTGACTCTTTTGTGCTATTGATTTATTTTTGTAATCATATAATCATCTGTTGGAAGCAACAGAGATGTGGTTGCTGACGCAGATTTTGTGAATTCCCTGGACTGCCAGAGTAACTAACAGCGATTGCCTGAAGGAGGCTAATGAAACTAGAACATTATATTCAACAATAAGAATGAGACAAACAGCTTTCTTTGGTCATGTGGTGAGAAGAGAGGCAATGGAGAACATCGTGACAACTGGAAAGATCAATGGGATGAGAGGCAGAGGCAGGCCAAGAGAAATGAAGCTGGATGGACTGAGACGGTGGCATGGAGGAACATTATCAGCAGAGTTGATCCAGAACTCCAAAGACCGACATCTGTGGAGAGACATGAACGCCTACGCCAACTGACAAAGCACTTAATAATGATAAATCAAATAATCTTTTGCTACTATACAACACGATCTAGTACTCAATCTATCTTATGTTTACTCTAATCATTGGTCTCACAACTGAGAAAAAAAAATCAGAACTTTTAATCAGGTGGCACCTGCAAACTTTAGCAGATGACTCTTCTCTAGCTGTTGAACGAGGGGACGCAGCTCGTGTGGGAATGGCCTGAGTGCAGTGATGTCGTTTCTTAGCTCAAACTCAACTCAACTCAACTAAAAGCATTATCATGTAGAAGGTCGTTTGCAGAACGTCGCTCTCATCCCAATAGTCTCGATCCTACATCAGTTTTCCTGCCAAGCGTATGTGTATGTTCAATGTGTCTTCAGTGTTCTGCCTATTGTTGTGCTTGTCCCTAACTCTTGCTCCAAACTCCATGCCTTCAACTATCACTGTTCTTTTCTACACGAGCCTCTAGCTCCAAACTCCATGCCTTCAACTATCACTGTTCTTTCATACCACCTGCCTCTTGCTCCAAACTCCATGCCTTCAACTATCACTGTTCTTTCATACCACCTGCCTCTTGCTCCAAACTCCATGCTTTCAACTATCACTGTTCTTTCATACCACCTGCCTCTTGCTCCAAACCCCATGCCTTCAACTATCACTGTTCTTTTCTACCCGAGCCTCTTGCTCCAAACCCCATGCCATCAACTATCACTGTTCTTTCCTACCCCCATCCTCTTGCTCCAAACCCCATGCCATCAACTATCACTGTTCTTTCCTACCCCCATCCTCTTGCTCCAAACCCCATGCCATCAACTATCACTGTTCTTTCCTACCCCATCCTCTTGCTCCAAACCCCATGCCTTCAACTATCACTGTTCTTTTCTACCCGATCCTCTTGCTGCAAACCCCATGCCTTCAACTATCTCTGTTCTTTCCTACCCCCATTCTCTTGCTCCAAACCCCATGCCTTCTATCAAAGTTGTTTCCAATCCCCTGGAACGTGTACCATGTCCACAGTATTTCAGTTTCCAAGAAGAGACGCAGTTTATGAGCCAGTTCTCTTCAACATTCAGATCTTGTAGAATGTCAGTAATCATTTGTCTTTCTTTGTCCTCGTTATACTAAGAATATTTTTGTAAGATTTAGACTCAAAAGCCCCAATTGCCTTTTTCAGATGATTGCAAAATGTGTCACAACTGCATGATGCCGCATGAAAGGTGTCTGTTCTTGAAAGAAAGAAACAGAACAGCCTTACTTTAATTTGTTTCCTTCTGTTGTATCTTTACACACACACAAAATTGCAATCCGTTAACATTCCGTTATGTGTATTTACATATTGTGTTGTATGAACTTTTCAGAGGATGAATACAAAACTTGGACCGGCAATATCTTAAGACACAGCGCGGTCAATAAAAATATTTTTGTTGTTGTTGTTGTTGTTTGCATATCCTTTACAGGACATTGCTGTCAATCTTTCGGCTGATTGTTGATTTCTTGGCAGTAGTTTTCGATTGCTTTCTGAGCGGCCGGCTCACATACCCCATAAGTTACCGACACGATTCGAACCACTGCTGATTCTCACCGTCGTCACGTTACTTACCAGAGTATATGAGATTACGGAGAAAAGTCGCTAACCTCTAGGCCAGGAAGCTGGCCAATGAAAATATACCGTATATTTTTATACAGATGTCAGTATGCGTGCGTGTCTAAATGAGCTTGCGCTGCAACTTCCGATGCGCTGACGGCTTCGTACGGGGTTCACTCCATCCGAGTTTCATAATTTCCGCACATGCCGAGCCGAGGGTTCTATATCAGCCTAGTGCGATTTGCATTGGAGGGGGCACGCTTTGTGATGATTTCCATAGCATGTGGCGTTGGTCGTGTGGAAAGCAATGGCGAACTACTGAACTCATCAACAGTAAATATATGTTGGTGTTGATTGCGATGTCCTATAAAGGCCATGCAACTATGTTAAGTAAAGGAAAGTTAATGACCCATGTATTCGCCTTGGGGTGGATTGTTTAGAAGGTGGTAGTACCATACGGAACTCGATTGGTGATGCCGTCAAAAGCATTCTTGCCGTCTTTACGTTCCACGACATTTCCCAGTACCCATTTTAAGCTGTGTCGTGCTGGAAGTCCATGTTAACGTTCGTTTTTACATCACTAGCCTCAAGACAGGACCATATTTGAAACGAGGAGATCTATAAACAGTTAGTTCAACTGACTGGCACATTGCCGTCTTGAAAGACGATAGTTTATAAAATGGAGTTATACCTCTTCATAGTACAAAGTCTGGGCTGAATTTAGAGAACATGTGTTGCCCATGCAGCATGATCCCTCTCTTGGCCTGACTAGTTTACTCCAGAGGAAAGATAACACCAATAGATCTGGAACAAGACAGACTGCAGAAGCTGCCGAACCAGCAAAGCAATACTCTAACTGTCCGCCTATCAAAGCTTCCATTCTATATCAGTTCCCGACCAAGGCGTAGGACCTGGTATGTCCTGCCATGCCATTTAGTCGTTATGTTGCAATCCCTCGCATTAGGGTAAGGCTTGTACCCTCCCAATTGCGCTCCTCCACCCGAAGTTGTTGGCACTATGTGGGGGTGTTGGATTTGGTGAGCAACGCCCAACATTCAGCGCTAACAGAAAGCAGGTAGTACCGTCTACTGTCATACGGTAGCTCAGTCATATCTGACAAAGACCTGACATAATGCCGAGACATGAACAACGGCTTAATAATATAGCCCCAGAGATGCAGTAGATTGAAAACATTAATCGTCTTGTAACTAATTGGGTTTTAACTCGCCGTTACTGTTTTTCTAATAACAAAAATATACAAACCACAATTCCACAATAGATCTCCGAGGTGGGGGGAGGGGGGGGAGGGGCACTAGCTACTAGAACCGCTGAAAGAAGTCATGAATACTCTGAGTTTCTACATATCACCTCCAAATATTATGCCAGCTTTGCTGAATTGAGAAGTTGATTTTTGGTGCTCTTCCCTTTGGGCATTACATCGAAGTCTGTCCAGAATAGGCTTAATCCCAGTCAGTCGGTGTGTGATGTGCTGCATCATGACCTCGTTCCACATATTTTAAGCTCAGCCGCAGGTTGTTAAACCTGGAGAAGGAAAACCAATTCTGCAACACAATCCCCGCTGAGAAGGCACTTTTGTACCGGTGCAGGAAAGTCTCTACATCAACGTCACTAAGACAGCTGCAATATATCTTCTAGGGCTCAAACGACCTGAAATTTAAAGCATATCACTTAAATATTAAAGATCAGTATTTCAGAGGTGTCAACAAGCATTCAAATAGCTTGGACGCTCCGTCATTGAGTCACTCTTGTTTACTGAGATTAATATAGTCTGCGCTTAGGTGCACAGTTGCTTTGTCCATTTGGGAACCCTTTGAGGCTATAAAGACAGCTAAAATATAAATGTACATGTATTTTTTTTGCTCTATTAGAAGTGCACGAATGGAGATGTTGTTTATTGTGTCGTCTAGTCTAATTCATTCTTCTATTTCTATGAGCGTCAGACAATAGATGTGGATTTATTTATATGTTTGTTAATAAAAACTGCCATTAGTGCGTATAGTACCTTGCCGTGAAGGACTGGTGTCTATACGACCTTGGGGTGTAGAACAGCAAATATCTTAAGCCTGAGTCATTAAGGATGCTTGGCTTAGGCAATCGCAACGGACTGTACTGGTTAGTGTTTTTATTCCCTTGCCATTAAACAAAAATTATCTCACCTTACCAGGTCTTCGAAATACGAAACCAACGTTCTAGCCACTTAGTTAGTTGGTCAGTTAGTTAGTCGTTCCTCTTGAGCCTAAGGCGGCGCATAGGGCAAAAGTCATGGCTCTCCATGTCTGGCGGTTCGCTGCTACCTGTTGTAGATCCTGGATGTTCACTTGGCCGTTGAATGAGCCTTCTCTGATGATGATTCTACGCAGGGCCTCTCTTGGTCTTCCCTGTTTTCTTTTCCCTAATGGTGACCATAAGAGGGCTTGGTTGGGGAGTCTTGTCTTGTCCATTCTGAGTACATGACCGATGTAGTTCCAACGGAGTTTTCTTATAAAATTGGATACAGTATCTTGCTGAGTCTCTTGTCTTATATGTGCATTGGTTTTGAAATCTGCCAACTGGATGTTTAGAATTCTTCTAAGACATTTGTTCTCAAAATTGTCTAATTTGTTTATCTAAAGCTACCGTTGATTTCCAACTCTCACATCCATACGTTAGCACTGGAATCACACAAGAATTGAAGATTTTAAGTTTCGTATGTTGGCTGAGTGACTTTGACTTCCAGAATTTTATTGAAGGCACCAGATGCCAGTGAGATTCTAGATAATATTTCTGGTGTTGAGTCCCCTGTAGATGTCATTTTGCTTATTAGGTATGTGAAGCTGTTGACACATGGTTGCTTAATTTGGTGTCGTCTGAACTGTTGGTAAGATCAACAGTTTTTGTTTTTGTGGTGTTAATTTGGAGACCAATTTGACCTGAAACATTTTGGAGATGGTTTATTTTCTCTTGGGTATCTGGGTGTGTTGAACTCAAAAGCACCATGTCGTCGGCAAAGTCCAGGTCTTCTAGAATTTTGTCAACCCAATGGATACCCCTATTTGTGTTGTTTGTGCATTTGCGCATGACCCAATCGATCGCTATTCCAAAGAGCATCGGTGACAAGACACAACCCTGTTTCAATCCCGTTTCCACTGAGAACCAGTCAGAGTTGCCTGATTCTGTTCTCACACAGCAACGTGTCTCCTTATAGAAAGATTTTATGATGTTGGTATATTTGGTAGGAAAATCATAGATGTTAAGTAAATTCAAAAGTGAAAGACGGTGGATACTGTCGAAAGCTTTTTGAAAGTCGACAAAGTTGGTGATTAATTTCGACTGGAATTCTACAGTCTTCATTGATTATTCTAAGAGTGAAAATGTGGTCTATACATGACCGTTTTGGTCTGAAGCCAGCTTGTTCTTCCCTGAGTCTTTCATCTATAGACTTTTTCAATCTCTCAAGTAACATGCTACAAAAATGTTTTCCTGGTACTGACAGTAGGGTGATACTACGCCAGTTATTACAATCAGACATATCACCTATTTTTTTGGCAGTTTAAAAATTACATCATCCTTCCAATGCTGTGGTGGGGATTCGTTTTGCCACATTTCATTGATCATCTGTAACAAACGTTGTAAGGTATTCTTATCTGCTGCTTTGAGCATTTCTCCTGAGATGTCGTCTTCACCAACAGATTTGTTGTTCTTCAATTTATTTATGGCTGTTTTAATCTCTTCCATGGTGAATGACTCACAGGAGGCATCTAGTGGTGGCATGGTGAATTCTCCATCCAGGTTGGGAATACTGTCAGGCTGCGGTCTATTTAATATTTCTTTGAAATGCTCTGCCACTGGCCAGAAGTTATATTCACAGCACATTGAAATAACGTTCTGTAGAAATATGCGACATAAACACTCTGTCCCACCTATCGCTGATCTTGGATCTATAGTCCTTTCGAATACACGAGAAAACAGGAAGTGCAGTATAGAGACCGCGAAATACGATGACGTATTTCAACAGTATCCGCATGTTATAGGGCGACCTTGACTACAGTGATGTCGTGTATGTTAGCCAATAGCCAATATATGTACTCTTTTATCAGATTAGAGGTTAAAGACTTTTCGTAATTCTCACCTTCACAACAAAAATGAAGGAATAAAAACAGCCAGTAAGTTTTTATTTTGTTTGCATATCCTTTACAGGACATTGCTGTCAACATCAGCATCTTTCAGCTGATTGTTAATTTCTTGGCAAGATTACGGTCAATAGTTTGCCATTGCTTTCTGAGCAGCCGGCTCACATACCCCGTAAGTTACCGACGCAATTCGAACCACTGCTGATTCTCACCGTCGTCACGTTACCTACGAGAGTAGACGAGATTACGAAGAAAAGTCGCTAACCTCTAGGCCAGGAAGCCGGCAGCCAGTAAGTAGCAAATTGAAAATTCTAAAGTAAATTAATAACATAGATAAAGGCATTGACAATTGCTGTAAAAGTGTTGGCACAGACAAATTAAGAAAGCGAAGTCAGTTGTTTTAATTAATTAAGTTTATTGAAATGCATTTACAGTGCAGAACTAGCAGACCTAATAGCATCACTGTATTGACTATATCAGTGTCACCAACTGGCTGGGGTTAGATCCCAGAGGGGCAACCACTCAGCCAACATCATTTTCTTCTACTGGTGTTTAGTTCTGGATGCAGTTTAAGATCCCCTAATTCTGTCAGAAGGGACTAATTACCACCCAGATCCCAGAGAGAAAACGTGGAACAAATGTCTTTTATGCTGATTAAGACACTGTCCCTGATACTCAAGAAAACAGCCAAGAAGTGGCTCGTTGAAGATAGAATATATCTATATAGTTTTGGCTGTACTTGGTATCACCAGAAGTGAGAAAGGAGGAGTTAAGACATGCAACGTAATCTGGTTACTTATGACTGCATAGGCAAGATACCTCCCGGACATAGATTCCCCTTCTGGACAATATGTGCGAACCCCCACTAAATGATACAAAATGTGTGTACTTGATTACGCTACACAAACATTTATAAACATTTAGAATTATACGGACAAATTGAGTTTTAAAATACAACAACTGTGTTTATTATTTCTAGTATTGATGATCATATGATGATGATGATGATGATATTATGGTATACGTAACTTAAGAGGTCACATAGGTCATGCTTCCCCCAGTGAGACGCAGTTCACTGTCAGATTGAAGGAGTCCAAATTAGTCCCTCACAAGGCTAAGTCACTTCCTGATATGGGTTGTTGACTGTCCATTGCTCCTAAGAGATCTGGAATGAAACGAACGGAGATGGGTAGTATCTACGTCTACACATCTCAAACACATATGTCTATACATTCATATAAACATACATTCAAGTCATAATATATGATGGTATGATGATAGATGATGGCATGTTACATAAACATATATCAGTTCTAACTAAATAAATATATATGTAAATATTCATAAAACCATTTAGAACATTTATAGCTCAAAACCTACATCATCACATACATTTATGTAATGGGGTGTTTCCCATATAAGTTCACCTCACTTACTCTTTCCCTTTCTGATTCATTCATACTGTCTTGTCGGAAGGGCTGGTCGCACAGTCCTGTCGAACATTAAATGCCTTCCCTGAATCTGTCTGGGATATTGAATGTCCTAAGTCATGTCTGTCCTCATGCAGACATCATGCAGACAAGGTGAACTGGTGCCATTCCTCAAACCAAGTGGTTTCACCATAATCTTGGTAGGCACTCAAAGTGTTGGTCCAAATAATCAATGTTAATTGGACGCTATCAAGAGACTGGTAGCTCTCAGGAATTTCTCCTAAGTAGTCAGTCTCCCCAATGTTTAATATCATACAGGATGAATCTAAATGCATCTCCTGTACATGAATAAGCCACACACTCATGTAGCTTGGATAATGGATTTCTCCAAATTGTCACATACAACAAGTCAGACAACCAAGTAGTGAATGAAAGAAGAAGATAAAGTTCACAGTAGTAGTAAAGTTTACAATAGTAAATCTAGAAACTGGAACATTAAGTACAAAGAAAATCCACAAGTGTAAAGTTTGGGAGAATATGTAGAAACAGGAAACTACACAAGCCTTCAGACTAGCAGACAAACTAATCAGAGTAATGGTATTACCTGGGTTATAGGTAGGAAATCCTGTCATACGACTTCGTACAGAAGTCCAACAGAACGAAATGTTAATATTTCTCCAGTAGGTATCCTAAGAATGCTATTGTAAATTTGCGTCTGAAGTCTTGCTGGCCATGCATGTAGTTTTATTCTCTTCAGCCCTGGCTAGTTTTCACGTTGGCTAATTAATATATCCCCTATTAATTAACTCCACCTATTTTCCACATGTACTATGACGGGATGGATTAAGTCCCAAACTCTTCTCACCCCTCCTCCTTTCCTGTGAAGGGTAGTTTCATCTGTCAATCAAATTGACCGATGCCCCACCTTGGCCTGAAACAATAAAACATGCTTCGCTAGCGATGCAATAGACGTTGCATCATAACTACATACCAATCTGTGGTTAACACAAGCCTTCCCGGTTGCTGTCAGAAATGTGTCAGCCATGTGTTCCTACTTTGCCGCTGTATTGCAGTGAGGTGTTAAGTATCTGGTCCTAATTGCTCCTTTGGGGTGGCAACTACAGACGTTGTCCCGTCTCCCCAAAGTCTGGACTTTTACCGCATGTGTTATTTCAGACGGGTCTGGCTGACCCTCTTATCTCCCATTCTGCCGTGGCTGGTTCACACGTTAGGTCCTGTTGAACTAAGGTGTTAGGTATCTGTCCCTATACCAACCACAGAATTGTAAACTAACACGTCAATCTCAACTGACTGGCTCCGCGATGTCTGGTTGATCAGAACATCAAAGGGAAAATCTCTTAGATGTAGAGACCAGACGTTGCTTTGATCTACCAATGTAGTAAAAATGATAGTGCGGGCTCTAAGTGACTCTGTATTTTTCTCTTACGTTTTTATCCTCTTCTGGGGAACGTTTATTCTTTTAGAGAATTTTAGAAAAATATTGTGGGCTCTGTAATTCCTTGAAAACTTGTGTAATTATGATGCTGCCGGGGCTGTCCCGTCACAATCAGAACTCCAAAAGTATTTAATACAGTAGATCCCTGTCACCAACTGGCTTGAGGTAGCTCCCGGTTGGGCAACCACTCAGCCAAAATCATTTTCTTCTACTGGTGTTTAGTTCTGGATGCAGTTTAAGATCCCCTAACTCTGTCAGAAGGGACTAGTTACCACCCAGATCCCAGAGAGAAAACGTGGAACTAATGTCTTTTATGCTGATTTAAGACACTGTCCCTGATACTCAAGAAAACAGCCAAGAAGTGGCTCGTTGAAGATAGAATATATCTATATAGTTTTGGCTGTACTTGGTATCACCAGAAGTGAGAAAGGAGGAGTTAAGACATGCAACGTAATCTGGTTACTTATGACTGCATAGGCAATATACCTCCCGGACATAGATTCCCACTTCTGGACAATATGTGCGAACCCCCACTAAATGATACAATAATGTGTGTACTTGATTACGCTACACAAACATTTATAAACATTTAGAATTATACAGACAACTGAGTTTAAAATACAACAACTGTGTTTATTATTGCTATCGATGATCATATGATGATGATGATTATATTATGGTATACGTAACTCATCTGGCTGAAAAGCTCAGAAGCACATAGGTCATGCTTCCCCCAGTGAGACGCAGTTCACTGTCAGATTGAAGGAGTCCAAATTGGTCCCTCACAAGGCTAAGTCACTTCCTGATATGGTTTGTTGACTGTCCATTGCTCCTAAGAGATCTGGAATGAAACGAACGGAGATGGGTAGTATCTACGTCTACACATCTCAAAACACATATGTCTATACATTCATATAAACATACATTCAAGTCATAATATATGATGGTATGATGATATATATATGATGGCATGTTACATAAACATATATCAGTTCTAAATAAATAAATATATATGTATATATTAATAAAACTATTTAGAACATCTATAGCTCAAAACATACATATTCATATACATTTGTGTAATGGAGTGTTTCCCATATAAGTTCACCTCACTTACTCTTTCCCTTTCTGATTCATTCATACTGTCTTGTCGGAAGGGCTGGTCGCACAGTCCTGTCGAACATTAAATGCCTTCCCTGAATCTGTCTGGGATATTGAATGTCCTAAGTCATGTCTGTCCTCATGCAGACATCATGCAGACAAGGTGAACTGGTGCCATTCCTCAAACCAAGTGGTTTCACCATAATCTTGGTAGGCACTCAAAGTGTTGGTCCAAATAATCAATGTTAATTGGACGCTATCAAGAGACTGGTAGCTCTCAGGAATTTCTCCTAAGTAGTCAGTCTCCCCAATGTTTAACATCATACAGGATGAATCTAAATGTATCTCCTGTACATGCATAAGCCACACGCTCATGTAGCTTGGATAATGGATTTCTCCAAATTATCACATACAACAAATCAGACAACCAAGTGGTGAATGAAAGAAGAAAATAAAGTTCACAGTGTAATAGTAAATCTAGAAACTGGAACATTAAGTACAAAGAAAATCCACAAGTGTAAAGTTTTGGAGAATATGCAGAACAAGAAACTACACAAGCCTTCAGACTAGCAGACAAACTAATCAGAGTAATGGTATTACCTGGGTTATAGCTAGGAAATCCTGTCATACGACATTGTATCGAAGTAACAAAACGAGAGGGTAATCTCTCACCAGAAATTAAAATTCCGGCTTCCCTGGTACACTATTGTGAATGCGTCTGAAGTCTTGCTGGCCACTGCTCGTAGTTTTATTCTATTCAATTCCTGGCTAGTTTCCAGGTTGGCTAATTAATATTCCCCTTTTCATTAACTCCGCCTATTTTTCCATGTAAGATGATTTACCTAGATGGATTAAGTGCCAAATTCTTTTCACCCCTCCTCCTTTCCTGTGAAGGGTAGTTTCATCTGTCAATCAAATTGACCGATGCCCCCCCCCACGCCTGAAACAATGAAACCTGCTTTGGCGGCAATGCAGTTGCGTCATTACATTCCAATAGGCTGGTAACACCAGCCTTCCCGGTTGCTGGCAGGAATGTGTCAGCCATGTGTTTCTACTTTGCCCCGTAGTATTGCGGAGAGGTGTTAAGCATCTGGTCCTAATTGCTCCTTTGTGGTGGCAATTACAGACGTCCCGGCTCCACAAAGTCTGGACTTTTTGATGGTGTTAGGCCTGCATTAAATTGCCGTCTTTGGATCACACGGGGTTTTCCCCTGAGTAGCACTGCCATGTATTATTTCAGACGAGTCTGGCTGACCCTCTTATCTCCCATTCTGCCGTGGCGGGTTTACACGTTAGGTCATGTTAACCGTAAGGTGTTAGAAGTCAGTCTCTATTCCAACCGCAGGATTCTAAACTAACACGTCAATCTCAACTGACTGGCTCCGCGATGTCTGGTTGATCAGAACATCAAAGGGAAAATCTCTTAGATGTAGAGACCAGACGTTGCTTTGATCTACCAATGTAGTAAAAATGATAGTGCGGGCTCTAAGTGACTCTGTATTTTTCTCTTACGTTTTTATCCTCTTCTGGGGAACGTTTATTCTTTTAGAGAATTTTAGAAAAATATTGTGGGCTCTGTAATTCCTTGAAAACTTGTGTAATTATGATGCTGCCGGGGCTGTCCCGCCACATAGCTCTCCAATTTAAGTAGGTTCATTAATGAAGCCTATAACAGAGCCTCGGCAGCATTCAAGAATGTATCTAAGTTCTCTCCGTTCTCCAACTGCCTCCAAGTCTGGGTTCCCAATATTCTTTGTGGCAGTGGGATGTTCTATGAGTCAAAAGAAATATCCCATGTCCATTCTCCCAGGATAAATCTTGCAAATCTTTGCTCCTGGTGTTGTGTCGGATTTCCGGGCTATTGCTCGGTAATGTCCTGTCCTCTGGAGGTTTTACTTTTTCCCAGCCGGGAAATTGCAAAATGTATAACAGGATTCTCCTGCGCCGCAGAGAGACTGCTATTGTTCACTCAATTTCTGGCCCTTGTCCTATAAGCAGAGGAAGTGCCATCAGTGTTTTCTTAAAAGAATTGGTCGCAGTAATGTTGCTCCATTTTCTTTTCCTCCATCGGCCAAAGATCATAATAAAATCCTTTAATCTCCTCCTTTTGGCAGGAAATTTGCTAAACATCATAGTTTTATGATGTGCATTCAACTCGTACTTGCCTCTTTCTTGGTAGGGCGTCCGTTTACTCCCTTCTGATTTAAGAGTTTTCTTCCCTTGATAATTCTTTATCCAGGTGAGTTCCTCTTCAACAGAGTTCCATTTTGAATCTGTGTTTGAAAGTATTAGGCTAGTAGAAGTTGTCCAGCTTTGAGAAATCATGTTGTTCCCCAAGAACTGTGAATTTGTATCACTCCTTGTAGAAGTATACATAAACAGCTGTTCTACACATCCAACAGTGGTTGAAGTGAAAGGTAAACAAGGTCCCGAGTGTTGAGTATACCAACCGCTCCTGGCTTGTTCTGCTGCAGAGTCCATCATTTGTGATCCCCTGTTAGCTTCAGCTGTGTTGATGATAGGTATTACCTTCATCTTGACGAAAGAAGTATTTTCTTCTTTGTTGGTAGCAGACATGTTTATCGTCCCTGAATCAGAGTCCGTAGTATAATCTACATGAATGCTTTGTATATCTTGAATTTCCTTTGTGAAAGACTCCAAGATACTGACATCGTAAGAATTCTCCTCCGTGTCTTGTTTTTCCTCCATGGCCGGGCTCTCTTGTGCCAAGTCCAATTGAGGTATTCTCTCCCTGGTCTGGTTTTCTTGTGCCAAATCCAATTGAAGTATTCTCTCCCTGGTCTGGTTTTCTTGTGCCAAATCCAATAGAAGTGAATGTTGTGGGATGTCATTTTCAATGCCATATCCCACCTGAGATAAGTAATTCAAACTGATAATTATTTCATCTTGTGTGGCCACACCGTGAGAAACAATGGAATCCTGTTTTACATCCATTCCGGTCTCAGTTGAATTCATTTCCACTCCTAGTTTCTCTGAACTGAAGGGAATACAAGAGTCGGGTAAGGTCTCGCCTTCGATCTCTTTAATAGTTTTCCTCAGGTCCTCCTCCTCCTGGATTTTTCTCCTTTGGGAAGTCTTAGGAAGCTCCTGAGATTGCTGGGTTGCCAAGCCAGCTAATCCGCTTTCATTGCGGTGTAAACATTTATCACGTTTGTGACTGTTTACCGAACGCTTGGTACATTTATTCCTATTCCGTTTATTTTTAATATTTTTAGGAATAGGCGAGGGAAGCATCTGCCTTTCTGTGCGCAAGTTTTTGTTTTTCTGAGCCATGGGGATTTGCGAAGGAATGCATGCCTCTTCTTTGTGACGGTCAGCTTCCCTGCTTTCTATCAGAGTTTCGGCTTGAGTGATTGGCTTTTCCTCAGTCGAGCTGGTAGATTCCTCCATGTTCAGTATTTCAATTTGCTTCTTCTTAATCTCATCTTCTTCAGCTTTGTGACGCATATCTGCTTCTAATTCTGCAACTCTTTTCATCATCTGCTCATCTTCTTTGTCCCACCAATCCATTTCATCTCTAATAAATAGTTCTAGCTTCTCTCCTACTAAGCCGAGCCTTATGCCCCATCCTCTAGCGGACTCTAAGAAATCTGTGCGTGCATCCATGATCTCTTCTCAGCTTAAACTCAGGGAAGTAATTATATTATTACCCTACAGAGAGCTAGTTAGATTTATGCTAGAGCAGGATAGTGACAAGAGGAACAATCACTGCTATGAGAATGATAGTAGTGAATTTGAGTGAGAAAGTTGATGCAAAGCAGTCCGTCATACACTGAATTAACTAAGCATTATCAAATTATTCATGATTAAATCAAATGATAAAGCATGTAATCAAAATAATCATCAAGTAAATCATCAATAAACTAATTAATATCACTAATTAATGTGATTATTAATTCTACAGTGGTGAATGATGTAAATGAACTCATATGATATTATCCGTTATTAACTTTTTAACAAGTTATTTAAATTCTACAAACTTCCCTAGAAACAAATTCCTAAGTTAATACTTAGCAAATGTAATGGGTGAAGAATGAAAGAATGGTTTATGAAAATCAATAGTCTAGAATTTATTCTCTGATTCTATCATGGATGAGAAGTCCTAATGTGTCAAAATCTTGCCTACAATCAAGCAAGCTATTACATTAGAAATAAATTATAACTAACTAATGCTGCTAAGAATGTAAGTGAGAATGACCTAGGTTCTATCCATGGGCAAGACCGGAATAATACCAGACTAACAGATTTGAAATAGGTTCGTTCCTTGCGAGCGAACCAAAGTATTCTAGGGTTTACTCCCGGATTCTATAGCGGATGAGCAGACCAATAGGTTCTAGGGTTTACTCCCGGATTCTATAGCGGACGAGCCGTCCCAATATGTCACCAACTGGCTTGAGGTAGCTCCCGGTTGGGCAACCACTCAGCCAAAATCATTTTCTTCTACTGGTGTTTAGTTCTGGATGCAGTTTAAGATCCCCTAACTCTGTCAGAAGGGACTAGTTACCACCCAGATCCCAGAGAGAAAACGTGGAACTAATGTCTTTTATGCTGATTTAAGACACTGTCCCTGATACTCAAGAAAACAGCCAAGAAGTGGCTCGTTGAAGATAGAATATATCTATATAGTTTTGGCTGTACTTGGTATCACCAGAAGTGAGAAAGGAGGAGTTAAGACATGCAACGTAATCTGGTTACTTATGACTGCATAGGCAATATACCTCCCGGACATAGATTCCCACTTCTGGACAATATGTGCGAACCCCCACTAAATGATACAATAATGTGTGTACTTGATTACGCTACACAAACATTTATAAACATTTAGAATTATACAGACAACTGAGTTTAAAATACAACAACTGTGTTTATTATTGCTATCGATGATCATATGATGATGATGATTATATTATGGTATACGTAACTCATCTGGCTGAAAAGCTCAGAAGCACATAGGTCATGCTTCCCCCAGTGAGACGCAGTTCACTGTCAGATTGAACGAGTCCAAATTGGTCCCTCACAAGGCTAAGTCACTTCCTGATATGGTTTGTTGACTGTCCATTGCTCCTAAGAGATCTGGAATGAAACGAACGGAGATGGGTAGTATCTACGTCTACACATCTCAAAACACATATGTCTATACATTCATATAAACATACATTCAAGTCATAATATATGATGGTATGATGATATATATATGATGGCATGTTACATAAACATATATCAGTTCTAAATAAATAAATATATATGTATATATTAATAAAACTATTTAGAACATCTATAGCTCAAAACATACATATTCATATACATTTGTGTAATGGAGTGTTTCCCATATAAGTTCACCTCACTTACTCTTTCCCTTTCTGATTCATTCATACTGTCTTGTCGGAAGGGCTGGTTGCACAGTCCTGTCGAACATTAAATGCCTTCCCTGAATCTGTCTGGGATATTGAATGTCCTAAGTCATGTCTGTCCTCATGCAGACATCATGCAGACAAGGTGAACTGGTGCCATTCCTCAAACCAAGTGGTTTCACCATAATCTTGGTAGGCACTCAAAGTGTTGGTCCAAATAATCAATGTTAATTGGACGCTATCAAGAGACTGGTAGCTCTCAGGAATTTCTCCTAAGTAGTCAGTCTCCCCAATGTTTAACATCATACAGGATGAATCTAAATGTATCTCCTGTACATGCATAAGCCACACGCTCATGTAGCTTGGATAATGGATTTCTCCAAATTATCACATACAACAAATCAGACAACCAAGTGGTGAATGAAAGAAGAAAATAAAGTTCACAGTGTAATAGTAAATCTAGAAACTGGAACATTAAGTACAAAGAAAATCCACAAGTGTAAAGTTTTGGAGAATATGCAGAACAAGAAACTACACAAGCCTTCAGACTAGCAGACAAACTAATCAGAGTAATGGTATTACCTGGGTTATAGCTAGGAAATCCTGTCATACGACATTGTATCGAAGTAACAAAACGAGAGGGTAATCTCTCACCAGAAATTAAAATTCCGGCTTCCCTGGTACACTATTGTGAATGCGTCTGAAGTCTTGCTGGCCACTGCTCGTAGTTTTATTCTATTCAATTCCTGGCTAGTTTCCAGGTTGGCTAATTAATATTCCCCTTTTCATTAACTCCGCCTATTTTTCCATGTAAGATGATTTACCTAGATGGATTAAGTGCCAAATTCTTTTCACCCCTCCTCCTTTCCTGTGAAGGGTAGTTTCATCTGTCAATCAAATTGACCGATGCCCCCCCCCACGCCTGAAACAATGAAACCTGCTTTGGCGGCAATGCAGTTGCGTCATTACATTCCAATAGGCTGGTAACACCAGCCTTCCCGGTTGCTGGCAGGAATGTGTCAGCCATGTGTTTCTACTTTGCCCCGTAGTATTGCGGAGAGGTGTTAAGCATCTGGTCCTAATTGCTCCTTTGTGGTGGCAATTACAGACGTCCCGGCTCCACAAAGTCTGGACTTTTTGATGGTGTTAGGCCTGCATTAAATTGCCGTCTTTGGATCACACGGGGTTTTCCCCTGAGTAGCACTGCCATGTATTATTTCAGACGAGTCTGGCTGACCCTCTTATCTCCCATTCTGCCGTGGCGGGTTTACACGTTAGGTCATGTTAACCGTAAGGTGTTAGAAGTCAGTCTCTATTCCAACCGCAGGATTCTAAACTAACACGTCAATCTCAACTGACTGGCTCCGCGATGTCTGGTTGATCAGAACATCAAAGGGAAAATCTCTTAGATGTAGAGACCAGACGTTGCTTTGATCTACCAATGTAGTAAAAATGATAGTGCGGGCTCTAAGTGACTCTGTATTTTTCTCTTACGTTTTTATCCTCTTCTGGGGAACGTTTATTCTTTTAGAGAATTTTAGAAAAATATTGTGGGCTCTGTAATTCCTTGAAAACTTGTGTAATTATGATGCTGCCGGGGCTGTCCCGCCACATAGCTCTCCAATTTAAGTAGGTTCATTAATGAAGCCTATAACAGAGCCTCGGCAGCATTCAAGAATGTATCTAAGTTCTCTCCGTTCTCCAACTGCCTCCAAGTCTGGGTTCCCAATATTCTTTGTGGCAGTGGGATGTTCTATGAGTCAAAAGAAATATCCCATGTCCATTCTCCCAGGATAAATCTTGCAAATCTTTGCTCCTGGTGTTGTGTCGGATTTCCGGGCTATTGCTCGGTAATGTCCTGTCCTCTGGAGGTTTTACTTTTTCCCAGCCGGGAAATTGCAAAATGTATAACAGGATTCTCCTGCGCCGCAGAGAGACTGCTATTGTTCACTCAATTTCTGGCCCTTGTCCTATAAGCAGAGGAAGTGCCATCAGTGTTTTCTTAAAAGAATTGGTCGCAGTAATGTTGCTCCATTTTCTTTTCCTCCATCGGCCAAAGATCATAATAAAATCCTTTAATCTCCTCCTTTTGGCAGGAAATTTGCTAAACATCATAGTTTTATGATGTGCATTCAACTCGTACTTGCCTCTTTCTTGGTAGGGCGTCCGTTTACTCCCTTCTGATTTAAGAGTTTTCTTCCCTTGATAATTCTTTATCCAGGTGAGTTCCTCTTCAACAGAGTTCCATTTTGAATCTGTGTTTGAAAGTATTAGGCTAGTAGAAGTTGTCCAGCTTTGAGAAATCATGTTGTTCCCCAAGAACTGTGAATTTGTATCACTCCTTGTAGAAGTATACATAAACAGCTGTTCTACACATCCAACAGTGGTTGAAGTGAAAGGTAAACAAGGTCCCGAGTGTTGAGTATACCAACCGCTCCTGGCTTGTTCTGCTGCAGAGTCCATCATTTGTGATCCCCTGTTAGCTTCAGCTGTGTTGATGATAGGTATTACCTTCATCTTGACGAAAGAAGTATTTTCTTCTTTGTTGGTAGCAGACATGTTTATCGTCCCTGAATCAGAGTCCGTAGTATAATCTACATGAATGCTTTGTATATCTTGAATTTCCTTTGTGAAAGACTCCAAGATACTGACATCGTAAGAATTCTCCTCCGTGTCTTGTTTTTCCTCCATGGCCGGGCTCTCTTGTGCCAAGTCCAATTGAGGTATTCTCTCCCTGGTCTGGTTTTCTTGTGCCAAATCCAATTGAAGTATTCTCTCCCTGGTCTGGTTTTCTTGTGCCAAATCCAATAGAAGTGAATGTTGTGGGATGTCATTTTCAATGCCATATCCCACCTGAGATAAGTAATTCAAACTGATAATTATTTCATCTTGTGTGGCCACACCGTGAGAAACAATGGAATCCTGTTTTACATCCATTCCGGTCTCAGTTGAATTCATTTCCACTCCTAGTTTCTCTGAACTGAAGGGAATACAAGAGTCGGGTAAGGTCTCGCCTTCGATCTCTTTAATAGTTTTCCTCAGGTCCTCCTCCTCCTGGATTTTTCTCCTTTGGGAAGTCTTAGGAAGCTCCTGAGATTGCTGGGTTGCCAAGCCAGCTAATCCGCTTTCATTGCGGTGTAAACATTTATCACGTTTGTGACTGTTTACCGAACGCTTGGTACATTTATTCCTATTCCGTTTATTTTTAATATTTTTAGGAATAGGCGAGGGAAGCATCTGCCTTTCTGTGCGCAAGTTTTTGTTTTTCTGAGCCATGGGGATTTGCGAAGGAATGCATGCCTCTTCTTTGTGACGGTCAGCTTCCCTGCTTTCTATCAGAGTTTCGGCTTGAGTGATTGGCTTTTCCTCAGTCGAGCTGGTAGATTCCTCCATGTTCAGTATTTCAATTTGCTTCTTCTTAATCTCATCTTCTTCAGCTTTGTGACGCATATCTGCTTCTAATTCTGCAACTCTTTTCATCATCTGCTCATCTTCTTTGTCCCACCAATCCATTTCATCTCTAATAAATAGTTCTAGCTTCTCTCCTACTAAGCCGAGCCTTATGCCCCATCCTCTAGCGGACTCTAAGAAATCTGTGCGTGCATCCATGATCTCTTCTCAGCTTAAACTCAGGGAAGTAATTATATTATTACCCTACAGAGAGCTAGTTAGATTTATGCTAGAGCAGGATAGTGACAAGAGGAACAATCACTGCTATGAGAATGATAGTAGTGAATTTGAGTGAGAAAGTTGATGCAAAGCAGTCCGTCATACACTGAATTAACTAAGCATTATCAAATTATTCATGATTAAATCAAATGATAAAGCATGTAATCAAAATAATCATCAAGTAAATCATCAATAAACTAATTAATATCACTAATTAATGTGATTATTAATTCTACAGTGGTGAATGATGTAAATGAACTCATATGATATTATCCGTTATTAACTTTTTAACAAGTTATTTAAATTCTACAAACTTCCCTAGAAACAAATTCCTAAGTTAATACTTAGCAAATGTAATGGGTGAAGAATGAAAGAATGGTTTATGAAAATCAATAGTCTAGAATTTATTCTCTGATTCTATCATGGATGAGAAGTCCTAATGTGTCAAAATCTTGCCTACAATCAAGCAAGCTATTACATTAGAAATAAATTATAACTAACTAATGCTGCTAAGAATGTAAGTGAGAATGACCTAGGTTCTATCCATGGGCAAGACCGGAATAATACCAGACTAACAGATTTGAAATAGGTTCGTTCCTTGCGAGCGAACCAAAGTGTTCTAGGGTTTACTCCCGGATTCTATAGCGGATGAGCAGACCAATAGGTTCTAGGGTTTACTCCCGGATTCTATAGCGGACGAGCCGTCCCAATATGTCACCAACTGGCTTGAGGTAGCTCCCGGTTGGGCAACCACTCAGCCAAAATCATTTTCTTCTACTGGTGTTTAGTTCTGGATGCAGTTTAAGATCCCCTAACTCTGTCAGAAGGGACTAGTTACCACCCAGATCCCAGAGAGAAAACGTGGAACTAATGTCTTTTATGCTGATTTAAGACACTGTCCCTGATACTCAAGAAAACAGCCAAGAAGTGGCTCGTTGAAGATAGAATATATCTATATAGTTTTGGCTGTACTTGGTATCACCAGAAGTGAGAAAGGAGGAGTTAAGACATGCAACGTAATCTGGTTACTTATGACTGCATAGGCAATATACCTCCCGGACATAGATTCCCACTTCTGGACAATATGTGCGAACCCCCACTAAATGATACAATAATGTGTGTACTTGATTACGCTACACAAACATTTATAAACATTTAGAATTATACAGACAACTGAGTTTAAAATACAACAACTGTGTTTATTATTGCTATCGATGATCATATGATGATGATGATTATATTATGGTATACGTAACTCATCTGGCTGAAAAGCTCAGAAGCACATAGGTCATGCTTCCCCCAGTGAGACGCAGTTCACTGTCAGATTGAACGAGTCCAAATTGGTCCCTCACAAGGCTAAGTCACTTCCTGATATGGTTTGTTGACTGTCCATTGCTCCTAAGAGATCTGGAATGAAACGAACGGAGATGGGTAGTATCTACGTCTACACATCTCAAAACACATATGTCTATACATTCATATAAACATACATTCAAGTCATAATATATGATGGTATGATGATATATATATGATGGCATGTTACATAAACATATATCAGTTCTAAATAAATAAATATATATGTATATATTAATAAAACTATTTAGAACATCTATAGCTCAAAACATACATATTCATATACATTTGTGTAATGGAGTGTTTCCCATATAAGTTCACCTCACTTACTCTTTCCCTTTCTGATTCATTCATACTGTCTTGTCGGAAGGGCTGGTCGCACAGTCCTGTCGAACATTAAATGCCTTCCCTGAATCTGTCTGGGATATTGAATGTCCTAAGTCATGTCTGTCCTCATGCAGACATCATGCAGACAAGGTGAACTGGTGCCATTCCTCAAACCAAGTGGTTTCACCATAATCTTGGTAGGCACTCAAAGTGTTGGTCCAAATAATCAATGTTAATTGGACGCTATCAAGAGACTGGTAGCTCTCAGGAATTTCTCCTAAGTAGTCAGTCTCCCCAATGTTTAACATCATACAGGATGAATCTAAATGTATCTCCTGTACATGCATAAGCCACACGCTCATGTAGCTTGGATAATGGATTTCTCCAAATTATCACATACAACAAATCAGACAACCAAGTGGTGAATGAAAGAAGAAAATAAAGTTCACAGTGTAATAGTAAATCTAGAAACTGGAACATTAAGTACAAAGAAAATCCACAAGTGTAAAGTTTTGGAGAATATGCAGAACAAGAAACTACACAAGCCTTCAGACTAGCAGACAAACTAATCAGAGTAATGGTATTACCTGGGTTATAGCTAGGAAATCCTGTCATACGACATTGTATCGAAGTAACAAAACGAGAGGGTAATCTCTCACCAGAAATTAAAATTCCGGCTTCCCTGGTACACTATTGTGAATGCGTCTGAAGTCTTGCTGGCCACTGCTCGTAGTTTTATTCTATTCAATTCCTGGCTAGTTTCCAGGTTGGCTAATTAATATTCCCCTTTTCATTAACTCCGCCTATTTTTCCATGTAAGATGATTTACCTAGATGGATTAAGTGCCAAATTCTTTTCACCCCTCCTCCTTTCCTGTGAAGGGTAGTTTCATCTGTCAATCAAATTGACCGATGCCCCCCCCCCCACGCCTGAAACAATGAAACCTGCTTTGGCGGCAATGCAGTTGCGTCATTACATTCCAATAGGCTGGTAACACCAGCCTTCCCGGTTGCTGGCAGGAATGTGTCAGCCATGTGTTTCTACTTTGCCCCGTAGTATTGCGGAGAGGTGTTAAGCATCTGGTCCTAATTGCTCCTTTGTGGTGGCAATTACAGACGTCCCGGCTCCACAAAGTCTGGACTTTTTGATGGTGTTAGGCCTGCATTAAATTGCCGTCTTTGGATCACACGGGGTTTTCCCCTGAGTAGCACTGCCATGTATTATTTCAGACGAGTCTGGCTGACCCTCTTATCTCCCATTCTGCCGTGGCGGGTTTACACGTTAGGTCATGTTAACCGTAAGGTGTTAGAAGTCAGTCTCTATTCCAACCGCAGGATTCTAAACTAACACGTCAATCTCAACTGACTGGCTCCGCGATGTCTGGTTGATCAGAACATCAAAGGGAAAATCTCTTAGATGTAGAGACCAGACGTTGCTTTGATCTACCAATGTAGTAAAAATGATAGTGCGGGCTCTAAGTGACTCTGTATTTTTCTCTTACGTTTTTATCCTCTTCTGGGGAACGTTTATTCTTTTAGAGAATTTTAGAAAAATATTGTGGGCTCTGTAATTCCTTGAAAACTTGTGTAATTATGATGCTGCCGGGGCTGTCCCGCCACATAGCTCTCCAATTTAAGTAGGTTCATTAATGAAGCCTATAACAGAGCCTCGGCAGCATTCAAGAATGTATCTAAGTTCTCTCCGTTCTCCAACTGCCTCCAAGTCTGGGTTCCCAATATTCTTTGTGGCAGTGGGATGTTCTATGAGTCAAAAGAAATATCCCATGTCCATTCTCCCAGGATAAATCTTGCAAATCTTTGCTCCTGGTGTTGTGTCGGATTTCCGGGCTATTGCTCGGTAATGTCCTGTCCTCTGGAGGTTTTACTTTTTCCCAGCCGGGAAATTGCAAAATGTATAACAGGATTCTCCTGCGCCGCAGAGAGACTGCTATTGTTCACTCAATTTCTGGCCCTTGTCCTATAAGCAGAGGAAGTGCCATCAGTGTTTTCTTAAAAGAATTGGTCGCAGTAATGTTGCTCCATTTTCTTTTCCTCCATCGGCCAAAGATCATAATAAAATCCTTTAATCTCCTCCTTTTGGCAGGAAATTTGCTAAACATCATAGTTTTATGATGTGCATTCAACTCGTACTTGCCTCTTTCTTGGTAGGGCGTCCGTTTACTCCCTTCTGATTTAAGAGTTTTCTTCCCTTGATAATTCTTTATCCAGGTGAGTTCCTCTTCAACAGAGTTCCATTTTGAATCTGTGTTTGAAAGTATTAGGCTAGTAGAAGTTGTCCAGCTTTGAGAAATCATGTTGTTCCCCAAGAACTGTGAATTTGTATCACTCCTTGTAGAAGTATACATAAACAGCTGTTCTACACATCCAACAGTGGTTGAAGTGAAAGGTAAACAAGGTCCCGAGTGTTGAGTATACCAACCGCTCCTGGCTTGTTCTGCTGCAGAGTCCATCATTTGTGATCCCCTGTTAGCTTCAGCTGTGTTGATGATAGGTATTACCTTCATCTTGACGAAAGAAGTATTTTCTTCTTTGTTGGTAGCAGACATGTTTATCGTCCCTGAATCAGCGTCCGTAGTATAATCTACATGAATGCTTTGTATATCTTGAATTTCCTTTGTGAAAGACTCCAAGATACTGACATCGTAAGAATTCTCCTCCGTGTCTTGTTTTTCCTCCATGGCCGGGCTCTCTTGTGCCAAGTCCAATTGAGGTATTCTCTCCCTGGTCTGGTTTTCTTGTGCCAAATCCAATTGAAGTATTCTCTCCCTGGTCTGGTTTTCTTGTGCCAAATCCAATAGAAGTGAATGTTGTGGGATGTCATTTTCAATGCCATATCCCACCTGAGATAAGTAATTAAAACTGATAATTATTTCATCTTGTGTGGCCACACCGTGAGAAACAATGGAATCCTGTTTTACATCCATTCCGGTCTCAGTTGAATTCATTTCCACTCCTAGTTTCTCTGAACTGAAGGGAATACAAGAGTCGGGTAAGGTCTCGCCTTCGATCTCTTTAATAGTTTTCCTCAGGTCCTCCTCCTCCTGGATTTTTCTCCTTTGGGAAGTCTTAGGAAGCTCCTGAGATTGCTGGGTTGCCAAGCCAGCTAATCCGCTTTCATTGCGGTGTAAACATTTATCACGTTTGTGACTGTTTACCGAACGCTTGGTACATTTATTCCTATTCCGTTTATTTTTAATATTTTTAGGAATAGGCGAGGGAAGCATCTGCCTTTCTGTGCGCAAGTTTTTGTTTTTCTGAGCCATGGGGATTTGCGAAGGAATGCATGCCTCTTCTTTGTGACGGTCAGCTTCCCTGCTTTCTATCAGAGTTTCGGCTTGAGTGATTGGCTTTTCCTCAGTCGAGCTGGTAGATTCCTCCATGTTCAGTATTTCAATTTGCTTCTTCTTAATCTCATCTTCTTCAGCTTTGTGACGCATATCTGCTTCTAATTCTGCAACTCTTTTCATCATCTGCTCATCTTCTTTGTCCCACCAATCCATTTCATCTCTAATAAATAGTTCTAGCTTCTCTCCTACTAAGCCGAGCCTTATGCCCCATCCTCTAGCGGACTCTAAGAAATCTGTGCGTGCATCCATGATCTCTTCTCAGCTTAAACTCAGGGAAGTAATTATATTATTACCCTACAGAGAGCTAGTTAGATTTATGCTAGAGCAGGATAGTGACAAGAGGAACAATCACTGCTATGAGAATGATAGTAGTGAATTTGAGTGAGAAAGTTGATGCAAAGCAGTCCGTCATACACTGAATTAACTAAGCATTATCAAATTATTCATGATTAAATCAAATGATAAAGCATGTAATCAAAATAATCATCAAGTAAATCATCAATAAACTAATTAATATCACTAATTAATGTGATTATTAATTCTACAGTGGTGAATGATGTAAATGAACTCATATGATATTATCCGTTATTAACTTTTTAACAAGTTATTTAAATTCTACAAACTTCCCTAGAAACAAATTCCTAAGTTAATACTTAGCAAATGTAATGGGTGAAGAATGAAAGAATGGTTTATGAAAATCAATAGTCTAGAATTTATTCTCTGATTCTATCATGGATGAGAAGTCCTAATGTGTCAAAATCTTGCCTACAATCAAGCAAGCTATTACATTAGAAATAAATTATAACTAACTAATGCTGCTAAGAATGTAAGTGAGAATGACCTAGGTTCTATCCATGGGCAAGACCGGAATAATACCAGACTAACAGATTTGAAATAGGTTCGTTCCTTGCGAGCGAACCAAAGTGTTCTAGGGTTTACTCCCGGATTCTATAGCGGATGAGCAGACCAATAGGTTCTAGGGTTTACTCCCGGATTCTATAGCGGACGAGCCGTCCCAATATGTCACCAACTGGCTTGAGGTAGCTCCCGGTTGGGCAACCACTCAGCCAAAATCATTTTCTTCTACTGGTGTTTAGTTCTGGATGCAGTTTAAGATCCCCTAACTCTGTCAGAAGGGACTAGTTACCACCCAGATCCCAGAGAGAAAACGTGGAACTAATGTCTTTTATGCTGATTTAAGACACTGTCCCTGATACTCAAGAAAACAGCCAAGAAGTGGCTCGTTGAAGATAGAATATATCTATATAGTTTTGGCTGTACTTGGTATCACCAGAAGTGAGAAAGGAGGAGTTAAGACATGCAACGTAATCTGGTTACTTATGACTGCATAGGCAATATACCTCCCGGACATAGATTCCCACTTCTGGACAATATGTGCGAACCCCCACTAAATGATACAATAATGTGTGTACTTGATTACGCTACACAAACATTTATAAACATTTAGAATTATACAGACAACTGAGTTTAAAATACAACAACTGTGTTTATTATTGCTATCGATGATCATATGATGATGATGATTATATTATGGTATACGTAACTCATCTGGCTGAAAAGCTCAGAAGCACATAGGTCATGCTTCCCCCAGTGAGACGCAGTTCACTGTCAGATTGAACGAGTCCAAATTGGTCCCTCACAAGGCTAAGTCACTTCCTGATATGGTTTGTTGACTGTCCATTGCTCCTAAGAGATCTGGAATGAAACGAACGGAGATGGGTAGTATCTACGTCTACACATCTCAAAACACATATGTCTATACATTCATATAAACATACATTCAAGTCATAATATATGATGGTATGATGATATATATATGATGGCATGTTACATAAACATATATCAGTTCTAAATAAATAAATATATATGTATATATTAATAAAACTATTTAGAACATCTATAGCTCAAAACATACATATTCATATACATTTGTGTAATGGAGTGTTTCCCATATAAGTTCACCTCACTTACTCTTTCCCTTTCTGATTCATTCATACTGTCTTGTCGGAAGGACTGGTCGCACAGTCCTGTCGAACATTAAATGCCTTCCCTGAATCTGTCTGGGATATTGAATGTCCTAAGTCATGTCTGTCCTCATGCAGACATCATGCAGACAAGGTGAACTGGTGCCATTCCTCAAACCAAGTGGTTTCACCATAATCTTGGTAGGCACTCAAAGTGTTGGTCCAAATAATCAATGTTAATTGGACGCTATCAAGAGACTGGTAGCTCTCAGGAATTTCTCCTAAGTAGTCAGTCTCCCCAATGTTTAACATCATACAGGATGAATCTAAATGTATCTCCTGTACATGCATAAGCCACACGCTCATGTAGCTTGGATAATGGATTTCTCCAAATTATCACATACAACAAATCAGACAACCAAGTGGTGAATGAAAGAAGAAAATAAAGTTCACAGTGTAATAGTAAATCTAGAAACTGGAACATTAAGTACAAAGAAAATCCACAAGTGTAAAGTTTTGGAGAATATGCAGAACAAGAAACTACACAAGCCTTCAGACTAGCAGACAAACTAATCAGAGTAATGGTATTACCTGGGTTATAGCTAGGAAATCCTGTCATACGACATTGTATCGAAGTAACAAAACGAGAGGGTAATCTCTCACCAGAAATTAAAATTCCGGCTTCCCTGGTACACTATTGTGAATGCGTCTGAAGTCTTGCTGGCCACTGCTCGTAGTTTTATTCTATTCAATTCCTGGCTAGTTTCCAGGTTGGCTAATTAATATTCCCCTTTTCATTAACTCCGCCTATTTTTCCATGTAAGATGATTTACCTAGATGGATTAAGTGCCAAATTCTTTTCACCCCTCCTCCTTTCCTGTGAAGGGTAGTTTCATCTGTCAATCAAATTGACCGATGCCCCCCCCCCCCCCACGCCTGAAACAATGAAACCTGCTTTGGCGGCAATGCAGTTGCGTCATTACATTCCAATAGGCTGGTAACACCAGCCTTCCCGGTTGCTGGCAGGAATGTGTCAGCCATGTGTTTCTACTTTGCCCCGTAGTATTGCGGAGAGGTGTTAAGCATCTGGTCCTAATTGCTCCTTTGTGGTGGCAATTACAGACGTCCCGGCTCCACAAAGTCTGGACTTTTTGATGGTGTTAGGCCTGCATTAAATTGCCGTCTTTGGATCACACGGGGTTTTCCCCTGAGTAGCACTGCCATGTATTATTTCAGACGAGTCTGGCTGACCCTCTTATCTCCCATTCTGCCGTGGCGGGTTTACACGTTAGGTCATGTTAACCGTAAGGTGTTAGAAGTCAGTCTCTATTCCAACCGCAGGATTCTAAACTAACACGTCAATCTCAACTGACTGGCTCCGCGATGTCTGGTTGATCAGAACATCAAAGGGAAAATCTCTTAGATGTAGAGACCAGACGTTGCTTTGATCTACCAATGTAGTAAAAATGATAGTGCGGGCTCTAAGTGACTCTGTATTTTTCTCTTACGTTTTTATCCTCTTCTGGGGAACGTTTATTCTTTTAGAGAATTTTAGAAAAATATTGTGGGCTCTGTAATTCCTTGAAAACTTGTGTAATTATGATGCTGCCGGGGCTGTCCCGCCACATAGCTCTCCAATTTAAGTAGGTTCATTAATGAAGCCTATAACAGAGCCTCGGCAGCATTCAAGAATGTATCTAAGTTCTCTCCGTTCTCCAACTGCCTCCAAGTCTGGGTTCCCAATATTCTTTGTGGCAGTGGGATGTTCTATGAGTCAAAAGAAATATCCCATGTCCATTCTCCCAGGATAAATCTTGCAAATCTTTGCTCCTGGTGTTGTGTCGGATTTCCGGGCTATTGCTCGGTAATGTCCTGTCCTCTGGAGGTTTTACTTTTTCCCAGCCGGGAAATTGCAAAATGTATAACAGGATTCTCCTGCGCCGCAGAGAGACTGCTATTGTTCACTCAATTTCTGGCCCTTGTCCTATAAGCAGAGGAAGTGCCATCAGTGTTTTCTTAAAAGAATTGGTCGCAGTAATGTTGCTCCATTTTCTTTTCCTCCATCGGCCAAAGATCATAATAAAATCCTTTAATCTCCTCCTTTTGGCAGGAAATTTGCTAAACATCATAGTTTTATGATGTGCATTCAACTCGTACTTGCCTCTTTCTTGGTAGGGCGTCCGTTTACTCCCTTCTGATTTAAGAGTTTTCTTCCCTTGATAATTCTTTATCCAGGTGAGTTCCTCTTCAACAGAGTTCCATTTTGAATCTGTGTTTGAAAGTATTAGGCTAGTAGAAGTTGTCCAGCTTTGAGAAATCATGTTGTTCCCCAAGAACTGTGAATTTGTATCACTCCTTGTAGAAGTATACATAAACAGCTGTTCTACACATCCAACAGTGGTTGAAGTGAAAGGTAAACAAGGTCCCGAGTGTTGAGTATACCAACCGCTCCTGGCTTGTTCTGCTGCAGAGTCCATCATTTGTGATCCCCTGTTAGCTTCAGCTGTGTTGATGATAGGTATTACCTTCATCTTGACGAAAGAAGTATTTTCTTCTTTGTTGGTAGCAGACATGTTTATCGTCCCTGAATCAGAGTCCGTAGTATAATCTACATGAATGCTTTGTATATCTTGAATTTCCTTTGTGAAAGACTCCAAGATACTGACATCGTAAGAATTCTCCTCCGTGTCTTGTTTTTCCTCCATGGCCGGGCTCTCTTGTGCCAAGTCCAATTGAGGTATTCTCTCCCTGGTCTGGTTTTCTTGTGCCAAATCCAATTGAAGTATTCTCTCCCTGGTCTGGTTTTCTTGTGCCAAATCCAATAGAAGTGAATGTTGTGGGATGTCATTTTCAATGCCATATCCCACCTGAGATAAGTAATTAAAACTGATAATTATTTCATCTTGTGTGGCCACACCGTGAGAAACAATGGAATCCTGTTTTACATCCATTCCGGTCTCAGTTGAATTCATTTCCACTCCTAGTTTCTCTGAACTGAAGGGAATACAAGAGTCGGGTAAGGTCTCGCCTTCGATCTCTTTAATAGTTTTCCTCAGGTCCTCCTCCTCCTGGATTTTTCTCCTTTGGGAAGTCTTAGGAAGCTCCTGAGATTGCTGGGTTGCCAAGCCAGCTAATCCGCTTTCATTGCGGTGTAAACATTTATCACGTTTGTGACTGTTTACCGAACGCTTGGTACATTTATTCCTATTCCGTTTATTTTTAATATTTTTAGGAATAGGCGAGGGAAGCATCTGCCTTTCTGTGCGCAAGTTTTTGTTTTTCTGAGCCATGGGGATTTGCGAAGGAATGCATGCCTCTTCTTTGTGACGGTCAGCTTCCCTGCTTTCTATCAGAGTTTCGGCTTGAGTGATTGGCTTTTCCTCAGTCGAGCTGGTAGATTCCTCCATGTTCAGTATTTCAATTTGCTTCTTCTTAATCTCATCTTCTTCAGCTTTGTGACGCATATCTGCTTCTAATTCTGCAACTCTTTTCATCATCTGCTCATCTTCTTTGTCCCACCAATCCATTTCATCTCTAATAAATAGTTCTAGCTTCTCTCCTACTAAGCCGAGCCTTATGCCCCATCCTCTAGCGGACTCTAAGAAATCTGTGCGTGCATCCATGATCTCTTCTCAGCTTAAACTCAGGGAAGTAATTATATTATTACCCTACAGAGAGCTAGTTAGATTTATGCTAGAGCAGGATAGTGACAAGAGGAACAATCACTGCTATGAGAATGATAGTAGTGAATTTGAGTGAGAAAGTTGATGCAAAGCAGTCCGTCATACACTGAATTAACTAAGCATTATCAAATTATTCATGATTAAATCAAATGATAAAGCATGTAATCAAAATAATCATCAAGTAAATCATCAATAAACTAATTAATATCACTAATTAATGTGATTATTAATTCTACAGTGGTGAATGATGTAAATGAACTCATATGATATTATCCGTTATTAACTTTTTAACAAGTTATTTAAATTCTACAAACTTCCCTAGAAACAAATTCCTAAGTTAATACTTAGCAAATGTAATGGGTGAAGAATGAAAGAATGGTTTATGAAAATCAATAGTCTAGAATTTATTCTCTGATTCTATCATGGATGAGAAGTCCTAATGTGTCAAAATCTTGCCTACAATCAAGCAAGCTATTACATTAGAAATAAATTATAACTAACTAATGCTGCTAAGAATGTAAGTGAGAATGACCTAGGTTCTATCCATGGGCAAGACCGGAATAATACCAGACTAACAGATTTGAAATAGGTTCGTTCCTTGCGAGCGAACCAAAGTGTTCTAGGGTTTACTCCCGGATTCTATAGCGGATGAGCAGACCAATAGGTTCTAGGGTTTACTCCCGGATTCTATAGCGGACGAGCCGTCCCAATATGTCACCAACTGGCTTGAGGTAGCTCCCGGTTGGGCAACCACTCAGCCAAAATCATTTTCTTCTACTGGTGTTTAGTTCTGGATGCAGTTTAAGATCCCCTAACTCTGTCAGAAGGGACTAGTTACCACCCAGATCCCAGAGAGAAAACGTGGAACTAATGTCTTTTATGCTGATTTAAGACACTGTCCCTGATACTCAAGAAAACAGCCAAGAAGTGGCTCGTTGAAGATAGAATATATCTATATAGTTTTGGCTGTACTTGGTATCACCAGAAGTGAGAAAGGAGGAGTTAAGACATGCAACGTATTCTGGTTACTTATGACTGCATAGGCAATATACCTCCCGGACATAGATTCCCACTTCTGGACAATATGTGCGAACCCCCACTAAATGATACAATAATGTGTGTACTTGATTACGCTACACAAACATTTATAAACATTTAGAATTATACAGACAACTGAGTTTAAAATACAACAACTGTGTTTATTATTGCTATCGATGATCATATGATGATGATGATTATATTATGGTATACGTAACTCATCTGGCTGAAAAGCTCAGAAGCACATAGGTCATGCTTCCCCCAGTGAGACGCAGTTCACTGTCAGATTGAACGAGTCCAAATTGGTCCCTCACAAGGCTAAGTCACTTCCTGATATGGTTTGTTGACTGTCCATTGCTCCTAAGAGATCTGGAATGAAACGAACGGAGATGGGTAGTATCTACGTCTACACATCTCAAAACACATATGTCTATACATTCATATAAACATACATTCAAGTCATAATATATGATGGTATGATGATATATATATGATGGCATGTTACATAAACATATATCAGTTCTAAATAAATAAATATATATGTATATATTAATAAAACTATTTAGAACATCTATAGCTCAAAACATACATATTCATATACATTTGTGTAATGGAGTGTTTCCCATATAAGTTCACCTCACTTACTCTTTCCCTTTCTGATTCATTCATACTGTCTTGTCGGAAGGGCTGGTTGCACAGTCCTGTCGAACATTAAATGCCTTCCCTGAATCTGTCTGGGATATTGAATGTCCTAAGTCATGTCTGTCCTCATGCAGACATCATGCAGACAAGGTGAACTGGTGCCATTCCTCAAACCAAGTGGTTTCACCATAATCTTGGTAGGCACTCAAAGTGTTGGTCCAAATAATCAATGTTAATTGGACGCTATCAAGAGACTGGTAGCTCTCAGGAATTTCTCCTAAGTAGTCAGTCTCCCCAATGTTTAACATCATACAGGATGAATCTAAATGTATCTCCTGTACATGCATAAGCCACACGCTCATGTAGCTTGGATAATGGATTTCTCCAAATTATCACATACAACAAATCAGACAACCAAGTGGTGAATGAAAGAAGAAAATAAAGTTCAAAGTGTAATAGTAAATCTAGAAACTGGAACATTAAGTACAAAGAAAATCCACAAGTGTAAAGTTTTGGAGAATATGCAGAACAAGAAACTACACAAGCCTTCAGACTAGCAGACAAACTAATCAGAGTAATGGTATTACCTGGGTTATAGCTAGGAAATCCTGTCATACGACATTGTATCGAAGTAACAAAACGAGAGGGTAATCTCTCACCAGAAATTAAAATTCCGGCTTCCCTGGTACACTATTGTGAATGCGTCTGAAGTCTTGCTGGCCACTGCTCGTAGTTTTATTCTATTCAATTCCTGGCTAGTTTCCAGGTTGGCTAATTAATATTCCCCTTTTCATTAACTCCGCCTATTTTTCCATGTAAGATGATTTACCTAGATGGATTAAGTGCCAAATTCTTTTCACCCCTCCTCCTTTCCTGTGAAGGGTAGTTTCATCTGTCAATCAAATTGACCGATGCCCCCCCCCCCCACGCCTGAAACAATGAAACCTGCTTTGGCGGCAATGCAGTTGCGTCATTACATTCCAATAGGCTGGTAACACCAGCCTTCCCGGTTGCTGGCAGGAATGTGTCAGCCATGTGTTTCTACTTTGCCCCGTAGTATTGCGGAGAGGTGTTAAGCATCTGGTCCTAATTGCTCCTTTGTGGTGGCAATTACAGACGTCCCGGCTCCACAAAGTCTGGACTTTTTGATGGTGTTAGGCCTGCATTAAATTGCCGTCTTTGGATCACACGGGGTTTTCCCCTGAGTAGCACTGCCATGTATTATTTCAGACGAGTCTGGCTGACCCTCTTATCTCCCATTCTGCCGTGGCGGGTTTACACGTTAGGTCATGTTAACCGTAAGGTGTTAGAAGTCAGTCTCTATTCCAACCGCAGGATTCTAAACTAACACGTCAATCTCAACTGACTGGCTCCGCGATGTCTGGTTGATCAGAACATCAAAGGGAAAATCTCTTAGATGTAGAGACCAGACGTTGCTTTGATCTACCAATGTAGTAAAAATGATAGTGCGGGCTCTAAGTGACTCTGTATTTTTCTCTTACGTTTTTATCCTCTTCTGGGGAACGTTTATTCTTTTAGAGAATTTTAGAAAAATATTGTGGGCTCTGTAATTCCTTGAAAACTTGTGTAATTATGATGCTGCCGGGGCTGTCCCGCCACAATCCCCTCACATGGCAACATACCTGAAAAAGAAGACACTGACATATTGGCAAATTAAGGTGGACGATTATCTCATCCTGATATAGACATAGTCAATAATGAGGTCAAGAAGTGTATAAGTAGCAATTATAGAACCAGTTGGGAATCAAAGCATTCGGGGCCCACACTACTAAAGAAAACAAATAAGAAACTGTAGACACCACACAGGACATAACCGGCTCAAAATACCATATTTATAGGGATTTTCGCTCGCTTTGAACCTAAGCTTAGTCCTTACACATGTTATTACTTCTAGTGGACTGGAGTGGCGAGAACCTGTAACTCGCCACCTGCTCGTGGTGGCGAGGTCTCGGAGGTTGATGCTGAGCCGCCAGCGTCTGCAGCCTACCTTGTGCCAGACGTATTGGTTACCCATTCCTCTGAAATACACAAGAATAGGATGAGAGAGGGGACATGTCGTTTGGGCACATGTTTCTCTGAAACTCCACCCAGGCATTGTGATGAAATATTGGCCATATTCCAACTCACATACTTTGGTCTGTCAAGACTGCAAGGTGCCACTCACTGGAGTGAATTTTGCGTTTCGATTAGCTGTCTCTAATACTAGTGTGCTTCGCCATCAAGAAAAGCCACTCCGACATCTGAGGTACTTGTAATTACGTCCTCAAGTCAAGATCGAGAAGTCAACACTTTAGTCCAACTGACCGGCATAGAGGTTTAAAACGCTACTTCGGCGTCAGCGTACTGGAAGTTTAAAACCGAGCGTTCTTATCCATTTGGTCACGCTGATCTCCACATAGTTAGTAAACTAAAGTTAGGAGATACTGAGGAATGTACCCGACACTAGTAAAACGACATCTAAGCATTTCATGCAGGAGACTAGAGACAAACCACTGTTGGACTCCATCCGCACCATTTGAGGAGAAACTCATAAATGTGTGAGGGGACTGAGTGGTCGCGAGATATGGCGTCCGCCTTGAGTGCTGGAGGTCCCGGGTTCGAGCCCCGGTCACGGCCGGGCTTCTTCTTTTTTTCACGTGGACTTCTAGTAATAAAATTTCCACTGGTCTCTGGGTAGTGAAATCGGATGCCCCTGTGTATTGTTGCGCACGTAAAAAATCCTTTGGCAGTTGAAGATCGAAAAAGAGTAGCCTAACGGCGCTGCCCGGGCAAAATTTCGAGTTAAAAATCTATCCAAAGTATTTCAGGATCCTCGCACTCCAAAGGTTGTGAATTCAATTCCTGCCTACGTTATTCTGTTCACGAGTGCAATTTTCTCAGAGACTCCTGGGGTTAGTCACTGAAGCTACAGAGTTAGTTCTTTGTGCGACGCTTTCGATAGGAAGCCCTGTGGAAATAGATCCAGCGTTTGGGATCAATCTGGAGCTAAGAAGTCGATCCTTTTTGTCTTTTAAACCCTTTTGTTTTCAAGTCGACAGCTCATTTATTTAGATATATTCATATCGAAATCTGAAGGCGAGCAAAAACACGAAGAAGAATATTAAACTCTGTACTATCTGCAATACCGGATCACCTGGCCTAGGAGTGTAAATTCTTTCTCCGTGATCCCGTTTACTCTCGTGAGTGGCGTGACGTACGGCGAGAATCTGTAGGGGTTCTTGCCGCGGCAGTGACTTACAGGGTTTGTGGGCTGGTCGCTCAGAAAGCAATGGCAAACTACTGAGCGAAATCTTGTCAAGAAATCAACGATCAGCTGAAACATGCTGATGTTCACAGCTATGTTCTGTAAAGGATATGCGAAAAAAAAAAAAAAAACTATCTGCAGTAATGATTCCTGGAACTTTTGAATCCCCGTAACACAGTACAATTCTCTTGAAACCAGAAACATTTTGTACATGTTCCGGATCAGGCCTATTTGTCGCCCTTTGTGACCCTTTTCTGATAAGGTAAAACTGGTAGCACTTTGTAAACCGTCATTAAACTTTTTTACTTCTCAATCTCTGATGTAGTTTCTCTTATCTGTGAATGCCTGCACCGTTTGCATTTATAAACACAAATTACTGATCTTTTATTTGATACTTTTAACACTGTTACTTTATTGTATCCGGGCAAAAAGAGACGACTGGCTGTCCCAGGTGAAGTTCTTCCTTCAGTGAAATAAAGCTTTCATTTGACGGTGAGCTGTTTAAATAATTTAACTCTTAAATTATTTTGAATAACGAACACATAAACAATAGATTGCAAGATTTATTGCCTGACATATTTCACTTCATCTTGTCAGGTACATACTGCAGAAATCTCTCCCCATAAACTAAAGTCATTAGATAAAGCCTTCAATCTGAAATATACAACACATGTTCATATAGTAATTTGAATTGGTTACCACAATCATTTTAATCTGACAATCATGTACGTCTGCCTTTCTGCAGTGACATATGCCAGACAATCAATCACGCAATAAATTGTTTGTATCTTCGTTATTCATATTCACTATGGAAAAACATTGTTTTTAATTTCTTAAATTATTATTTTGAATTGTATGTTCTGTTTATAGCTTAAGAACTATACTAAGCTAACACATGTGCAAGAACGAATCATGGACCAAAGGAGAAATCAAGTGAAAGCTGTGGAAAAGTTGTTTCTTAAAAAAATAATGCGAACACCGTGGACGGATGAAGTAATGAAGATATCTTGAAAGAGAAGTCGTAACTCGCATCAGAAGATGTGTTAACATTCTTTGTGTATGCCTCGAGAAGGGGAAAGCTGCAGTATCTCTTCACAACCAAAAAGGTGGAGGGGAAAAGAGGCAATGGGAGACCAAGACAAAAGATACTGGATAGACAGAAGGCTGGGGAAAAGATGAGTTGAGTTGAGCTAAGAACAGTCTGCACCCAGGACATTCCCACACGCACTCCGTCCCCTCGTTCAACAGACAGCGAAGAGTCATACTGCTAATGGTTCCAACTGCTATTTGATTGAAAGTTATTCCCTCTCAGTGTTTAGATTCGTTCAGAGTCCCTGCCGATCCCATATCTACTATCCACATTAGGGTGCTCAGTCTCTTCCCCGATTTCTCCACCTGGTCCCATGTTGGCATATGACCTTGGGAAAGATATGATAGCCAACGCCACACGGCACGGGATATAAGAAGAAGAAAGAGCAGAAGTCATGTTGTATCAATGTATTTCCCTTATCTGGTTGCATTCTCTATGGTAATTAAAGTTCCAATTTAGGTGCATCTAGACCAGTGATTCTCAACCGGTGGGGAATCCCACCCCCCCCCCCCCCCCCAGAAGATTTTAGGTTTTCTAGAAAGGGGGAGGGGGTGGAATTAAGATTATTTCAAGATCGCGTTAATACAAGAACCGATTACTTGATATTGTTTTTCCATTCATAGTTTACGTTTCTGTACGTCTCACCCTTCTAAAATCCATTTTATAAAGTAAGTAGACCCACAAATCACGTTTTATGTGGATGTTTTAGTATGTGCTATTAAATTTAGCTTCCATTATTACGTATACTGTTTAGGGGCGGGAGCGGGGGGGGGGGGCTGTGTAGGGGGGGGGATTTTTAGGTAAGAAATACAAAAGCGGAGGGGGGGGGGGAGGAAATGACGTTCTGAAAATATGGTGAAGGGGGGCACGGGTCAAACTTTTAGGTAGGAAATACGAAAGTGGGGTGGGGGGGAGGGGTAATGATGTTCTGAAAATATGGTGAAGGGTGGCACGGGCCAAAAAAGCTTGAGAACCACTGCTCTAGACGTACTGGTAAGTAAGTCTCTATGGGGATTCTAGTACATGGCAATCGGATCGACAGACAAGGGTTTAGCCATTACTGTTCCAAGGCTTTCACAGCTCTCTGATTTAAGACACTTATATTATTGGTTAATGTTACAAATAAACAACACACGTTAATTAAATGGTGCATGTGGACAATAAAAGAACTAAACTATTATGGCAGAGTTACCAATGTGGAACTTATGAAGAGAACTAATCACATATCAGTGAATTCAGAAGTGAAGTAAAGGCACCATGGCGCGGGATAGAACACGCTGTGAGGATAGGTGTGAATAATATAACTAACAAGGTCAGTGACTGTAACGCACAGGGCAATCGAAATACAGGAAGACCTAAACACACACGGAGAAGTTAAGTAGAAGCCGGAAACAATAATATGGGAGGGAAATGAACGGGCCTGCACGAGAGAGCTAAAGAAATGAGGATTTGAGCAATTTGTTGAGGACCTATATCCCAATACAAGATAACGTGTGGAAGAAGAAGCAGGATGTTAACTATCTTGTACTTTCAATATATAAATAAACAAACAATATGCTGCACGATTTATTGCCTGGTATATTTCGCTTCATCTTATCAAGTGCATACTACAAAGTTATATATCATATGAAGTGAATAAATGAATAATGCTGAAGCTGAAACAAATCAAACACATAGTTACAGGTATTGTTCATTTGCGAAACACCTGCTACCCCCACGGTAATTTCAAATTTAACACAAACTATTTCTGTTTGAACAAAACTGGTTGAACCCGCGTAATTGCTGACTCCTCGGTATATTTTAACAATCGTATTATTCATTTTTCGGTAAGTATTGTTCATTTATTCATTACATACGATATATAGCTCTGCAGTATGCACACGATGAGATGCAGAGAAATATGCCAGGAAATAAATTGTCCAACATATTAATTGTGGATTTTGTGTTTAAGTTCACTAAATGGATATATTGTTGTGAACATCTTGTACTTGTTACTATCGCAGGCTAGGTAACAGTTTTAAAGATTGTGGAGGATTTAATTCTAAATGAACGCGAGAATTCCAAGCAGGAGTGTATTCCCACCAAATTTAAATATTACTGTTAAAGAATAAGGTTTAATATTTCAATGGCGTTCATAATCATATGCAAGCTATAAGTAGTCAACGTATTTAAGTACTTTGATAACAGTAGATTGAAGATATGTTAAGGAAGTAAAATATGAAATGGAGCAAGCAAAAGAAAAATTGCACAAGATGAATAAAAGTCTCTGCAATGTTTGTATGTCAGTCGAGGCCGGAAAAGAGTTCTTAACATTTGTATTGAAACAGTCCTGATTTACGGACACGAATCATGACCAATTAGCAAACAAATGAGGAATTGTGAATCTCTGGATATGTTTCGTTCCTCAGATACAGCGGTTTCAGATTACAATGAGAACAAGGACAGAAATAGCGTTGTTATGGCTGTGTACTCTTCTGTGGATGCACGGGGAAAGCGCGGTCTGTCCCTACAAGGTTTGTTGCTTGGTTAACTGAATGGATGGTTGATTGCTTGATTGACTGGTTGTGTTGTTGATTTGTTGGTTTCTTGATTAATCGATTGCTGCGATGGTTAACTGGTTGATTAGTTGGTTTGTTGATTGATGTGTCAGTTGGTTGACTGGTTAAATTGTACATGGTCGGTTTGTTAATCCATTGATTGCATCTTTGGTTGGTTGATTGGTTGGTTTGGTGGTTGATTTATTGGTTGGTTGACTGGTTGATTGGCTGGAGAGTTCTTTAGACAGTTTTAACTTTAAGCTCGATGCATACCTTTCAGATCCCTGAGCCTAGGAAAGGGCTTGAATCTGTTATAGCAGTGGTTCTCAACCTTTTTTTGGCCCGTGCCCCCTTCACCATATTTTTAGAAAGTCAACCCCCCCCCCCCCCTCCTTTCGTATTATCTACCTAAAAATTTGGTTCGTGCCTCCCTTCACCAAATTTCCACAACGTCATTCCCCCCTTTCGTATTTCCTACCTAAAAATCCCGTCCCGCCCCTACACAGTATACGTAATAATGGAAGCTAAATTTAATAACACATACTAAAACAAGTCTAGACGTCCACATAAAACATTATTTGTAGGTCTACTTACTTTATAAATTGAATTTTATAAGGGTGAGACGTACAGAACCGTGAAGGGAAAAACAATATCAAGTAATCGGTTCTTGTATTAACGCGATCTTGAAATAATCTTACTCCCCACTCCCCCCCCCCCCCCCCGGAAACCCTAACATTGGTTTTTAACCAATGTAACCCCCTGGTGGGGGGGGGGGTTGAATTCCCCACCGGTTTAGAACCACTGCATTAGAGTGATTTTGATGTAAAGACTCACCGCTTGACCTAGTACTACACATTGTTTTCAGTAGCCTCGTGATCATGTCTATCCTATATTCTTCTAAAACACTTGCAAATCTACAAATTAAAACAATGTTTTCCCATAGTGAATTTGAATAACGAAGACACAACAATAGATTGCACGATGTCTTGCCTGGCATATTTCGCTGCATCTCGTCAGGTACATACTGCAGAAACCACCCAACATAAAATAAAGTAATTAGATACATCCTTCAAGCTGACATATACACAGTAATTTCAATTGTCTACCACTGTAATTTTAAACTGACTATCATGACAAATAGTCGCTTGTTAAAGTTTACAGAAGCCATTATGATTAATCTACATTGGTCAATTTTGTGCAAACAGAAAGATATGATAGTCAGTTTAACATTACCGTGGGAGACAACTGAAATTACTGTGCAAACATGTGTATATTTCAGCCTGAAGGATTTATCTACCTATTTTACTTTAAAGTTGTGGGATTTCTGCAGTATGTGCCTAATGAGAATCATCGAAATATGCTAGGCAATAAATCGCGCAATATATTTTTGTGTCCTCGTTATTCAGATCTTCAAATTGATGGGAATAGCCTTATATTTGTATAGAAAATACACTTGGAAACAACAAGGTACAATAAAGATTGATAATGACAGGGATGTGTGATGTCTCCTGACCTGTTTTACCAATATTGTTCAAATATTATAAGACATGCTGAGGATAGCAGAGGAATTGCAATCATATGTCATACCATCAATAATAAAAACAGATGCAGTATTGACTTCAGACAACAATATTCAGTAGATGCGGTTATTGTACACAGTGAACAACTACGGTTAGAATTAAAGTTTAATAAAATAGAGATAATGGCCGTCTTCAAGAAGAAAGGGATATCGTAACATCCAATTTAATGGGAAAATTCTTAAACAAGTGAGTCGGTACGGCTATCTCGGAACTGTCATGGCATCTGAAAAAGATGCCTTGTAGAGATTAGAACTAGAATCGCTGTAACAAAGATACTCTTTTGCAAGCTGGAAAACATACTAATACAAAATATGTCAATCGGAGTGCGAAAAAGAGTGTTGAGGTGCTATCTATAACCTTTACAGTTATTAGCATGTAAAAGATAAACAATATGCAGACATATGAGAAATATATAGTGGCAGGGAAATGGGGTTTCTGAGGAAAATTAAGAAAGTACCAAGAACGGACAGAAAACCCAATCCGCAAGTCTTACAAGAAACAAATGAAAACCATAAAATGATAGGAAAAATTAGGCGTGGGCAGTCACAATTTTCGGTACATTGTGAAGAGAAATAAACAGGATAACTTAATGACAACCGGTCAGATGGATATGGCAAGAGCAAGGGAAAGGCGGATTATATATATATATATATATATATATATATATATATATATATATATATATTACATCCATGTATATATGGATGGCTTGCCCACGTGGGATAATCGAGAAATATTACTAACTAGATCGTTTAACTGATATTTACATTCTGGAATAATTGTAGTGATAAGGAAAAAAAAATCATTTAAGAGATATTTAAATTATTATAATGATTGTAGTGAGATGACAAACTAGATATTGCATCTGGCAGTCACATTAGTAGAATGATTTTATAGATATCATCAACTAGATATTTTAACTGACAGTAAATGTACTGGGATAATTGTATGGATAGCACCCTTCAACTAGATCTTTTAACATGAAGTAAATGTACTGGAATAATTGTACGCATATACCTAATTTATTACATTTAATTGACAAAGCGTTTACTGGAATGGATGTGTGGATATCACTAACTAAATCACGTAACTAAAAAATAATATCAAAACAATGTTTTCCCGTAGTGACTTTGAAAAACGAAGACACAATCCATAGATTGTACGATGTGCCAGGCAATAAATCGTACAATCCATGTTTTGTGTCTTCGTTATTAAAAATAATATTACTGAAATGGCTGTAGTGACAAGACTAACTAGATCGTTCAATTGATAGTTGCATTACTGGAATGATTGTATTGATACAACAACCCAGATCTTTTAACTAACAGTTGCATTACTGGAATGAGTGTATGAATATGACTAATTAGATCTTTTTACCAACTTACATTACTGGAATAAACGTATGGATATCACTAACTAAGTATTTTAACTGACAGTAAATATACAACAATGTTTGTATGAAAAAGCATGCTCTATGTCGAAAGGGTTACAAATGCATCCCGAAAACCGAGTTCAAAACACAGCTGCGGAAAATTTGGAAGGAAACCGCCTTGTGTTGGTTTCCATTAAATGATATGAATGCCGGTTGTTCAGAAAACAGGGAAAACTACTGAGCGTAAACTTCACTAGGAATCACAAACAGCCAAATACGTTAGAGTTGACTTCTAGTAATATGACTATCTAGATCGAGTAATATACAATAGCACTTCTTCAATGACTGCATGGATATGGGTAACTAGATCTTTACTTGATAGTCATATTACTGTAATGATTGTAGTAATATGACTAACTAGATATTTAAACTGACGATTGAATTATTTTATTGATTGCAGTTCGCTCAATATTTAGAACCTGTAACAGGCTGTTATATTACTGGAATGATTATAGTGATATGATACAACTAGATATTTTAATTGACGATTACATTATGGCATAATTGTAAAGATATGATAATTTTAATTGACGATTACCTTAATAGAATGATTGTAATAATATGACAATTTTAATTGACGATTACCATAATTGAATGATTGTAGGAATGCGTCTGTTCTGGAATTACTATTGGATGTGAAGATAAAGGACTAGACAGAATTCCTGATTTAATCAGTGGCTCAAGTTCCTTTAATAGCCTTATTCTTGCAGTAAGTAACCTAATTCTTAAAGTAGGTAAACTTATTCTTGCAGTAAGTAACATTATTCTTGCAGTAAGATACCTCATTCTTGCAGTAAGTAACCTTATTCTTGCAGTAAGTAACATTATTCTTGCAGTAAGATACCTCATTCTTGCAGTAAGTAACATTATTCTTGCAGTAAGTCACCTCATTCTTAAAGTAAGTAACCTTATTCTTGCAGTAAGTAACATTATTCTTGCAGTAAGTAACATTATTCTTGCAGTAAGTAACCTTATTCTTGCAGTAAGTAACATTATTCTTGCAGTAAGTAACCTTATTCTTGCAGTAAGTAATATTATTCTTGTAGTAATATACCTTATTCTTGCAGTAAGTAACCTCATTCTTGCAGTAAGTAACCTTATTCTTGCAGTAAGTAACCTTATTCTTGTAGTAAGATACCTTATTCTTGCAATAAGTAACCTTATTCTTGTAGTAAGATACCTTATTCTTGCAGTAAGTAACCTTATTCTTGTAGAAAGTAACCTTATTCTTGCAGTAAGTAACGTCATTCTTGCAGTAAGTAACCTTATTCTTGCAGTAAGTAACTTATACTTGCAGTAAGATACCTCATTCTTGCAGTAAGTAATCTTATTCTTACAGTAAGTAACCTTATTCTTGCAGTAATTAACCTTATTCGTGAAGTTAGATACCTCATTCTTGCAGTAAGTAACCTTATTCTTGCAGTAAGTAATCTTATTCTTGCAGTAAGTAACCTTATTCTTGCACTTCCACATGTATCGTTGCCTACCTTTTGCTCGCTTGACTTCAACCTTACCCTCCAGTATGGCTTTTATAAGATTGTTGTGTCTCTTAACGTGACCGATACATTTCACTTATCTTTGTTTTTTAAATTTCCTTCATCAACTCTCTGTTCATTCCCAATTTTGACTAGAACATCTGTATTTGATTGTTTTTGTTTCCGTGAAATACGACCTATTCTTCTGTATATCCACATCTCCAGGGCCTCTATTCGACTTTCATATTGCTTGTTCAATGCCCTGGCTTCCGCGCTATCTAGTAGTGTTTAATATACGTAACATTAGACATTAATGATTTTTAATGCGTTATTAATCTCCCTCTATGTTAATCGTACAGTAAATGGAGTTAATTTTAGTTGATGCAGTAGTAGTGGTTATATTAGTGTTAATAGTAGTATTCAAAACAATGTTTTCCAGTGATGAATTTGAATAACGAAGACACAAACAATAGATTGCACGATTTATTGCCTGGCATATTTCGCTGCATCTCGTCAGGTACATACTGCAGAAATCACACAACGTAAAGTGAATTAAATAGATAAATCCTTCAAACTGAAATATACACATGTTCGCACAGTAATGTCGATTGTCTACCACGGTAATTTTAAACTGATTAACATGTCTTTCTGCTTGTACAAGGACGACTTACGAAGGTTGATTATTATAGCTTCAGCAGACTTTAACAATCGACTACTTTGTGTGTTGAACAACACACGGAAGGCACTGTCTCTTTCAACCACGTGACCGCTCTCGAGCACATGTCTCGCGACCGATGAAGCAGGACTGTTCCGGTGTGTCGGCCTGCCTAGGCTACCATCTTCTGTGTGTAGTATCTTGTCCACCCAATTCGGAATGTGTTACGAAACCCTACAATGTAACTGTCGCTCAGTTCTACCTATGTAGATGGCCTCGCATCTGCATGCAAATTGGTAAATGCAATTTGATTTGGCGTACAAAGCTACAGGTTATTTTACTGCTGGGATGGGGATCGGTTTGGTTCTGTACCTGATGACTGGAGTTGCAGCACAGAATGTTCGCCCGACTGCTGTGATGAGCCGGTCCCGCAGACGTTGCATTACGTCATTTCCTCGGAAGGTTAACTGGATGAATACCTTGAGTTTAGGGACTGCAGTTACTTCTGGTTTCGATTTGGGCTGTTGGCAGTGGCGCTTTATAAATCCTGTGGAGAACCCATTCAGGTTTAGGGCATTCTTCAGAGTTTCAAATTCGTCTGTCAGTGTGTCCTGGGTGCATATCTTCCTAGCACGGTCAAACAGGGTCCGTACTAAGCTCCGTTTGTACTGGACAGGGGCGAAGCTCTGAAAATTTAAGTATTGGCCAGTCCATGTT
>OY992884.1:44540720-44830720 GCA_963921405.1 Cepaea hortensis | reverse complement strand
CCATTCGGCCATGCGAAACTGCGTACATCTAATTTAAAGACTGTTTTCACACACAGATAATCCCCATCAGTACAGTAGTAGTTTTTTTTTGTTTTTTTTTTGTTATTGTGATCTCATCTCTAACGACTTATCCATGCACATCTAATGTAACCAATTTTATTCCACACACAGATAAACTCCATCAGTTCAGTACCTGCTGGAAGCCTGCCATCGAATCTTGAGTCCCTCTCGTTTGTTGGTAATCCTATAACAACGATAGACAACACAGCATTTGCGGAATCTGCCACCACTCTTAAAACCCTCCTTTTCTCAAAGGCATCCTTTACGAGAATCCCCGATGCATTTCTTCAGCTGCAATCCCTAACTACTTTAATTATTTCTGACACTAACATCCAAGATTGGAATGAGGATGTCATGAAACATCTAGGTCAGACAGTCACTACTTTGAACGTAGACAACACTAATCTAACCACATGGCCCAGCTGGCTGCAGTATTTCCCCAATCTAATGGAGCTTAGCATCGACGATAACGGAATCTCTGATATTCCAGATGGAGCTTTAAGCCTGGTGGCCAGCACATTAATTAGTTTTTCCCAGGACGATAATAAACTTAAGGCCATTCCAAAAGCCTTGTCCACACTGAGATCGCTACAAACTCTGTCCCTGGCTGAGAACAGCATTTCGGACACGTTTAATCTCCCTTTAGAAAGCCAGTTGATGACCTTAACATTAAGTAACAATAAAATTTCTGACGGCGAACAGTTGAGTCTTGCCTTGCAACCTTATTCTGAGTCAATGAGGGACTTTGGCTTGGACAATAACAAGTTGATGAAGGTACCGGACTTGTATTTCCTGGAGGAAATTGAGCATCTGGACTTATCACACAATCTCATATCCGATCCAAGTTCCGGATCAGTCCCCCAAGGCTTATATGATTTAGACTTCAGCTACAACAATCTCCCGTTTATTCCTACATTTTTGGCAACTTTACAGTCCGCAGTCGAACTAAACCTGCCCTGGAATTCTATTAGGGACATTCATGGAAGTGATTTCTCTTCATCGGTGACGTCTGTAGATCTTACCCATAATTTAATCACAAAGTTGACGACTTCAAGTTTTCCTGCCGTCTCTAGTATTGCAACGTTAAGGTTGACCAGCAACCCAATCACATCCATTTCCACAGATGCCTTTAACAATCTTCATGACCTCACAGAGCTTTACCTTGACAGTGCCAGGTTAACGCGAATGCCCCTGGCACTGTTGTCTCTTAAGAGTTTAAATGTCCTGGATCTAACAGACAATGTATCCTTGGTGTGCACGTGTATGGAGAAAAGTTTGGGGCCTTGGACGCAGACGTTCAGTGAAGGAAATCTAAGGGGAAGCTGCGGGTTGCTCAGTATTTACAAGTTCTTTACAATCTTGAGTCCCGGCTGTGCCAAGGATGGTAACGCCGTTGTCAGATAAATCAATACTCCTTTAATTCTCTGAAACGTAGTCACTGTTCTAAAGTAATAAAACCCCGAAACTGCTGCCGGCAGTCATGTCAACCACAATCTTTATCAACGGACAAGGAAAACACAGTAACAAAAAGCACGCAAAAACATGTATACTTAACTGAGAATCTGCAGGAGGTAATGCGATCTACATAAAACCGTGTTATGTTGGTCGGATGACTTTATTAAGACTCCACTGTTCTTGTTTGTGTGTGTGCAGTTTTTGTGTGTGTGGTGTTTTGTTTAAATTTTATTGTTCATTAATAAAGAGTTCTGGTCGAAACGTTCCCTTGTAACTTTGTATTTTCTTCCTTTTATACAATTTCCAGGTTATATATATATATATAGTGTGTGTGTGTGGCGTGCGTGCGTGCGTGTGTACGTGCGCGAGCGCGCGCGTGTGTGTGTGTGTTTGTACGTTCGCCTGCTTTAAACTCAACTATAGTCCACATACGTGCTACTACTTCTAGTGAACTGGACTGATTTGTGCCTGTGTATTAGCTTTTCCTCATACCAGTGTCCCTCGCTATCAGATGACCCCACTCCGACTTCTGAAGGACTTGTAATGTACATCCCCAAGTCAAGGATGAGAGGTCAACATTTTAGTCCAACTGACCAGTATAGGGGTTGAACCCGAAACCTCATCATCAGCACATCGGAAGATTAAGAGCGAACGCCCTTATCATTCAGCCTTGCTTACCTCGATATACTGTGTGTTGATTTGGACTCTAATATAAACTCCACAACAGTCTCTTTCCATAATCCTGAACTCATAGAGTTTATAAAATAAGTGTCTGAACAAGAAGCACTAACAGCGACGACATAAACTTTAATGTAACATCTAGAACAGTGGTTCTCAAACTTTTTTTTTGGCCCATGCACCCCTCCACCATATGTTCAGAAGGTCATTTTCCCCCTTTCGTATTTCCTACCTATAAATTTCAACCCCCCCCCCCCCCCCCACCGCCCCTACACAGTATACGTAAATATGGAAGATAAATTTAATGAGACATACTAGAACAAGTCTAGACGTCTACATAAAGCGTGGTGTGCGGGTCTACTTACGTAAAACGAATTTCAGAAGGGTGAGAAGTACAGAAGTGTAAAGTATGGAGGGTAAAACAATATCACGTAGTATTAACGCGATCTTGAAATAATCTTAATTTCCCCCTAGAAACCCTAAAATTCCCTCTTGGGGAGGGGGAGGGTGGATTCACCACCGGCTGAGAACCACTGATCTAGAACTAACAAAATCTGCATCTCATAAGTACAGAAAATAAAATCTGCATCTGATAAGTACATAAAATAAAGATTACGCTTGATCATATTTAGAATTACAAACCAACGCACGGTTAGTTAACGTACGTTGTTCGGAACAGTACTAAATGCCAATTACCAGACTATTTCAGGGATCCAGGAATCCTTTCCTGTAGATGAGTGATATTCTTAGATCACAACATTAATAGATCCTGAGTGGTGCTCAGAGAAGACAGGTTGGATAAACCCAATTAGAGATTCTCTTCTTTTGTTTAAGCGATCCAGAAGTTCTTTCCTATAGATGAGTGATGTTCTTAAAGCACAACATTAGTAGGTACTAGATGGTATTCAGAAAAGACACAGGGAAGAAAATATTATACATATAAAGAAGACAATTATTATTATCATGCTACATTTCTTTGTAGATAGTCGAATCTATTACATCTCACGGTTAAGACTCCCAGTCCTTCGTCAATGCTTATGCTGTTAGATGCCCGGCCTGTCTTTAATGCACATTGTTGTGTTTGTAAACCGCTTCCTCTTCTTCTAGGAAGCATGGCTCTTGTTACTGTTCTTTCCAACTCTTTATGACGTTGGAAATAGCCAAAGTAATTCCGTTACTGAAAAATTTTTATTGTTTATATGCTAGAGATTTTTATGATCAGATCTTATATTTTTATTAGCTAGTTTTCTTCGATGTTAAAATCTTATGTTGTTTATTTGCCATTCTTTTTGGATGTTCAAATCAAATTGTTTATCAAATTGTTCATATCAAATATCAAATTCAAATCAAATTGTTTATTTGCCAGTTTAGTTTCGATACTCAGATCTTATATTGCTTACATACCATCTTTCTTCGATGGGCAGATGCTATATTTTCTATATGCGATCTTCCTTAGACGTTCAGATCTTATACTAACTACGATTCACTTACATTAGACAATTATTTAATTATTTCCATTTAATATTATTTTATAAAAAATAGAAGTATTCTGAACAAGGCGTAAATAAAGGCATGTGGAGATTCTTTTACTCAGGTCGTAATAGTGTGACGATTATACACATCGGATATGTGACATCAAGGCAATTGTGTTCGACATATCAAGTGATGGTTAGTGATGTAGTAAAGAAATAGTATAATGGTATATGACAAGATGATGCTAACATAGGAAAAAGTTAAATCTGAAATAACAGTGACGAGTAGATAAAACGACCTAAAAACAAATGCAAACAAATGTCTTGTGTAATGTCAATCTTCTAATTGTCTGTGCCGTGTGGCATTGGTCATTGTTTCTGTGCATAGACTTATGTCTCGTGTACTGTCAATCTTCTTATTGTCCATGTCATGTGGCGTTGGTCATTGTTTTTGTGCATACGCTTCTGTCTCGTGTACTGTCATTCTTTTTATTGTCCATGTTATGTGGCGTTGGTCATTGGTTTTGTGCATACGCTTCTGTCTCGTGTACTGTCATTCTTTTTATTGTCCATGTTATGTGGCGTTGGTCATTGGTTTTGTGCATACGCTTCTGTCTCGTGTACTGTCATTCTTCTTATTGTCCATGTCATGTGGCGTTGGTCATTGTTTTTGTGCATACGCTTCTGTCTCGTGTACTGTCATTCTTTTTATTGTCCATGTTATGTGGCGTTGGTCATTGGTTTTGTGCATACGCTTCTGTCTCGTGTACTGTCATTCTTCTTATTGTCCATGTCATGTGGCGTTGGTCATTGTTTTTGTGCATACGCTTCTGTCTCGTGTACTGTCATTCTTTTTATTGTCCATGTTATGTGGCGTTGGTCATTGGTTTTGTGCATACGCTTCTGTCTCGTGTACTGTCATTCTTTTTATTGTCCATGTCATGTGGCGTTGATCATTGTTTTTGTGCATACGCTTCTGTCTCGTGTACTGTCATTCTTTTTATTGTCCATGTTATGTGGCGTTGGTCATTGGTTTTGTGCATACGCTTCTGTCTCGTGTACTGTCATTCTTCTTATTGTCCATGTCATGTGGCGTTGGCCATTGTGTCTGTCCTTATACCTCTTTCTCGTGTACTGGCAAGCATCTCTAATGCACATTTTCCTCCATGCCACTATGTCAAATTGCTTCCCGCTGCATCTTTCTCCTCCAACTTGTCCGTTGTCACGACGTACTCCAGCTTTACTAATCTCATAACGTACCAAAGAATTCCTTCTTCCCGTGGGACTCCCCAGTTATATTTGTAAGATAGCTTCTGTCAAGATATATCAATAACGTTTTAAATCTGTCCTCCACAATTTCTTCATTCTTCTATTAAACCACATCTCTGCAGTTTCAATCTAATTCATCACTAGTCTGCGAATATCCAAGATTTCTCTCCGTACACAAAAATTAGCTTCAATTCAGCTCTTAAGACTTCTTTTGTTTTGTCACCTCTAGAGACACAGATAAATTGCACAGGGCGTGCTCCATCTTGTGAAATAAAGCTATAGCTTGGGCTATTCTATATGTAACTTCTTTAACACAGATTCCCTCTGCTGTTATCAAGAATATGTCAGGTTATTCATTCCGATGACCGGAATTTCTGATCACTTCTCAATACCTGTACCTCAATACTTCTCTTGACCTGCTCTCAAATGCATTCTTCGTAAGATAATGCTGTGGGTTTCCCTTGCCCTCAGTAAGTACACTAGTCATTTAAGACCTAAAAATCGGACATCTTTATTAAATTGTCAGAATATATGAGTTTCCATCGCCACTTAATTTCAGAGATGTAAATTTGTTCTGCTGGATACTTGATTCTATTCCCTGCATTTATCATCTGTTGTGCTCTATCCATCATTTACAACTAGAATTAAGAATACTACGACCGGTAAAACAAACAAACACGGAGATAATATAAGTGTTCGTATGTTCATGTAAGAATTCAGGGGGTAACCAGAAACTGTCAGTAGATAAGCATGACACACCGGCTTCGTTGGTGGGAAGTGGCAAGAAAGTCGACATCTGTTTTCTCATTAATACATGTTCACAAACACAAACACACATCGGTTTGTGTATTGTACTGTCTGGTAATTGATGGTAAGTGGGTAATAATTTCTTTCTAACTTTGTTGTAACGTGCTACTTTAAGGATTATACCATCTGGCTGGCATGACTGCCTGGCTAGCACCATATATAAAGTACGACTCAATGTGTAGAGAAGAGTCCTTTACTGGTTGTGAAAGGGGTGGGCTTGACTAGTTTTGTTGAGACATACACGGAAGACTATACATTATGTGACATATACGCTAGACTAAACATTCTGTGACATAAATTCAAGACAAAACATTCTGTGACATAAACACAAAACTAAACAGTCTTTCCAAGAGCGCAGCCTAAACGGCCAACCAGCTAAACATTATAAAGTTGGAGAGGAAGAGAGGCAGGGGGAGACATCGAGCGACTCTGCTAGACAGTGTGACACCGTATCATGAAGGAACGTCTGTATCACTAATATTGAAAAGGACTAGTTTCTAGAAGTCGAATCTTTCAAACAATATATACAGATTAGAAAGACGACACTACGATGAAGGATGATGTTCTCAAGAACATGAAATGACCTGATGGTTTGGAGAAATTTGCTGACATTAATTAAGGAAAGCTAGCCATTTCACATTTATAACATGTCGCTTTTTAATACAAATATTATTTATAGTGGAGTTTTAATACAAATAGTAAAACTACCTCGTTGCGTAAGTAAAGTGTAGTAAATTACCCTTTGTTTAGGTAAAGTGTAATAAATTACCCGTGTAGATGTCTTAAGGAGTATTGTGTATATGGTGCTAATAAACACCAGCCGATACTAGGTGGGGAATGATATCAATATAGTGTCTGCCGCTTTAACTTCTACGTCATTGCCTGGTACCCATTTTAGACTCAGACCACCTGGAAGGGTTAGCATGAGGAGCATCTGCAGACAAAGAAGTAGAGGAAAAAGAAGAAGAGAAGCGGCAGATGAATAATAATAATAATAATAATAAGAAGAAGAAGAAGAAGAAGAAGAAGAAGAAGAAGAAGAAGAAGAAGAAGAAGAAGAAGAAGAAGAAGAAGAAGAAGAAGAAGAAGAAGAAGAAGAAGAAGAAGAAGAAATGAATGATTGAATGAATGAATGAATGAATGAATTATATCTTTTAGTACGCCCGAATTTATGCTAAACACGAAACGATACGTTAAAAGTTTGTGAATGAATTTCTTTCCTTGAAGATAATTTCCATCCACTGTATATTGCACTGCACGAAACACGAACTAGGTAGCCACATGAATGACTCCCAGGCAACTCCGGAAAATAGTTCACTCGTGTTCTAAACGACCCAGCCGTGGGGACGAACCTACGACTTTCGGAGTGCAAAGCAGGCGGCTTAAAATCTTGGCCACAGAAACCCCCAATGTACTAAGCACAAACGTCGAGATGTTAAACTTTACTGCAGCAGGATTACCCCCATCTATCTCGGTCTCTTTCCGAAGAAAGACAAGCAGCTTGGCGAATTATCATTATCATCATGTGCCATGCCTTAAGCGTTGGCGGTCATGTTTCGCCATCTCAAACGATCATCAGAATCGTGGAACTGCTCTGTGTTCTTGTCTCAACGATACCACGTGGCCAAGCTATCCAGGCATTTACTTCTCTACCTTCCCTTTGTTATTTTCCCCTCAATCTTGACAGTTGACACCGTGTTCTCTGATTGATTTCTTCCCATAACGTATCCATAAGAGTGTGACTGTCTACGTCTACCTTCTCTAATCAGTTTACAGTTTCAATTTGTTTCAAGTAGGACTTGGCCATTGGTTTTTCTGTTTGCTCATGGTATTCTTTGCATTTTCTTTAGAAACCCAATTTCCATAGCCATTATATGTTTTTCAGCCTGTCTGCTCATCTATATAAAAGAACAGGTTCTATATAGCACTTCAACACTTTTTTTTTCTCGTTGCAGTTGCCATCGTTTTATTGGTCCATATGTTTTCCATCCTGCAAATGGCTACCATCTTCATGGCGATTTCTTTAATTATAACCTGTTTTTATTGTCGATTTTCAGCACGCCGCAAAGCAGAATGGAAGGAATTTCAAGAATCTCTAACTTTCTCTTGTTTTTTTGCTTGTGTGTGTCTGCTAATGGAGATGAATGCCCATATAAGGTAGTATTTACTTATATACTATACTTAACTTTGTATTTCAATAAGAGACGAAGTATATATTGTTAATTTCACACCAAATAAAGAAATGGAATCACATGATAGATAGTTCCTTTGAGGTAACGGACATGGACCCGAGGTCACTATTAAAAATCGGCCTCGAAATGAATGATTTGACCTGCGTGCCGACAGGTTAGGGTATTTTAAGATGAACTGGTGGAAAAACAATCAAATTAAAGTAGACATCATGAAGCAGAACAAAGACCAATCACAACAGCCCAAATAACAGCCGGACAGCGAATCATGGACGAACTAAAGCTCATCAAACGGAAAATCGAACGGGATGTCGCTTGGATGGTTGTAATAATGGCGGAGACGGATGAAAGACTGGAAAAAAAAGTCCAAGAAAAAAGAGCACAGATTGAAATGCTCAAGAAACAGATCAATATTGAAGCAGTTCAAATGGTGACCTGGAGAAGAGACTACACTCAGAAAAGAACAAGAGTCGGAGACACACGATTTGAAAGAATAGATAGACCACAAAGTTTCAGCGACAGACCACGTCACAAGGCAGATGGAATAACATCCTGATATAAGAACATCATGAGACCGACCGACGAACTGACCGACAGACCGACCGAGCAACCGACCGAGGGACCGCCCAACGGAGCGACCGACGTAAGGTTGACCGAAAGACCAACCTACGGATCGACCGACCGATGAACCGACCGACCAATGGACCGATGGACCGACGGACGGATCGAAAGACCGAACGACCGATCGATTGACGGATCGATCGAAAGACCGACGGACCAACCGAAAGACAAACCGACCCATCGAAAGACCGACCGGAAGACATACCTACTGACCAACCGACGGACGGACCGATCGATGGACCGACCGACCGACCGACCGAAGGACCAATGCCCCGACGGACCAACCGAAATACCGAACGACAGATCGAACGACGGACTGAAAGACCGAGTGAAAGACCGAACCAAAGACCAATCGACAGACCGACCATTAGACCGACAGAGCGAACAACTGACCGCCTGACCGAACGACCGAGCGAACGAACGACAGCTCGACCGACCGACCGACCTACCGAACGACAGATCGACCGACTCACCGACAGTCCGTCCGACCGAAAGAGCGAACAAACGACCACTCGACCGAGCGACCTAGCGACCGACCAACCAACCGACCGATCGACCGACCGACCGAACGACCGACTGATCGACAGACAACCGACCGACCGACCGACAGACGAGACGACCGACCGACCGACCGACCGACCGACCGACCGACAGACAGACAGACAGACAGACAGACAGACAGACAGACAGACAGACAGACAGACAGACAGACATATCGACGAACGGACGGACGGACGCTCGGACGGACGGGCGGACAGACTGACGGACGGACGGAATAATGGATGGATGGATGGATGGATGGCTGAACAGACAGACAGACAGACAGACAGACAGACAGACAGACAGACGAACGAACGAACGAACGAAAGAAAAATCCTTATTTTCAAAGGGTTAAGAATTGGGCACGCAGGCCCGTCTAAAATTCTGCCCCTCTTCTCCATTTTCTCTCATACATTCTTTCATTCAACATCACTTATGAAGCAAATCTTTGACAACAAAAGAACAATAAGCAGTAAAACGCATGAAAAATGATTAATAATACTTGACTCACTGAAGAAATATTTAATATGGGCATTATAAATATCTAAAGAAGGTGTAACCTGCCACACATATGGGAATGATTTTTGTCTAGTTGTCTTTTGAGATAATTTACCATTATTATTGTCTTTTTTGTTGTTTTTTTGTTTGTTTGTTTATGGGGGAATGTCGTCTGTACGGAGGTAGTGTTCAAACAGGTTGCAAACGTATGTATAATGATTGGTGGTGTCTTTGATTTCTTATGGAAGATTGTTCCACAACTAAGCGGCAGAGTAAGCTAAGCTTGTTTTATGTAAGTCTATCCTAGGTTTGGGGACATGAAGTATATTTAGTCGTTCGCTATGCCTTGCGTTATATTTAAACAATAGTCAAAGGTAGCTTGGAGCATTTTGAAATAGGATTGTGTGAATTAGTTTAACCTTATTAAATAGTAGGCGTTTGTGGAGTGGCAGTAACCGAAGACGTATAAATAGGGTAGAATTGTCGATAAACATTTCACCATTAATTAAACGCACTGCCCTTATCTGGACTGAATAAAGCCGTTTTGTTATTGATTTGGAGCATCCATCCCAGATTGTGGAGCAATAATCAATATGTGTTTGTATATGTGAGGTATAGAATATCTTTCTTGTGTTTTCGTCAAGGAAATTTTTTATTTTGGCAAGTTGGTATACTTTTTTGGCTATTTTTTTAACGAGAGCGTAAACGTGGGAGTTAACGGTTAGATTTTGATCAACAATGAGACCCAGTGCCTTGTGCTCGGTTACACTTTCTACAGGCGTGCTACCAATGTGCAGCTGAAGAGCTCTATGCGAGTTTAGACTGCGAAGTCTTTGCCTGGTTGTTATTAACATAGATTTTATTTTAATTAATGTTAATTTGCATGCGGTTTGCATGACTCCAGTTAACCACACTATTTATTTCCTGTTGCAAGAATGATTCTTTCATATTACAATCAAATGCGTTTGTTAATACTGTACAGTTGTCTGCAAATAGATCGCAGGAATACGAAAGGCATAAGGGAAGATCATTTATGTAAATGACAAATAACAGAGGGCTAAGTATAGACCCCTGTGGTACTCCAGTATTAATGGTAATGGCTTGAGATGACGATTCATTGTGTGATATTACTTGTTTTCTGTCTAATTAAAATGATTTTATTAATGTCACTATATCAAAGCTTACTTTCATTGTTTCTAGTTTGTTTAATTAGAATAGTATGATCTATCATATCGAATGCTTTTCTAGAGTCTATAAACACCGCTCCACATAGATTATTGTTGTTAATAATTAGATGCCTGTTTTCTATCATGTTTGTGGGGCCGTCTGACAAGAATATTTTGGCCGAAACTCTGACCGACTGTCAACTATTAGTTTGTGACGAACTAAGTGTTCTAGTGTTGTTTTGTGAATGTGGTTTTTTACTGGTTTGGATAGTGAGGATAATATGGAAATTGGCCTATAGTTACTTATGAGACGATCGTGTAATGAACCAGCTGTTAAATGAGGATACACTTTAGCGATTTTAAAGGCTGATGGGATGACAGACAGACAGACAGACAGACAGACAGACAGACAGACAGACAGACAGACAGACAGACAGACAGACAGACAGGCAGGCAGGCAGGCAGGCAGACAGACAGACAGACAGACAGGCAGGCAGGCAGACAGACAGACAAACAGACAGACAGACAGACAGACAGACAGGTAGGTAGATAGGTAGATAGGTAGATAGGTAGGTAGGTAGGTAGGTAGGTAGGTAGATAAACAAAAGGACAGACTGCCGGACGTATGAATAAATATAAGTGAATTATTGATTGACATGAAATAGCAAACTATTGTATCTCCCCGTTGACTTTCAGGAATGCACATGTACAGGATCAGACATTGTATGTTCAAACTTAGACCAGCTGACAGTGCCCCTGCTTGTATCAAACAATCTCTCTGGACCATACAATCTACACTTCGAGGTCAGTCTTGAGACATCAGCTCAACAAACAGTATAATACTGTGTTTCATAAATATGTTTGTTGTCTTTTGTGAAGACTTATCGGTGTGCTTGATCCTGTCGTGAACAGTTCTCCACAGAAGTCACGCCGTTTTGAAACTTCCTGTTCCACTCATAGACTTGCTGGACTGACAGGCATGCATCACCATTTTTTGTGTGTTTTGTTCGCATACCCTTTACAGGACATCGCTGTCAACATCAGCATATTTTAGCTGAGTGTTGATTTCTTGACAAGATTACGCACAGTAGTTTGTCATTGCTTTTTGAGCTATCAGCTCACATACACCGTAAGTTACCGACGCGGCGAGAACCGCCACCGATTCTCGCGCACGTCACGTTACTCACGAGAGTATACGGGATTACGGAGAAAGTCGCTAACTCTAGGGCAGGGAGACCAGCTGCCATGGACCTGAGTCAGGTTATGGGTGAATTCTCAAGGACCCGTGGTCCCATGCTCGAATATCCGCTTTGCTATCCTCACGCAAAGCGTGATTTACAATCCTCTCAACTTTCACGTCCTGTCGCTGGACTGTGCAAGACTCTAGGTCACCTGTACTCAATAGCCCATGACCTGACTCAGGTCCATGGCACCGGCATGCATCACCATTTTTTTTTTTTTGCATATCCTTTACAGGACATCGCTGTCAACACCAGCATCTTTCAGCTGTATGTTGATTTCTTGGCAAGATTACGCTCAGTAGTTTGCCATTGCTTTCTGAGCGGCCGGCTCACATACCCTGTAAGTTACCGATGCGATTCGAACCACTGCTGATTTTCACCGTCATCACGTTACCTACGAGAGAATACGAGATTACGGAGAAAAGTCATAACCTCTAAGAGATGCATCACAAAACTGGATCTTTATTCGCCAGGTTTAGAATAATTCTGATTGTTGCATCAGCACTAGTTCTAATAGCGACTGTATGATTTGTAGTAATAGTTGCAGTTATAATAATTATAATAACAATAATAATAATAATGATGATAATAATAATAATAATAATAATAATAATAATAATAATAATAATAATAATAATAATAATAATAATAATAATAGGTGTTATACTACTGCTACTAGCTGCTACTCTTTGGTGCACGTAAAATGTGGGGCGGCCATCTTTAAACTATCAGTATTACGTCATCGTGTTTGTCTGCACCGTGATGTCACATGTTCGACACTCTTGACATCATTAACAGCAATATTTAGAGGTTACAAAACAATGGCATGGTTATTGTAATTTCATTCACACATTTAAGGCTTTAATTTGAAGCTCCCTCGTATAACTACAGACATTCTTCTTTTTACGCATTTGGCACAAAAGAAGTTTTATTTACCGTGTTAGAGGTAATAACAGTTCATCATCGTTATCATCATCATCATCACCATCATTATAGGAAGCAGGCGTGGCCAAAGCTTTTAACGCTCTTGCGCTTAAAATTTCTCTATTCACCTCGTAAGGATTTCGCCCCGGACGTTATTCAATTGTACTTAAATATTGACTTCTCGTCCTAGACTTGGGTACGTACATGACAAGTACCTCAGTTGCCGGAGTGGGTTCGCCTGATAGAAGGAGGTAGTGCTGATAGAGAAAGCTAATCCACATGCAAAAATTTAATCTAGTGCCCTCCCTAGTAGTAGAAAATAGCAGTAATATGTGTGAGGACTATGCTGAGGTTGTAAAAATAAGCTCAACCATACCCGACGAACGCAAAGGTAAAAAATATAAGCAAAACTAAAAGCAAAAATTTAACCAAAATTATAAGCATAATTATAAGCAGTCCTGTTTAGAACTAACTCGAAAGAGGGCAAAAAGGGATAAATAATCAAAATCCCACAACTGACATAAATATATCCAACTCTGAAGAAGTAGGTTGAACGAGGCCGACATTTTTTTTTCGTAAATAGTGGACACAACTGACCCGCAAGACGTTGTAATCTATTGAGCAGTGCCGAGCCGACATCTGTTTTCTCAGTATGCTAGGATTTATAACCCTCATTAATGCCAGGTTTAGAATAATTCTGATTGTTGCATCAGCACTAGTTCTAATAGCGACTGTATGATTTGTAGTAATAGTTGCAGTTATAATAATTATAATAACAATAATAATAATAATGATGATGATAATAATAATAATAATAATAATAATAATAGGTGTTATACTACTATTACTACTATTACTACCATGACTACTACTACTACTACTACTACTACTACTACTACTACTACTACTACTACTACTACTACTGCTACTACTGCTGATGGTGCTACTACTACTACTACTACTACTACTACTACTACTACTACTACTACTACTACTACTACGACTACTACTACTACCAATACAACAACAACAACTATAACAACAATAACAACAACAACAACAACTGCTACTACTACTACTACTACTACTACTACTACTACTACTACTACTACTACTACTACTACTACTACTACTACTACTACTACTACTAACTACAGCTACCAGTACTAGCAACAGCATTCGTGAAAGTGTAGTAACAGAATAATGTAAGAGTATCTTCAGTAGTAATACATGTTATATTTGTATGTGTAACTGTATACATGCCCAGCGTAACGATATTTATGTATTATAATATGTTCTTGATATTATTAAATTAATCCCAGGACAACGAAATTGGCACCATACCCGCAGGAAGCTTACCCCCACATCTTATAGAGCTGGAGCTGAACAACAATCCCATATCAAGCATCGACAACTCGGCATTTGTCGAATCAGCATCGACCTTACAGACACTAACCTTCATCAATGTTAACTTCAACCGCATTCCTGACGCGTTGCTTCAAGTCACTAACTTGGTTCATCTGGCGGTTATGGACAGCGGTTTCACAGACTGGAATGACAATGTCCTGAAGCACCTGGGTTCAACCTTGTTGATTCTTGAACTGGACAACGTTGACCTCAAAATCTGGCCTGACTGGATTCAATTCTTGCCCCACTTAACAGAGTTAAAAGTAGTTAATAATTTTATCAGTGATATTCCATATGATGCCTTCCAGACTTTAACCAGCAGTTTGAGTAGTCTGTCCCTTTACAACAATTATTTGGTCTCTGTCCCTGGAGCACTTAAGAACCTCACTTCCTTAGAAAAGCTGTATTTAAATGACAATCAGATTACATATATAGACCATCTGGAAGATATACAGGGCAATCTATTTTCACTGTCCTTAAGTAATAATAAAATATCAGGCGCGAATAACCTCAGCCGGGCACTGCGTCGGTTTTCAGACACTCTGTTCGATATAGAACTCCATCATAATCAACTACCTGTCACCCCTGACCTCAGCTTTCTAGAAGGGGTGACAAGCTTAGATCTCTCTTTCAACAACATATACGTCTCCAGTCCTGTATCCTTACCGTTGACATTAACCTCTCTGGGTTTTGATAACAATAACCTACGATCGCTTCCTCAAAACATGTCCAGTTTATTATTTGTGACGAATTTTATTGTGAGTTCCAACTTCATCACCGAAATCCGAGGAACAGATTTCCCCCCGAATGTGATAAGTGTTATTCTTGCATACAACCTGATCATAGAGATTACTGACACCAGTTTCCCTGCAGATTCGAATATTGAAGAGCTAAATTTAAACGACAACCCGCTGTTTAGAATTTCCCCGCTAGCTTTTATAAATATCCGCAAGCTAACTCTCTTACATATGAGAAACACAAAACTGACCCGACTTCCCATGGCACTCGCTTCGGCTACCAATTTAGATAACTTCGACATTAGCGGGACATTTGGTCTAGTGTGTACTTGCGGGGAGAAGAGCCTAGGATCTGTCATTGTTCCCATGAGCTCAGCAAACGTTAACGGAGATTGCGGCCTGACCAGTGTCTATAACTTTTTTGTAACTTTGAGTCCATTGTGTCCTTGAATATTACACATCATAGATCGTCAGGCGTCCAGATAATATCAAATTGGGAACCATTTGAGGCCACTAAGACAGTTGGTAAATAAACGTGTATTGTTGGGGCTCATAGAAGTGAGAAGGAGAAAGTAGAGACTAGAGGACGCAGTAGATGTAACAGAGTTAGGAATAGGAAGAAGGGGCAACGAGGTGTGCATAGTCAATAGGGAAGTAGGGCACGGTCAAGCACCATAATATGGGGTAGTTAGGGTGGCTCGTCCTATGACGAGCATCGTAGAAACAAGGTCAGTTGTGAACGACCCATCCTTCGATATGGAGGTATGATTTAGCTGAGTGACTTCTGGCTTGATTGAAGGTTTGTTGATTATGAATAAATTAATATGAAACCAGAACTGTCTTGGAGTTATTGCCAGTTCATCGTCACTTCGCTGTACTATTACATAGACAACATAAAAATTGAAAGCTATAGTTACCGATAGGGATGTGAACATGTAACCTCGACTTTTCGACGGAGCCTAGCTGCAGAAACAAGTTTACTTCAACGCATGACCAACAAGGCACCTCTAAATAAGAGTCTTCATTGGCCAGGTCTATCATACACATGAAACCACAACTACGGAATATGGACATAATTCGTTTCTAACCATTGAGATAGCACCATAGGTCTCAGCATTTTAAATTCAACCAGCATATGTCAAATAACGGACACACAATGGCGACTTCCTTCTTCTCACTTCTGTGAGCGCCATGCAATACACTTGTGTTTATTTATGCGGCGTCCAGATAGGACTATTCATACGGCCAGGTGGCGCGTCACTGAGATGTTGTGGATGATATTACATGTCTTTCATTTTTGCGTCTGTTGTCTGTCCGGTCCTTTGACACCCTTTAATATTTCCATTGTCTATTTCAAGAATCAATAACTTATAAGTTAAATTATCTTGGAAGTTTGTTTACAGAAGATGGTAGAATAGACAGCGGAATCGAAATCAGATGTCAAAAAGCAAGTGTGCTTATATATATAATATCACCCATAGTGAAACATCCAAATATACTTATGTCCGCAAAACGACAAACAAAATATCATATTCACAACAATATTATGCTACCAATGTCAAATTTGGACAATATCCACCTACTTACGCAAAATTAACACCTTTGAGATGAGATGCACGAAGGGAGCTGGCAACTTAACTATCCGAGGCCGAGTAAGAAATGGTGTTATCAGACAGACAGTGGGATCAACACCTTGTGCCACATTTATTGAAAGAAAGAAGATGAAATGGTTTGGCCATCTAGTTAGAATGCAATACCATCAACTATCATCACTGGCCCTACATCATAAAAGACTGCTACGAGAGCCAGAGGACGCCCGAGAAGAAAATGGATTTACGACATCTAAGACATTGTACAGTCACACGAAAAGAAACTATCCAGTGCCACCCATCGGGCGCTGGAGCGCCAGTTATTCTTCCCCACGAAACTTGATGGTAAAAGTGGAAGATGATGTTAATGTATAACTTGCGACATGTAAAATCTGCGTCTTTGATGATTTCAAAGATTTCAAAGCCTTCTGTAACTTTGTGTAACAAACTATAGTAGTGAACTACGACTTTGCTATGTTGATCAGCATCATCATCATCATCTGTCATGCTACAAGACGTAAGAGTCAAGGATCTTATTCTGTTGTCTTCTGTTGCAAGACATAGCGGACGACTAAACATACTTCATGCCCCTAAAGCTAGGATAGACTTATATAAAACAAGCTTAGCATACTCTGCCGCTCAGTTGTGGAACAATCTTCCACAAGAAATCAAAGACACCACCAATCATTATACATACAGTCGCAACCTGTTTGAACATAATCTCAGTACAGACTACATGCCCCCCCCCCCTCCCCTCCCTAGAAAAATAATAATAATAGTAGAACATTATCTCAAACGACAACAAGCCAATAAACATTTCCATATGTATGGTACGCTACACCTTCCTTGGGTATTTACAACGCTTATGTTAAACATTGCCTCAGTGAGTCATGTATTATTGATTATTTTTCCCCCTTTTTAATGCTTATTGTTCTTTTGTTGTCTAAGATTAGCTTCATAAGTGATGTTGAATGAAATTACGTTTGAGAGGAAATAGAGAATAAGGGCAGAATGACAGACCGGCATGCGTGCCCAATTCTTAACCCTTTGAAAACAAAGTTTATTTGTTCGTTCGTTCGTCTTGCTCAGTTCTAACTACTGATCGTCCTCCTTAGGCGCTGCCATCTCTTCACCCAGTATTTAGTCCTCCCTCTGCCCTCTAACTAACTTTATTGTTTTGCCTATAGTAGTCTTGATCTGTTAAAAATTTTGCAGATTCTATTTTCTCATATCATAATCAAAAAAGTTAATTGCATATTCTTTACAGGACGTAGCAGACAACCACCATAATTTATTGGCTGTTTGTGATTTCTTGGCAGGTTTACGTTCAGTAGTTTGTTATTGCTTTTTGAACGACTGGCACTCATACCTGTGCATTAAAACCAACGCAAGTCGTTCTTCTGTCAAATCTCCCGTAGCTGTGTTTCGAACCCGGTATGCGGGATTACGCATTGCGTCCGTAACCTCTTCGCCCTAGAACCGGATAACATCATCGAATAATTCCCAAATTGACAGGAAAGACCTTCCGTTTGTAAAGAAATCAAGAAGCAGCCATATTAATGATAATGGGTAGGTCAATATCAGCCAATCGAAAGAGTTATGCAACAGCAGGGATGTGTATTGTCTACATATGTCTTGCCCTAGTGAAAATATATGTTGTAGGAGAAATTGAAAAGATGTGAAGGAAATAGCCATCCAAAAAAAAAAAAAATAAAAAAAAAAAAAAAAAAAAAATAATAATATAATTGATACCTTAAAAGCATAAAGGAGCCGTTTTTGCGAGACAAAAAACATATTCACTAATAAAACTTTGTCAACTACAGTGAGAAAAATAGTGTCTTGACATGGTATATAGATAGTATATTGTTGTATGTATGTAAATGGTGTGATTATTGTGATGATGGCTTAAAGCGTAAGAAAGCAACTGGGAGGGTACAAAAATTGGTGCGAGAAATGCAACTTAAATATTAAATGTCACCGCAGGGCAGATCAGGCCTAAGCCCTGGTCGGCAACTTATCGAGTTGATGGAAGCTCCGACAGACGGACAGTTAGAGTATTGCTTTGCTGATCCAGCAGCTTCTGCAGCTTGCCTTGTTCGACATGTATTGGTGTTATGTTCAGTCCGAAATCAACTAAGTATGTCGAGCCAGGGATCATGCTGCATGGACAACACATGGTTTCTAATTACCGCAAAAGCTTTATGTTATGGAGAGGTAAAGCTCCATTTTACAACCTATCGTCTATCAAGACGGCAACGTGCCAGTCATTTATGTAAAACGTTGACAATAAGCAGACAAGCTTAACATATAATGTCAATGGAAATGTGGTTCTGAGAGAAATGCAAAGAATACCATGGCATCATAATCCTGTACCTCGCCTGCTGGCGTGGGAATCATGCCTCTCCTCCTTTTTTGTGCCATGACACAAACATGTTAAGAATCATCTCACGCTGTCTTCCTTGTTCTCTCTTTCCGCAAATATTTCCGGTTGACACAACATGTTCCAGTTTTTGACTTCTCATAATGTGGCCAAAAAAAATAAAAAAGATGACTATCTGGTTGTGATGTTTGCGATATGTTTTTTTTTTTTTTTTGCGACCCGGGCTTCTCCTAAAACGTCCGGATTGCTCATTCTGGCTGTCCAAATAATTTTCGACATTCTACTATAAAACGACATCTCCAAGGCTGAACGGACAGAAACACGAATGAGCCAGTCTTTCAATAAAAATGACATGAGACATAAGATGGTACGTGATGGTGAAAATGACCATGTGTTCACATGCATCCTTTGTGGACGAACGTGTACAGCGCGAATATGCCTTATCAGCCACGTTCGCCACCGCCATGGTTGTAGTTATTATACCTATTTGAAGCACAATGTAACAAACTATCGTCTGTCAAGTCGGCATGGTACCAATATCTTCAATATAATATGAAGTAATTGCGAATAACAATTTAGTAGTTTCCTTTTGTTTTTCCAAGTACATCAGTCGTTGGAATGTATTATAGACTGTAGGCAACATTTTAGATTGCATAGTTAACACAACATAACATTTGGCAACATTTTGGATTGCATAGTTAACATAACATAAAAGTAGGCAACATTTTGGGTTGTATAATTAACACAACATAGCATTAGACAACATTTTTGGATGCGTAGTTAATATAACATAGTATTAGGCAACATTTTGGGTTGCATAGTTAACATAACATAGCTTTAGGCAACATTTTGGGTTGCATAGTTACATAACATAACAGTAGGCAATATTTTGGGTTCTATTAGTGTGTAATTGATTGCAGTAGAGTCACACATCGAGAGTGTGAGATGTCAGACGATGCGTGGTGGTGGCAATAACCACGTGTTGACAAGCATCTAATGTGAAAGAAGATATACCGCGCAAATTAGTTTGATCAGTCAAAACAGTCACATTCGCTACCGCCAGGTGTTGTAGTATACATCTTTTCTGAAACGCAATGTAACACACTTTCGTCTATATCAAGACGGCAAGGTGCCAGTCAGTCAGTAAGTGTGAACTTACTCTTTGGTATCCTATCCAAAATCCAAGTGTAATTCAAATCTCTCCACTCATCTCTGAAATTAGTCTGTTTATAGAGCTGGGTTTGCCATTCTGTGGTGTGATGATTATTCTCTATCACAGGAACATGCAAAAAGGATCGTTCCATCGTTCTGCTTTCACACTAAAATGACTTTCTCGAATTCCGCACTTCTGCATAAGGCACAATTAATAGGGCATACGTTAGTTGCATATCTTTTATAGGACGTCCAATCCAACCCCTACATTTTTGGCTGTTTGTGATTTCTTGGTAAGTCTATGTTCAGTAGTTTGCTAATGCTTTCTAAACGACTGGCACTCATATATTTGTATGGAAACCAACGCAAGGCGGTATTCTTCCAAATCGGCCGCAGCAATGTTTTGAACGCGTTATGCTGGTTAACGAATTACATTCTTAACGCCCACACCACATAGCCGGTTAAATAAAACATACATGGCATAAACCACACACGTCAAAACCTATGGAATTATGTCTCCGTTGGTGTGGGAGACGTAGCTATAGTGTAGCCAGTTTCCAATCACATCTTTACCTAGTCAGTTTCATGACGTTCTCAACCACAACTTGTAAGCCACAATCATACCCATTATTTACAAATGTGTAGGCTTTTGTTTGCTGCTGTTCAATCATTTTCAAACTTATTATTGAATCATGCTACATGATAAGGGAAATATTCATATTGGGGCAGGGGTCGGTACCTTATATGTGATATTCTGCGAGACATGCCATGCCTTAAAACTATATAGCAGAATACACGTTATATCTCATTTTCAAACTCTGTTATCTCTCATCTCATCATTTTCCTCTTGTACCTTGCGGTGTCGAGTTGTTATCCCTGCCCCACTATAATATCAGATCCTGTAACATGCCTCCCGCCTTCACCTGTTCCTAGTGTACCTCAAAGGGTTAGTGGTGGCTGCTTTCAATTCTTCAGTGTCAACATCATCATCCAGTGCTATGCCGGCTGGCGTGGGAGACCGTGCCTCTCCACAAATTGCGACCTCCCACGGTATAGATAAATACATGTGTTTACTATATGATACAGTGCCTGCATATGCAAGCTTTCACCGCCTGATTTCGAAACTACCTACAAAAGCGGCACATCTCGCAATGATTATCTGCAATTAGTTTCTTGCAAAACGCGTCCACAGTTGACCAATGTTTCACTTAACACAGAAATATCAAATGGGGAACCCTTTGAAGCCACTAATACGTGTACAACATTGAAACCGACCGATAATTTCTCTTGTTTTAATGTTCGTTAATATATTGGGCACATCATTACTGACAGGTGTGTTTGTGTATTTGGTACTTGACCTATGCTGGTTTAATATAACTAAGTGAGACCTATGGTGCTATCTCAATGGTTAGATACGAATTATGTCCGTATTCCATACTTGTCGGTTCATGATAGGATAATAGACCACGCTAATGAAGACACCTTTCTTCCAGCGGTGTCCAATTGGTCATGCGTCGAATTACACATGTTCCTTCAGCAAGGTGCTGTCGTCATTTCTCATGTAGCTGGTCATGCGTCGAATTACACATGTTCCTGCAGCAAGGTGCTGTCGTCATTTCTGATGTAGCTGGTCATGCGTCGAATTACACATGTTCCTGCAGCAAGGTGCTGTCATCATTTCGAGGTAACAGTTCCACATCCAGGTCGATAACTATAGCTTTTAATTTGTATGTTTGTCTAGTGCTTCCTCTAGTCCCTACTTCTTTCTTCTACTTCTATGAGCGTCAAACAAATGCATGAGTGTCTATGTTTGAACTGATTCACGTAACAGCCGGAAGTGAGTGTGTGTAGGCATTATGGGGTGTGTTGTGGGGTGTGTTGCTGCTGATCGCCCCTGCTTGACGCTGTCAGATCTGTGATGAAACATCAATTTTGGAACAGGTTGAAGCCAAGGGCATTGCCCAGAGGCCTCGGCCACGTATTCGTCACCACCTTCCTTGTCAAAAGGCGTAGCCTTTCATGTATCGCCACAGATCTCTGTCCTCGGAGTTATGGTTCAATTCTTTTGAAGAAAATCGTTCATGCCATGGTCTTACGCATACTCCCCCTCCCCCGTCACCTGTCTTTGACGCGTCCACTGCTGATCCTTTCAGTGGTCACGATATTTTAAAGTAGTTCTCTGTTCTTTAGTCATTACATTATATAGTTTTTTATAATGTATATCTTTATTAGTCTCGTTCAGACAATTGTTAATAGGTACTCTAACCGTAACAATGTATTCGCAATATTCGTCTAAGAAATCACATTATTGCTGCCTATAAGCTTATCAGTGTATGTTGTGGTCTTGCAATATTGTGTCCAGAGCACAAGCTATTGTATTAACCAACGCAAAGTGGTACAATCAATCGATACACACTGGAGGAGATGTTAAGGAAGAACCTACAAATTCTCGTACAAAAACGTCACATCGAATTAAACTGTTTCATAAATCGTAACGTGTACGAAGACTAAATTCATCATCATCAAGTGCCATGCCAGCTGGCGTAGGCGTTCATGTTTCTCCAGATAGCTCGGTCTTTGATGTTGTGGATCAACTCTGCTGCTGATATTCCTCCATGCCACCGTCTCAATCCATCCAGCATCATTTCTCTTGGTCGGTCTCTGCCTCTCTTCAATTTGATCTTTCCAGTCGTCACCATGTTCTCCAGTGCCTCTCTTCTCATCATATGACCAAAGAAAGCTGCTTTCCTCTTTCTTATTATTGTATATAATGTTCTAGTTTTATTAGCCCTTTTCAAGGAATCGTTGTTAGTTACTACGGTAGTCCAAGGAATTCTCAACATTCGCCTTAGGAACCATATCTCTCTTGCTTCCAAGTTCTTTATAATTTGTTCATTTACATTCCAAGATTCACTGCCATACTGCAATTATTCATGAAATCTTGGGAAGATAATGTGGTGGTTTCCCCTTGCTTTCCACATCCACACAGGGAGTCTTTTAATTCTGCCTTTTTCAGCCATTACCGGCTGTCAGGACACGTGACTAAACTACTTTGGCCATATTTAATGTCACTTTGGTTTGCAAAGAACATTAATGAACGGCATAGTCCCTGAAATAATAGGCAAGGTCGACTAGTAGGAAGATGAATATAGGACATTGAAGACCCCCTAAGGCTAGAGAAATTGCAAGAGATAGAGATGCTTTTCAGCGCACAGTGATGAGAGCAACATTCTGAAAAGCACCCATTTCAATATAGTGATGATGGTGATGAACTTAATTGTCTGAACTGGCTCTAATTGAACACTAGACACTAACGATAATATGATGTGTTGCAGCTCCCTATAGAAAGACGCCGATTACCTTGACCCACTATTGAACACGATTAACTTACAACCATGTATCTGGCTTGTCACCATCTGTCTTCCTTGTCTGTTAGAGACAATCAGCGTGGCACAGCCTGACATATCATGGCATTATCTCGTCAAGACTTGCACAGGTTTTGTCATAGAGATAAGAGTGTTATGTGAACGGTAAGTATGCACTGAAATTAGAGTGTTGAAGATCTTGTGAGGCATTTTAAACGTGCGATAAATTAAATTAATTGCATATCATTGTTTGCAGGACGTCGCATGCAACACCAGCATGTATTGCCTATTTGTTATTTTCAAGGCAACTTTACGCTCAACAGTTTGCCATTGCGTTCTCGTACCATTGTAAAAATCAATACAAAGCGTTTTATTCTAAAGTCGCATGTGGGTAATCTTAAACCAGATATTTTGATAGTGTGTTCGCTAGCCTTAAGCCACAGACGCCGACTAATGATCAATACATTTGATTTTTCACTCGATGAGCAGTAGGGCCCAGCATCATCACTATGTGCCATGACAAACGGCGTTAGAGTTCTTGTATCTCCACAGATCACATTTCCTGGTGTTCCGGATTAATTCTATTGGTGATATTTCTCCATGTCACCACCATCAAGGCCATCAAGCCTAATTTCTCTCTGTGAACCTCTGCCTCTTCAGCCCACATTTCTGTCTAGTCGTCACTCTATTTTCCCACGTCTCTCTTCTCTTTACACCAACATAGACCATCTCACAACCCACTAAACGCATAACGTTGTCACAGGAGACTTTAAGAGACAGTCCGCTGCGCATAATCTACACATGTCACTCAAGTACTACTCATCTTCTACTTATCGTTTCAATTGTCACGATATTTTCCTACGCAGGTCTTCTCCTCACACAGCCAAAGAGTGCTCTTTGTCTCTTATTCTTTGTTACACTTGTATATAACGTCAGATGGTGCATGATGGTGTAAATGACCATGGTGTTCACATGAATCCATTGTGGACGAACATTAACAACCCAACTTGGTCTGATCAGTCACATTGGCTACCGCCATTTACTTGTTATCTATAAGTGTTCATCAATACCTACACATGTTTTCACAGTGAAGCTATGATGAACTGAAAATACCCTCAAATGCAGTCGTCTGTTGTACACTACTTTAAACGGGATCTGATGTACACTAATTTCAATAGTGATCTACTGTACACGTCTATCTCAGCTTCCTGACCAGACATGTAAGGATTTTCAAATGGATGCAACTGTGCAGGACATACTGTTGAGAATCGAAGGCGACCATTCAGCTAAATGACATTTATTTTCTGACCCAATCAAAGTAAACACGTAGCTTAACCGAAGATGAGAGGGAGAAGGTGTTTGCAGTACTGTTCCGTGTGTATTAAATCAATCGTTAACAAATTACAGAAATTATCTCCTACTAGCGCAAACGTACAAGACAAAATTATGGACAATCAAAGACGACCATCCAGCTAAATCACATATTTTTTTTTCTGACCCAAGTCAAAGTTAACGCTTAGCTTAACTGAAATAGAGAAGGAGATTTGATATGATGCTCCGTGTGTTAAATCAATTGCTAACAAACTACATACATTCATTAACTGGACCCTGCATACATTGAAAGAACTAACAACTAAGAAACTTACTAAGAAAAATGTTTGTAAAATTTGTTTTGATGTGTATGTATAAACTAAGGGTGAATAAATACATACTGTTGTTTTCTCTTCTGCCACAGCAAACATGAATGCATATAAGTACACCATCATAGTTCTGCTCCACCTGTTTCTGTCTGCACAATCACAGGACAATTGCCAGTATAAGGTTCGTTCTGTAGTACTATAGTACACATTTCTATGTTTGTAACGTAGATTTCCCGTAACAATGCACTGGTTCAATAGAATTATGAAGCTGTAGCACAGGACCAGCAAACACATGAAAGAGAATCTGGGAGAACCTGAATGTTTCATGTAGTAACATAGCACTAGTGTAAATCAACGATCATTACGAAATCAGACAAGATGACACTCTGGGTTGCTTTAGCTGAAATGTTACAATAACATTCTTAGAATATCGAGGACCAAGAAGAAGACAATTTTTGACATTCTATGAGGTCTGAACACCAAAGAAATTTGGTCGTAAACAGGCAATGAATGAATCACCAAAAAACTAGCAGTAGACAGTGAGCTGTACTAGATCACGATTACTAGTAACACAATTGACGTGGCGGCTAAAGCCTTCCTATGCACAGAATAATCAAAGACACAACGACACTACTATATGAAAAACCTCCACCATGAAGATTTACATATACAGGTTACTTATATGTATTTTTGTTGTGGGCTGGACACGTCTGGTTGGTAAGCAGCAATATGTGGCCGAAAGGTAACTTTGGCTATGCTAAATGTCACAATATGTTGGGAAGGACAGTGAACGAACGAACGAACGAACGAACGAACGAAAATCTTTATTTTCAAAGGATTAAGAATTGGGCAAGCAGGCCCGTCTGACATTCTGCCCTTCTTCTCTATTTCCTCTCATACATTCTTTCATTCAACATCTGTTATGAAGCAATTCTTTGACAACAAAAGAACAATAAGCATTAAAACGCATGAAAAATAATCAATAATACATGACTCGTTGAGGCAATGTTTAACATGGGCATCATAAATACCCAAGGCGGGTGTAACGTGCAGTGATGGAAGGCAAGGTCACTGGAAGATAAGCTAGGGATCGACCAGCACGAAGATGGACGCGAGAACTTGCAGAGATAGTTCTGCATAGCAACGCTTGAGGCAGGAGAGCTGGCAGAGAATCGAGAGTCTGTATGACTAGCCAGGATGAGAGCGGAGTTCTGGAAAGGACCAGCTACGTGATGATGACTAGGTGGCGTTGGGATGGGAGTTAGTCTCCTCATGTTTCGAGCATTGAAAATTATTTCTGTTTCCAAAACAGACAGACAGACAGACAGACAGACAGACAGACAGACAGACAGACAGACAGACAGACAGACAGACAGACAGACAGACAGACAGACAGACAGACAGGCAGGCAGGCAGACATACGGACAGAAGGGCGGACGGGCGGGCGGGCGGACGGACGGACGGACGGACGGATGGACGGACGGACGGACGGACGGACGGACAGACAGACAGACAGACAGACAGGTAGGTAGGTAGGTAGGTAGACAGGTAGTAGGTAGATAGATAGATAGATAGATAGATAGATAGATAGATAGATAGATAGATAGATAGATAGATAGATGGATGGATGGATGGATGGATGGATGGATGGATGGATGGATGGATGGATGGATGGATGGATGGATGGATGGATGGATGGATGGATGGATGGATGGATGGATGGATGGATGGATGGATGGATGGATGGATGGATGGATAGATAGATAGATAGATAGATAGATAGATAGATAGATAGATAGATAGATAGATAGATAGATGGATAGATAGATAGATGGATAGATAGATAGATCACAAACTTTCCACATGTTTAAACTTAATGTCCTGACATAATGTCTTCCAGGTATGCCTTTGTACTGCGTCAGACATTGACTGCACGAATCTGGGAATGACAGAGATGCCACAGTTAGCAACAGTAGCAAATCTGTACTCACCAAGCCTGCACTTAGAGGTAACTCAATGATGCGCCCATCTCGGAATCTTGGTCCTGTATTTGTACTTGACTTTTAAAACTCGTCCTGAAGTTTCTTTGTCTATAAACTCTGGAGAACATCGCGACGACTGGAAAGTTCAAGGGGAAGAGAGGCTGGGACAGACCAAGAGATATGATGCTGGATGGACTAAGACGGTGATATGGAGGAATATCATCAGGAGAGTGTATTTTGAACACTAAAGACCGAGATCTGTGGAGAGACATGAACGCCTTCGCCAGCTGGAAATACACTTGATGATGATGATGAACTCTGGTTGTTTGTTGATGAAAATCTATTTCTTTCCTTAAAAAAAAATGTCCACAGACAAACCTATACGTCAACTATCAATTACAACCATTAATGATACAAGTGAAAATTTCAAACACTTTGAATAACTTGGCTCTATCTTATATATAAAAGGCGATCTCCGTCCGTATTTATGTATGTATTTATGTCTGTATGTCCTTTATACGTTCGCGAACGGCCCATCCGATTGAGATGAAATTTTCTACACTCCTTCCTTTCAATCCAGCGCTGACAACTGTGATATTTTGTTAGTGTGAAATCGCCTGCTTACTCAGTATTATTTCATTTTTCATTTTTCATCATAATTTCATATATTTCAGGGGACCTAACTCTGTAAAAGTTATTTCAAGGGGCATAACTTTTCTGCATAACTTATAGTCATATTGTGGCATCGTTTTCAAAGATTTATAAACTCTTTGTCCATAGTTATGTACCGGCATATGAGTTATAATAAATAATGATACAATCTGTAAGGCATTTTTAAAGTTTTCATAAAAATAATGCACAATGCATAACATTGTAACTCATCTTTTTTTGCTTAAGAAGTTACTGTAGTCATGCAGGTGATTAGAAAGAGTTTTCATTAAAAATAATGGATGGTGTGTGGAAGGACATTCTTTTAAGTTACTTTTTTTGTTGTATGAATTTAATGAGAACTTATATGACTACTTATATGAATTAAATGAGATGCTCCCCACCAGGGACTGGGCGAAGCCGGACAGGGTCAGGCAGACAGATAGACAGACAGACAGATAGATAGATAGTCGGGAACAGGAACTTATATGACTACTTATATAAATTAAATGAGATGCTTCACACCAGGAGCGGGGCGATGCCGGGCCGGGCCAGACAGACAGACAGACAGATAGACAGACAGACAGACAGACAGACAGACACAGACAGACAGACAGACAGACAGACAGACAGACAGACAGACAGACAGACAGACAGACAGACAGTCGGTAACGGGAACGAGAACTTATATGACTACTTATATGAATTAAATGAGATGCTCCCCACCAGGGACTGGGCGAAGCCGGACAGGGTCAGGCAGACAGATAGACAGACAGATAGACAGTCGGGAACAGGAACTTATATGACTACTTATATAAATTAAATGAGATGCTTCACACCAGGAGCTGGGCGATGCCGGGCCGGGTCAGACAGACAGACAGACAGACAGACAGACAGACAGACAGACAGACAGACAGACAGACAGACAGACAGACAGACAGACAGACAGTCAGTCAGTCGGTAACGGGAACGAGAACTTATATGACTACTTATATGAATTAAATGAGATGCTCCCCACCAGGGTCTGGGCGAAGCCGGGCCGGGTCAGCTAGTAATTAATAAAATTGTACATTCAAATACTGTGCGGCGTTATCAATTAGACATTTTCAGCCTGTTTTATACAAACACAAAGAATTCACGTTAAATTTGACACCACAATGTGGATAACAGATGGTCCACATTCGAACGATGCCTGTGACTATTAACTGTTTCAGCTAAAGTATTATTAATGTATTCAATGCTTGGAACGCTGAAGAAGAAGATATGATACATAGCACTGCAGTGTGCTACTGACGAAATGCAGCGAAATATACCAGGCAATAAATCGTCAACATATTGTTTGTGGCTTGTGTGTTTAGACAGTGTGAATTGCTTATAGGAAGTCAGAAGGGAACTGATCAAAGCAATGCAAATGTTAAATAGTATAAGAGGCTTAAACTTCCGTCCGGTACGTTGATGCAGAGGTAGCGGGATCAACCCCTACACCAGTCAGTTGGATTAAAATGTTGACTTCTCGTCCATTACTTGATGGCATAAATTATAAGTGTCTCAGAATTTGGTGTGGGTTCACCTGATGGCGATGGGCACTGGTAATAGGGAAAGCAAATTCACAAGAAAAAATGAGTCCAGTGCACTAAAAGCAGGTGTATTGACTGTGCGTGAGATCAAAGCGAGCGAACGAAAAATAAAGTATAAAATGACCAGCACTACACCAGCACAGAAATTAAATTAAATATTTAAAGATCATGCATCCTTTTGTAGCAACATAGTCAGGCCTTAGTCAGATATGACTAGGCTAGCGTGTAACGGTAGACGGTACTACCTGCTTTTTGTTGGCGCCGAATGTTGGGCGCCGCTAACCAAACCCGACATCCCAGATTATACCAACGGCTTCGGTCCGGGGAGTGCAATTGGGAGGCTGGAAGCCTTATCTTGGAAATGCAACCTAAAGACTAAATATCGTGGCAGGCCTGACCAGGCCCTAATCCTAAGCTCCTGCGTTGAAGAAGCAAACATAAACACAAGTAACTATCTTACATAAATACTGTCTTTCTGTCAGGAAGTATAATGTACTAAAGGTAGAAAACTGCCATATGTTTTTGTTTGTTATTTTATTGTGTGATCTTCACATGTTTTAAAATTTCATTTTATATTACAATGTTAGTTGCTCGCTGACTAAAACGGTGCTATTTTATTAATGCACAATAACGAGATTTCTTACTAGTATCCATAGATTTGTGGAAGTAAATTACAAGTACCTCTGTAGTCAAAGGGGTCTGCCTGATGGCGAGGGACACTGGTAATAAGGGAAGCAAATCCACTCGCAAAAATCAGTCTAGTGTACTGAAAGTAGTAGTAACTGTATTTACACTCTATTTTTGCTAACATCCATATTCATCTCTCATCAATTCATTATTTTTATATACTCCAGGATAACCAGATCAGCACGGTACCGTCAGGAAGCTTCCCTGCGAACCTCACAGAAATATTTTTGGACAACAACCCCGTGTTAACTATAGACAAAGCGGCCTTCGACATCACAGCCAACACTTTACAGACTTTGTCTTTCGACAATGCGCGTTTTACGAGAATCCCCGATGCTTTTCTGCATGTATCCAGAATGCTGACTTTGACCATAGCAAATACTATTATCCAAGATTGGAACGAGAATGTTATGCAACACATCGGTCAGACTATAACAACTCTCCACCTGGATAATGTTGGACTCACTGAATGGCCGGCATGGATGCGGCACTTCATCCAGGTGTCAGAGCTAGAAATAACAAACACAGCCATCAGCAACATATTTGACGACGGGTTGGTGGCTATGGCAAACACGCTGGAAAGTTTATCACTAACAAGTAACAGTCTGACGTCGATCCCTAAAGCCTTGACCAAACTTAACACTTTACAGTTGCTTTATTTACATGACAACGATATAACGGACATTCAATGGCTGTCTCAGGTGGGCAAATTATATTCCCTGTCCCTAAACAATAACCAGATTGCCTACGCTGGCACTTTGAGCCAGGCATTGTCGACCTTTGCAGATACATTATCTGATCTTGAAATCCACCACAATGCTTTAAGCGAAATTCCAAACATGAACTTCCTCCATGGAGTTACAGACCTAGATCTTTCCTACAACGAGATTTCCGACGCCATCTCCGGATCGTTGCCGTCCCAGTTGTTTTCTCTGAACCTTGAAGACAACCAGCTTCCGTATTTTCCAGCTTATGTTTCTAAATTATCAGCTGTGACAGATTTCATTGCGAATACAAACGCCTTTACAGTGCTAATAGGAACAGCATGGCCACCAGGGACAGTTCGGACTGAACTGGCTTACAACCTCATCACAGAGTTAACAGATGCAAGTTTTCCAGAAAATTCAAAGATTCAAAATCTCAACTTGAATGATAATCCAATTTCTAAAATTTCCACTTCAGCATTTAAAAATCTCCCTGAACTAACAGTTCTAGATTTACGAAGAACAAAACTAACGCGCCTTCCTGTATCGCTTGCTTTGCTAACTAAACTAACGTCGTTTGACGTTAGTGGGACACGTAATATCATTTGCACGTGCATGGAGAAAAGTTTAGCGCCTGTAATTCTGAATATGACGCGAGAGAATGTCAGAGGAGATTGCGGCTTGACAAATATTTACAAGTTTTTCACCACTTTAACTCCCTCCTGTCCTTGATAGCATCGAATAACTCTTGTTATATCATAATTTATTTGATGTAGTATGCTTTTTGAATCAAGTGAATCAAAACCTATGTAAGATAGTCTGTGAAAATAAATCTATAGTTACAATAGAACAATATCGAATTACGTTTATTTTCAACGTCGATTTCCATGTTCACGCCTCTTGGACATTGTGTGTATAATTAATAGTATAAAAATATGAATGGTTGCTGTTTGTCTGATAGTGGTAAACAAAACACACACAATACGGTTTAAAAAGGACGCGCATTACCTTCATTGCAACAGGTTTTATCCCATATGGCTCGGTTTCCTTCCGCAAAAAGGCTTGCCGAAAGCGTCCCACAATGCACGAACTCCGTTGCTCCAGCAGCGACGTCCTCCAGGAGGTCTCCGAAAAATGTTTATATATATATATATATATATAGTTTATATATATATACACATATATGTATAGTCTACATATCGTATGGGCAGCAATCTCCACTCATCCATAGTCTATATATCCAAAGAGTAGAAATCTCCCATGATTCTTAGTCAATATATCGAACGAGCAGAATCTCCCCTCATCACTAGTCAATATATTTAACAAGTAGCAATCTCCAGTCAGTCCGTAGGAATACACAACATCTGCAGACACGTCTTTTCGTAGCCTTTTGTAAGATGAAAAACATGCTGACCAATAAAAAGATATCATTGAAACGAGAATAAAAGTTTTGAAGTGCTACATAGAACCCATACTTTTGTATGGATGTGAAACGTGGACAATGAGCACACAAGCTGAAAAACATCTGAAGACAGTGAAAATGTGGTTTCTGAGGAAAATGCAAAGAATACCATGGACAGACAGAAAAACCAATGAACAAGCCCTTCAAGAAACAAATGAAGATCGCAAACTGATTAGAGACATAAGACTTAGACAGTCAAACATTTTTGGGCAAGTTATGAGAATAAATGAATTGGATAACTTGGTGACAACTGGCAAGCTCGAAGCGAAGAGGCCAAAGGTAAGAACAAGAAGTAAATACCTGGATGGCTTGGCCACGTGGTATGGTCGAGACAGATACACAGTGCTGATCCAAGACTCTGGTGATAGAATGAGATGGCAAAACAAGACCGCCAACGATTATCGCCATGGCACTTGATGGATGGATGGGCAGACACGCCTGCTTGCCGCTGCCAGACCTTGGCTCCTGTAATAATACTGACTGGTTTATTACTTTTAAATGTGTTCACTCGTCCATCACAAGTCATGAACACCACTCCTTCTTCCATCCGTCATGAGGTCATGTTTAGTAGTTTGTGGGGCCGGAGATGACTTGTAAGACCAGACATATCTTTGAATATTCTCTGCAGATAAAGGCCCTGTTAATCGGGATCTTTCTATCTTGTCTCCGGTGATTAGCCATATTTCTGGATGTCTGGACGGCTTGATGTAGCGTTATTTCCGGATTTCTGGACTATTAAATGTAGCGTTATTTCTGGATGTTGGACTACTACATGTAGCGTTATTTCTAGACATCTGGACTACTAAATGCAGCGTTATTTTTGGATGTCCGAATTACTAAATGTAGCGTTATTGCTGGATGTCTTGACTACTAAATGTGACGTTATTTCTGGATGCCTGAACTACTAAATGTAGCGTTATTTTGGGATATCTGGACTACTAAATGTAGCTTTATTTCTGGATGTCTGATCTACTAAATGTAGCGTAACTCAAAAGAACAAAATGGAGAAGTTCTTTAACTTGAACTCATAATTAATAGCAGGACGTTGGAATCAACTAGGGCTCGTAAAGGCTCTTTGTGATTTACTTGGCAATTTTACGTTCATTAATTGTCCATTGACGGTGTCCCTATCTATGAAGTTAACAACTTTCTCCGTAATCTCGTACCCCACGTAAGTAACGCAACTGAGCGAGATTCGGCAGCGGATCGCGCCGCGATGGTTACTTACGGGGTATGTGAGCCGATCGCTTAGAAAGGAATGACAAACTACTGAGCATAATCTTACCAAGACATCAACAGCAGCTGAAACATACTGGTGTTTACTGCAATGTCCTGTAAAGGATATACGGAAATAACCAATTGTCCATTCATTTCTGAGCCAGAAGTCAACATTTAAGTTTACTATTGATAAACATAACACTGCGGAGGAAGACCAGGGAAGACCTCAACATCACCCAACGCAAAAAAAAAAATAAAAAGCACTTAAATGCCTTATAGGCATGGTTTGTTTCCTTCCCCAAAAGCTCCGAATGTGATGGCAGACATGTTCTAAGAAGTAAAATATTTGGGGCGGTAGTTGACAGAATATTAACTGTGAATTTACGCAGAAAAACCAAAAATCGCTGAATGTACGGAAGCTAAAAAGTGCGATCAATATTTTTCTACCTTATCAGTGTTGGACGTGGCAGCCACATAATCATGCGGCAGAGATAACAATGGTGCCTCAATCCTTCTCTGTGTCGTGTTGTATAGGCAGATGTTACACTTCATGTCTATCTCAACAAAATAAAAGAAACGAAGACAGATATAATTATTGAGATGTAATATTGAATCTTTAAATTTATAACTCTGAAAAGAATATATAAGATTAATGATCCTTGATTAAGACAGAATGCTGTAATTTCAGTATTCATTTTTAGTTCTGTAACTGATCAGAGGATAATTCCAGCCATTTGTAAATCACCTTTGCTGTTGTGTAAAAGGTGAGTGTTGTTATAAATACTGTAATACATACATGTATACATTATTGTGTGTGTACACTACATACATATGTGTCTATTGTGGTTTAGCTAACAATTTGTTACATATCATTTCTAATTACTTCTCTTTTTTTCTATTTTTGAATTTAGTTAAATAAGTAATCCACTGTGCGTTGATTACATTGTTCTAATTACTTATAATATACATTTCTTGTGTGTCTTGTTATAAATACAACAATAAAGATCGAAACCTAAAAAAAAAAAAGAAAAAACGTCATAAGTTTCTCCTTTCTCGCTCACATAACAGGCCGTTGCATATATAATTGATTTAGAAACCCACTATATAGTTTAGTTTAGTCGTTGGATCAAGATCACGGCACACAGTTTAACCCATAAGTGCTCCGTTTTCCTTCTAACTCAAACCTGAGTCTGGAGAAACTCAGTTCAATGCACGAACTCCGTTGCATCGGCGAGGCTCCTGAAATACTTTGGGTAGATTTTTAACTCGAAATTTTGCCCTGGCAGCGACGTTAGGCTACTCTTTTTCGATTTCCAACTGCCAAGGGATTTTTTATGTGCGCAACAATACACACGGGCGTCCGATCTCACTACCCAGAGACCAGGGGCAATTTTATTACTGGAAGTCCAGGTGGATTTTTTAAATAAATCCCGGTCCTCACCGGGGCCTGAACCCGGGACCTCCAGCACTCGAGGCGGACACCATACCTCGAGACCACTCAGCCCCCTAACCCACTATATGTAGTGATTTATGTAAATGGTTCTAGCCTCATAAACCAATCGGCTTGAAGTGGTCAACTGCCTTTACTTAACATGGCAATATATGGTCCCTATGTCATGGTGTTTCCGCGTGGATATATGATAATCTAAAAGAATCCATCTTGATGGGGATTCAAAAAAAGGACAGCTGGTCCTGCAGTTCAGACTTCTATGCATTGCGCTATCTCGTTTCCCGACGATAGTATACGCAAAACTGAAATAAGATAGTACAACACATTTTACTACCTAAACTATACATCATCCAGCAAGCTGGATCTTTTCTCCGGGGCATGCTGGTGCGCTGGGGAATGAACAGGCTGACAGATTGGCTGGCTCTGCACAACTTGGTGGAGTATTGATGCATGACAAGGCAGACGTGGTTCGACCTTGTGGGAGCACGTGTACACCTCGGAGGAGCAAATGGATCACCATGGTCTGGTAAAAATGAGGCAGTGAGGTGTGACGAGGGGATCTGGCTGACGCTCGACGCTCAGAGGAAAGGAGAGACGGACATATAATCAGATAGCTACTGGAACTATTAGTGTTGGAACTCTTCGCTGGCTTCTGAGGAAGGGGACGGAGCGCTTATGGGAATGCCCCGAATGCTGTGATGTCGGCTCCTACATCAATCAATCAATCAATCAACCAGCAAACGAAATAAGAACTATGTACATCCTGCATTATTATGTTATCTAGCATACGATAACTTTGTACAAACTAAATTATTATGTAACCTGACAAAGAACTATATTGTTATATTATTAGCAACTACTTAGACGTTTGTACACTAACATTATTATATAATCTAACAAACTAACTGAGAATTTAGTACAATCTACGAGTATATTATTAAATTATCTAACAAACGAACTATGTATAACCAACATTATTACGTCATCCAGCAGACAAATTGAGAACTATATACAAAGTGCATTATTGTTGTCATCTATCAGACAAATTGAAAGCATAGTCTCTCATCTCTCATCTCATCTCATCATGTTCCTCTTGTATCTTGCGGTGTCGAGGTGAGTTTAGTTTAGTCGAGTCGATGGATCAACATCACGGCACACGGGTGCGACCCATAAGTGCTCCGATCTTCTCCTAACTCAAACCTGAGTCTGGAGAAACTCAGCTTAGTGCACGAACTCCGTAGCACCGGCGAAGATCCTGAAATACTTTGGGTATATTTTTTGCCCGGGCAGCGCCGTTAGGCTACTCTTTTTCGATTTCCAACTGCCAAGGGATTTTTTACGTGCGCAACAATACACACGAGCGTCCGATCTCACTGCCCAGAGACCAGGGGAAATTTATTACTAGAAGTCCACGAGAAAAAATCCCGGCATCACCGGGGCTTGAACTCGGGACCTCCAGCACTCGAGGCGGACACCATACCTCGAGACCACTCAGCCCCCTTAATGTGTCGAGGTGAAGTATAAACATCGTCATGCGGTATTCCTGCTGTCTCTGTTTGGCTGGTCTTTTACATATGGTGTCTATATATGTTATGAACAAGAGAGGGGACAGGACACAACCTTGTCGTACTCCAGATCTTATGGTGAAAGGTTCTGAGTGTTTTCTAGTTGCTCTCACTATGCATTCACTGTTGTTGTATAAACTTCTACATAGGTTTGTTAGATGTGTACTCACTCCATATTGTTTAAGGATTCCCCACAGCTTGTTTCCATCTACTCTATCGAATGCCTTTTCTTGGTCGACAAAGGCTAAGTAGAGTGTTTCAATGAATTCGATTGATTTTTCTAAAAGTTGTCTAAGAGCAAAAATGGCATCTGTGCATCCTTTGTTTTTCCTAAATCCAAGTTGTGTTTCGCTTAGCTGGGGTTCTAAAGTAGTTCGTAATCTTTTTTCAAGAATTTTGCAAAATATTGTCCCAGTATGACTCAACACTGAAATGCCTCTCTATTGTGTGCAGTCTCTTTTGCTGTCTTTGTTTTTCCAAATTGGGATAATTATGGCGTTTCCCCAGTCTCGTGGTGTCTGTTGTTCTACCCAAACATGGTTGAATAGTCTATGTAGCCAAGCTGTTCCTAATTTTCTTGCTGCTTTAATTAGTTCATTTAGTATTTCATCCTGTCCCGGTGATTTGTTCAATGGGGCTAATCTGATGGCTTCAATAATTTCTTCTTTCAGTATGTCTGGTTCTAGTTCTTCGGTGATATCTGTGTAGATCTCTTGAATTCCTGTCACATCTGATGGGATGTTGAGAAGTTGTTCGAAATACTTCTTCCCACTTATTAGGATTTGTTTTTGTTCACTTATTGGGTCTCCATATTCGTTGTTAATTATTTTAGTTGGGTCAAAGGGCTCTCCTCTGGTTCGCATTTCACTTATCTTTTTGTAGAAGTTTCTAGTTGCCTCCTTGTAGTTTTTATTTAGGGTTTCTCTATACTCTTCCCAGTCTTTTTGTTTTTCTCTCTTTACTATTCTACTCACATGTCTTCTCGCTATTCTATATTCTATGTAATCACATTCCTGTTTGCTCTTCAACCACTTTTTATATTTTTCCTGTTTTGTCCTTTACCGCTTTCTTTACTTCTGCGTTCCACCAACTTGTTATTTTCTTTATCCGTGTTTTGCGTTTTTTCGTGGTTCCACATGTTATTTTTGTAGTTATTTAAAATGCTTGATTTGAACATCTCCCATACTTCTTCCACTGTTTTTCTTTCTGTAGGTAATTTTACAAAGAGTTCAGTTAGTTCTTTCTCATAATTTTCCCTGACTGCCTCATCTTTAGGGTTTTTAAGTTTACTGATTCGCATGGCATGTAATTTTCCTGCTCTTTGTTTTCTTCTTCTGATGGTTCTTATTGTGCTTTATGCTTTATGATCTGAGTTTGTACTGAAATTGGGCATTGCCCTTGTATCTAATATATTTCTCTTTCTGTTATTTCTTGTTAATATAAAATCAATTTGACTTTTAGTATCTAGATCGTTCCATTTATACCAGGTGTATACTTGTGAATCTTTATGTTTATAGAATATGTTTGTTATATAGAGGTCGTGTTGGCTGCAAAGTTCTATCAGTCTACTTCCGTCATCATTTCTTTCATTATGCTGATCTCCAAATGCTCCCAGATGTTTTTCTATGTCCACTCTGTTATGTCTTAGTCTTGCATGAAGCATATTGTAAGCATATATTATATAGAGACGTACCATGCCGTGACACCTAAAGGATTTTTGGCTTTTCAATTTTCGTTAAATTCTAACGAATATAGATATAAGCGTGTTCTTGGGCGCATTTGTCTTTAAGTGACTCAGTCTAAATCAGTGGTTCTCACCCTTTTTTTGGCCTGTGCCTCCCTTCACCATTTTTTCAGAACGTCATAAACCCCCCCCCCCCCCCTTTTCGAATTTCCTACCTAAAAAATGTGGCCGTGCCCCCCCCCCCCCCCTTCACCATATTTTCACAACATCATTCCCACTCCCCACCCCTTTTCGTATTTCCTACCTAAAATCCCCCCCCCCCCCCGCTCCTGCCCCTACACAGTATACGTAATAATGGAAGCACATACCAAAACAAGTCTAGACGTCCACATAAAACGTGATTTGTGGGTCTACTTATTTTATAAAATGAATTTTAGAAGGGGTGAGACGTACAGAACCGTAAACTATGAAGGGAAAAACAATATCAAGTAATCGGTTCTTTTATTAATGCGATCTTGTAATAATCTTCATCCCCCCCCCCCTGGAAACCCTAAAATTCCTCCCGGGGTGGGGGGGGGGGGGGGGATTCCCCACCGGTTGAGAACCACTGGTCTAGATGTTCCAGAGTGACGATTAATTTATGAAGATAGTCTTGAACTATAGACATTATATGCCACTGACGTGGGGATGTGTCCCTTCATCATCATCTTGTGCTATGCCGACAAGTGCGGGCGGTCATGTTTCGTTATCTCACATGATCATCAGAGTAGTGAGTCAACTCTGTGTTCTTGTCTCGACTATGCCATGTGGCCAAGCCATACAGGTATTTACTTCACTGTCTACTCCGTGTTCTTTTTTCCCCAATCTTGGCAGTTGCCAGTCCAGTTTAAATGAGTCCCTTGCTTATTTATAATATCTTCTTTACTAATTACATTGTTTGTCTGCTAAAGGGTACCTGGTGACAAAACTGTCCAGACGTTATCACAGAACTGAAGATTGGAAAGGATGACGTTCTTCGCCTGTGTCTTGTTCTGTACATTGGTTTTGCTGGGTAGAATTGTTGCTGATTGTCCATACCAGGTAAGAGCATTGTTTGTTGATGAAAACAGTCCATGTACATTCATTCATTCATTCATTCATTCATTCAGTAGCGTGTGTGTGTGTGTGTGTGTGTGTTTGTGTATGTATTCGTGTGGTCTATGTGTGTGTGTGTGTCAGTCTGCCTGTCTGTCTGCTAGCCTACATGCCTACCTGTGTGTATGTCTGTCTGCAAACCTACCTATTACCTACCAACACACTTATCTTTCTTCCTTCCAACCTGCCAAAATACGGCACATCTACCTGTCAGTATGTTTGTCTGTTTATCTTGTTTGGTTGTTTGTATGCACGTCTGTCATTCTATATGTCAATCTTTCTGACTCTATGGCTGAATGCTCTGTTTTTATGGCTGATTGCCAGACTGTATGCTGTTTGTCTGTCTGTCTGTCTATCTATCAATCTGTCAGTGTTTTTGTCTGCCTGTTTGTGTTTGTGTTAATCGTATGTTTATCGAAGAATATAGTACTACATCAAACATTATCAAATAAAGTAATCAAAGAATCTATACATCCTTCTTCTTCCTCCACTTCTTCTTCTCCATCTTCTTCCTCATCATCCTCCTCCTCCGCCTCTTCTACTGCTTCTTCTATTACTGTTTTGAAATAAGTACACTTATCTCTGCTATAAAGACACCAGCTCTGTAATAAATATATGTCAGTCTTCAGCAGAGGTTCCCAAATCACGGCCCGGAGGGCCACTTGGGGCCCACCAGCTGTCAGAAAGTGGCACGCGAGGCCTCGTTATTTAATATAATATATTATATATTTTTTTTGTCTGAGCCCTTTCCTGTGACCAATGGAGTGAAGCAAGGCTGTGTTCTGGCACCAGCACTGTTCAACCTCATGTTTTCAGCTATGCTGACGAATGCCTTCGACACTGGAATATACATCAACTACCGCATGGATGGAAAGTCATTCTGGCGACTATTGCCTGTCGAACAATTTGAACACTTGCGTTCATTCACCCAGAGATACATTTGTCGTTTTGGTGTTCGACTTACAGATGCGAGCAATCATTTGCCACAATGACCGTTATAAAAAGGAAGCAACGTTCCAGACTCACCGACAGTAGCCTAGCTACGCTTATGACTTTGGGCACGACAGATGTGTGCCCAGACATTGGTAAACTGGCATCTGAACTTAAGTAACTGGTTATGAAGAACAGTTATAATTGTCAATTAATTACATTAATAGCGATTTTCGAAAATGATTTAAAATTTATTGTTAAATGAACTTTTGATTTTAAACCAAACAAACAAACAAACAAACAAACAAACAAAAATGACCGCAGGGTAGTACTGACACTGACTGTCTTTAAAGCTTTAGAATTTTGTTGACGAAAGTTATGAAAGGTAAGAATTATATGTCACAACTTTTATAATTTTATAGCGTTGTGGCCATCTTAACTACCGAAAATAGTAGATTTGGAGCTCTGCTTGAAAAGCTTGGGAACTACTGGTCTACAGTGTACAGAATATCTGTAAGTTGCATGTGTATTTTCAGGAGTGCCAATGTGTGAGTTTTTATATCGCATGTGGTCAACTTGGACTGACAGCAATACCGGCACTGAACAGCACAAAAACAAGTGGCTTGACATTATTGGATTTTTCCGTAAGTAACTTGCAAATGATGTTACTATAACAAATTAAACCATAACAACTATGAATCTCCAGATGGGTGTATCGGACGCGGGACATCTTTCTTATAATCGAGAGGTTTTCCGGAAGGTTGTTATGGGAGCGAGATTCTGCACAGGACATGCTACTGAATGAATGAATGAATGAACTTGCAAATAACTTAACCGACTTACTAGACGAACTGACTGACGAACAGTCAATGACTCCACTGACTCTGCATAATTTCGCTTCAATAACAAATTATTTTTCTCGAAATATCGCTCAGTTACAAGACATATATCATTCCACTTTGTCGTCATGGGTAAATTATCTATCTTACGTTGAGTACTTCTCTTTGTGGTCTACCATTCAGCGATACGTGTAAATTATCAATCACAACTTGAGTCAATCTGCGCTGTCAACTGCCTGTCACCATCACGTATAAATTATCTATCACATATTTAATGCACGTACGTTGTGGGTCACTATCATCATCATCATCATCATCATCATCATCATCATCATCATCATCATCATCATTATCATCATCATCATTAGTACGATGCCAGCTGGCGTAGACGTTCATGAATCTCCACAGATCTCGGTCTTTGGTTTTCTTGATCAACTCTGCTGCCTCCATGCCACCGCCTCAACCCATCCAGCATCATCTCTCTTGGTCTGCCTCTGCCTCTCTTCCCCTCGATCTTTCCAGTCGTCACGGTATTCACCAATGCCTTTCTTCTCATCACATGACTAAAGAGAGCTGTTTGTCTCTATCTTATTGTTTTATATAAATTTCTAGTTTCATTAGTCTCTTTCAGGCAAACGTCGTTAGTTATTCTATCAGTCCAAGGAATTTACAACATTCGCCTTAGGAACCACATCTCTTTTGCTTCCAAGTTCTTCCTAATTTGTTCATTTACTTTTCAGTATTCACTACCATACAGCAAAACGGGTTCTATATAGCACTTTAGCACTCTCTTTCTTACATTCAACTCTTACATTCAACGATAGCAACGTCTTGCATAAGATACTTTTCATTTTCTGAAATGCAGCTTTTGTTTTGCCCTATTCTTTTCTTAATCTCTGTTGTGCACATGCCATCTCTTACACATTCCACTAGGTATTTAAAATGATCCAGTAGGTTAAGAATGTTCCCTTCTATTTCCATTTCACATTATGATGTCACCTTTTTGGGCTTCATGGCGAAGGAGTTACGGACGCAGTTCGTAATCCTGAATACCGCGTTCGAAGCACAGCTTCGGGCGAGTTGGCAGCAGACCGCCTTGGGTTGGTTTTTATGAAATGGTATGGGTGCTGGTCGTTCAGAAAACAATCGTACACTACTGAACGTAAACGTGCCCAGAAATCACGAACAGTCAAAACAATTCTGGGCTTGATTGCTACGTCCTGTAAAGGATATGCAACTTTTTTTTCCTCCTGTGATATCGCCATTGTTATTGTTTTCTTGATATTCTTTGCACTATAAATACAAATTGTAGCTATCACTTAGTAAATATCCACTGATGTAAATATAAATCAACATTTTGATTAATATATCTAGTTCAAGTTCTCCCAGTGCTTCTAACTCTTCTATTTTGATCCCATCTGGCCCAGGTGTTTTTCCTTTCTACATATGTTTGATAGCGTCAGCTACTTCTTCTTTTAGAATAGGTGAACCTTTCAATTTGCTTTCTTCTGTTAATTCTTCCCTTTCTCCATGATATATTCTCTTATAAACTCACTCAACTTCTTCATTATAGCATCTTCCTCCAATAATATCTTTCCTGTTTTTGATTTTAAACACTCTGTATTTACTCTTATTTTTCAACCTGCGAGCTCTCTGATGTGTCTGTGTATATTTTTTGTATCCTTAATAGAATTTAATTAAATGTTCTTGTACTGCTCGTTTAACTAACGTTCTTTTGCCTTTACATATATATCTCTGATTTCATTATGTATCTTATCATACTCTAGGTTGTAATTTTTACTCTTATTTCTTTTGTCCATCGACCTTAAGATTTCTTCAGTCATTCATTTTTTTCCTTAGCTTTCTGGCTTCTCTCCGGTAGTATTTCCTTGCCTGCTTGGTTAATGGAGTCCCTTAACATTTTCCCATTGTTCATTTATACTTTGTAGTTAGCTATTTAATTGTACCTATTTTTCACAGTCATTCTGTATAGTTCTTGATTGTCTTTATCTGCTTTCATAACATCTTTATTAAGTCTCATATTCTTAATCACTTTGTTGTTTTCCTTCCTTCAATCTTATTTTCATTTAATCACATAGTGACATGATCACTATTACAATCAGCACCAGACAATGTCTCAACATTAATTAACGAATTTCTAAATCTTTTATTAATAAGTATGCAGTCAATTTGGTTGCCTATTTTTTAATCAGGGCTTTTCCATGTGTAAAGTCTTATGTTATGGTGGTTAAACCAGGTGGTTCCAATTACATATCATTTATACTTGCCCATTCTATTAGTTTTGCTCCTCTTTCATTTCTTGTGTCTAAACCATAATTCTCCATTAGGCTACATCCTCCATTTTTCCTTTTTGTTACATTTGCATTACAATGTCCTAGTATTATTTGTATTTCTTGTGATTTAATTTGAAACATCATCATATCTATTTCATCGTAACAGTGTTATATTTCGACATCACTACAACTTGTTGTTGGAGCGTATACTGTGAGCTGTGAGTTTCGTGTGAAATGCTTTTGAATCTGCCCGAGGTTTTTTGGAACGTGACTGCATGTTCGGAGCGATGGCAGATGGCTATGTCCCAGAGTTGACCGGTTTTTGCCTTATGCAGAAATGCGTGGCTGCTGGGCTTCTGATTGACTGCCACTGCCATCGACGATGAACTGTATTTCGTGGACTGTGTGGGTTAACATCTAGGAAACATCCAGATGGGAAAATGACTGCAGATTCCATCAGAAATGAACTGAGTGTTTTGTGGGGGACTATTGTGTTGACATTCTGGCGGTGGCATTATGCACAGTGCATCTGTGCGGGCTGTTGTTTGTCAAGACTCCTGTCTTTTCCACTTTTCACATTGGGCAGTGGGGAGCGTTTTGTATGATATTCACTGGCATAGGAACGGAGCATAATGGGGACGACCCGTTGCTGTGAAGTTGGAACTGCGACTAACTAACTAACTAATAATATATATATATATATATATATATATATATATATATATATATATATATATATATATATATATATATATATATATATATATAGGTTTGCCTTTCATTTTGACCACAATAACTCTATCTGAAATACACGGGTAACCATTAATTGACTTGGCTGTTTGTTTGTTTTGTTGTTGTTTTCATTGAGTTAAGTCTTTAAATGAGTCAGGTCTTAGTCAGATATGACTGAGCTACCGTATGGCAGTAGACGGTACTACCAGCTTACTGTTAGCACTGAATGTTGGGCGGCGCTTACCAAACCCGACAACCCACATTGTGCCAACGGCTGCGAGTGGAAGAGCACAATTGGTAGGGTACACGCCTTATCCTGGTGCGAGGAAATGCAATCTAACGACAAAATGCCATGGCAGGGCAGACCAGGCCCTAAGCCTTGGTTGGCAGCTGGTCTAGGATCGAAGCTCCGACAGGCGGATAGCTAGAGCATTGCTTTGCTGATCTTGCAGCTTGTCTTGTTCCAGATGTATAGGAGTTACCTTTCCTCTGGAGTGAACTAGGCAGGCCGAGAGAGGGATCGTGCTGCATGGGCAATACATCGTCAGATCGTCTCTATATTTTAGCCCAGACATTGTGCTATGGAGAAACAATAATTCCATCCCTCGTCTTAACTGGTCTCGGAATCAAGGCGAGAAGCAACATTTAAGGGTTATAAGTCATTGTCAATTGGAGTAGACATGGGGCGCCACGGGTTGCTTCTGACGGTGGGAGACACATACATGTGTCACTGATCAGCTACCGCCCGCCTCAAGCTGGGCAGCCCCAGGCCAATTGGGTGTTAATCCGCCAGTCTGCATGCTTCAATGGGTGCTTGGGGCTGTAGATCCAATACACCAGGCACTAATAAATAGAAAAATAGAAACCTCAGGCTATGGCTTGCAACCTGGAACGTAAGAACCATGTGTCCAGAATTTTCAACTGACATGATGAATATTAACAATGTGAGAAAAACGGCTGTGATTGATGCCGAACTCAATCGTCTTAACATTTATATTGCTGGATTGCAGGAGACTCGCCTCGCTGAGGAAGAGTCACTCAGGGAAAACAATTACACCCTTTTTTGGAAGAGTAGAGGGTAGGCAGAAAAAATGCAACAAGGTGTGGGCTTTGCAGTGAAGAATTCGCTACTGGGAATGGTTGAAATTCCAGCTGGAGGTAATGAAAATTTATTATCCCTGCGCTTGGCAACCTCTTGTGGTTTTGCCACCATTATTACTGCATCAACTCAACTTCCCTAAAAACGCCTAGATTGTTCATTTTGGTTGTCCAATTAATTATCAGCATTCTTCTATAAAATCACATATCCAAGGACTCAAAGGATTTTACTAATTTCCAGGATTTGCAGCCATATTTAAAAACGGGTTCTGTGTAACATGCAAGAAATATTTTTCTAACTTTCAAGGACAATGACTTATTACACAAAACATTCCTCATTTGAAAGAATGCAGTTTTTGCTTGTCCTATTCTGTTCTTTATCTCAGTGATGTATCTTCCATCTGCTGCTATCCATGTACGTAGATACCAAGATATATAATAACTTGAAACAATTGTGTGAGTTTCCAGTACGTAGAGTTGTTTCAAATCCCCAGAACAGAGAAAAGCCACTACAAGTAACTCACTAACGTAAAGGACCTTTTAAGATGCCATGAGTTTTAATGGGGTTATGGTTCCAATTTATAGACCAATCTGCACTCAAGGGGTCATGTGGTCAACATCATGTGGGCCGCCTCTCCTTCCCAAGACATTTCCTGCTGCCTGTTTTAGGATGGTTGACTTTGGAGCCCAGGTCAATTTTTAAAACATGCGCTTATGTGTATTCAATGACATGATTACTGTGCCAGCAGGAAAGCCTGCTAGCCACTTCGCTGCCATGGCTACCAACCACCACTACAAACACCTTATTTTATTGTAAGTGAACAGCTATAAAAGCAAGCTGATCCAATACAAGTTTGCCAAGAGACATCTGTTGCAACAACCTTGCTAGTCACACCCCAAGAGCAGTGTTGTAAAAACCCCAACAGATAAAACTTAAATATTCAAATAATACCCTGCAAATAATCAATAATACTACAAGTTATATTGCCCGTCATTACCACTTCTAAGAAGAAAGTCCCATACTGGTATCTGCACCCCATTAAGTGAACCAAAGACATTTTAATCAGCCATTGGTCACAGAGCCACTCAGCTTTAGCATAATCAACAGCGAATGAAAGAAAAAGAAGAAGAACTAATCAACAAACTGCGTTTACTTTGCAAATGTAATTGTGGTATTATCCATAATGGTGTATTACAATAATGTCTGTTACAAAGAATAACAATTTCTAGTTTATTACACAAGAGCACACAAATTAGGATATTCCATAACCAGTTCAACAAAGGTAGCTAAACAAATTAACCCAGTGAATTATGAAATATGATAAATTGAACAATGAAAACAATTTCAAATTTACCCAGAAGAGAACACAAACATAAAGTAAACAAATGATACACGTATTCATGAAAATCCTAGGCAGCTCAGTCGACAATATGTTTCCCTGCCAGACTGGTTGATTTGTTAAGGCACAGTTATAATTTTGGAGTATTTTATAGTTTGTTTGAATTAAACAGAAATCAAAAGTAATATATTTCTAATTTTTAAACACAGATGCCATAAACAATATGTTGTCCAATTTATTGCCTGGCATATTTCGCTGCATCTCATCAGGTGCATACTGCAGAATGAATTATAAATGTTTTGCATACCCTTTACAGGACATCGCTGTCAACATCAGCATCTGTCACCTGATTGTTGATTTATTCGCAAGAATAAATAGTAGTAGTCAGTAGTTTGCCATTGCTTTCTGAGCGACCGGTCCAAATACCCTGTAAGTTACAGACGTGGAGAGAACCGCTACCAATTCTCACGCAACGTCACGTTACTCACGAAAGTATACAAAATTACAGAGAAAGTCGTGTAACGTCTAGACCAGCAGAATGAATTATACTAGATCTGAAATACTTAAAACACATAGTCACTGATATTGTTTGAATGTGGTGCATCAGTTTTCCCTATGGTAATTGCAAGTGTATAATGAAGTCTTTCTGTTTGCACACAATTGGCTGGAACTGTCTAATCACTAATGCCTTGATGTATTCAAGCAATCATTTAGTATTCATCACATATAATATACAAGATGTCTTCTTTTTTTTTTTTAAACTTTATAATGGCTTTTAAACAAGTCTCAAAATTGCTGAGCTAAGCATTTTATGACATGTCGACTGCACAGTGATTCATAAAGACTCATGTAATTTTTTTTCACCCGTACTGGTATATGTTTTGTTACCTGATTTGCTAATTGTCATTCCATTCTATCCATTTAAGTTGTTTGGCACTCACACTGGAACTGATTAATGCAGTTAGATTTAGTGCACATAGGCACTAGTTCTTTCACAGATGAGAATAGTATCGCAGTGGTCTTATATCTGATCATTGGTTCAGCAGCATAGAATATTTGCTTTACTTTCTATAATGTATGTTTCATTAGAGTCCCTTTGAAAGGCTAGTTGAAATAAAAACACTTGAAGTCTGGGGACCGATGATTCTGTGGGAGTAGGTTTTGGTGGCTGGTAATGATGTTCGATGAAGTCAGCTGAATAAACATTAGATTTTAGATTGTGGTTATGAGTCTCCAATCTTCTTTTAGTGTGTCATCATAGCAAATCATTTTAGCTCGATTAAACAGGGTCGGGTACCAGGCCAAGCTTATACTGAATAGGTGGAAAGCTATTTAAATTCAGGAATTAGTCCATTCATGTTTCCTTTCAATAGACAGATCTATGGAAGGTGCCATTCTGTCAATGTCGAATTAGTATTTCTAAGAATGATAGGGTGTCATTATGTTTGCGGTCAACAGGCAAAGAAGTGTTCTTGTGGGTTTGGTTCACTATGGAGTGGATTGATTCAGCCTGGTGTCTGGTTTCTGAGATGAATAATATATCATCCACATACCAGCGGTATAGAACTAGGTCCTTAATATTTGAGGCTCTTTGTTTTCCTGAGTGCACCATAAAGACATCTGCTAGAATGGGACCTAGAGGACTCCTCATGTCTACTCTGTCAGTTTTGTGGTATGATGTTTTTTAAAGAATAATGAATGATATATTAGTTGTAAAAAGCAGTAGCAATTTCTTGAATTTGGATGTCGTTAGGCCTAACTGTTGTTTCTTTTCTTTTATGCGATCACTGATGTTGATCACTGTTTCTTCCATGGGAACGTCAGTGAAAATAGACGCAATATCCATTGACACCACGTGCTTTAGTTTAAGATTGAGAGTATCCAGTAGTGTAACCAGTTTAAAGGACTCTTTTAATATAAAGAGGTTGAATGATTGTCGCACTGGTTTAGCAGCTTCTGCAAGCCATGTCACTATCCTCTGTTGGACAGAGTTGAGCATATATTAAATCGGTGTCAATGGTACCCCAGGCTTGTGCAATTTAGGAAAGCCATAAAGTTGGTGGTTTATGAGACGTGTAGAATGACTAAATGTGCAGTCACCTCACTGATGAATTTATTATCTAAAAGTGATTGAATCTCTTTCCTCACTTGTACATCCAATTCTTCAGGATTGCTGGCTTTGGGAACTAAGTAAAATTTGGTTGGATTAGAAAAAATATCTTCTATTTTGTTGGAAGCAGCAAAGATGTGATTCCTGTGATGACTGTTGTGAATAGCTTGGATTGTTAGAGTAACTTACCAATGATTGCCTGGAAGAGGCTCATGAAAATAGAACATTATATACAATTATCAGAAAGAGACAATAGCATCCTTTAGTATTGTGATGAGAAGAGAAGCGTGGGAAATCGTTGTGACGACTGGACAGATCAGTGGGAAAAGAAACATAGACAGAGCAAGAGAGATAATGCTGGATGGACTGTATGGTGACATTTGAAATATTATCAGCTGAGTTGATCCTGAACAGGGACCAAGAGGTGAGGAGATACATGGCCACCTATGGTAGTTGGCAGGGCACATGATGATGATGCAGTCTCATATGTTTCTTCAGATTACGAGTCTGAGTAAAAGAAGCACCACAAAAATCACACTTGTAGCGTTTCTCTCCTGTATGTATTCTCATATGGTCCTTCAGACTGTCACCTCGAGTAAAAGCACCACCACAAATATCACACTTATAAGGTTTCTCTCCTGTATGTTTTCTCTTGTGGATCTTCAGATTACCAGCTTCAGTAAAAGAAGCACCACAAACATCACACTTGTAAGGTCTCTCTCCTGTATGTGTTATCTTGTGATATCTCAAACTGCCAGCGCGAGTAAAAGAAGCACCACAGTCATCACATTTATAAGGTCCCTCTTCTGTATGTTTTATCTTATGATCCCTCAGACTGACAGCGCGAGTAAAAGAAGCACCACAGTCTTCACACTTGTAAGGTTTCTCTCCCGTATGTGTTCTCTTATGTGTTTTCAGATTGCTAGCTATAGTAAAAGAAGCCCCACAAATATCACACTTGTAAGGTTTCTCTCCTGTATGTGTTCTCTTGTGGTATCTCAAACTGCCAGCGCGAATAAAAGAAGCACCACAAACATCACATTTATAAGGTCTCTCTCCTGTATGTTTTATCTTATGATCCCTCAGACTGACAGCATGAGTAAAATAAGCACCACAGTCATCACATTTGTAAGGTTTCTCTCCTGTATGTGTTATTATGTGGTATCTCAAACTGCCAGCACGAGTAAAAGAAGCACCACAGTCATCACATTTATAAGGTCTCTCTTCTGTATGTTTTATCTTATGATCCCTCAGACTGACAGCGCGTGTAAAAGAAGCACCACAGTCATCACACTTGTAAGGTTTCTCTCCTGTATGTGTTCTCTTATGTGTTTTCAGATTGCAAGCTATAGTAAAAGAAGCCCCACAAATATCACACTTGTAAGGTTTCTCTCCTGTATGTGTTCTCTTGTGGTATCTCAAACTGCCAGCACGAGTAAAAGAAGCACCACAGTCATCACATTTATAAGGTCTCTCTTCTGTATGTTTTATCTTATGATCCATCAGACTGACAGCATGAGTAAAAGAAGCACCACAGTCATCACACTTGTAAGGTTTCTCTCCTGTATGTGTTATTATGTGGTATCTCAAACTGCCAGCACGAGTAAAAGAAGCACCACAGTCATCACATTTATAAGGTCTCTCTTCTGTATGTTTTATCTTATGATCCCTCAGATTGACAGCGCGAGTAAAAGAAGCACCACAGTCATCACACTTGTAAGGTTTCTCTCCTGTATGTGTTCTCTTATGTGTTTTCAGATTGCTAGCTATAGTAAAAGAAGCCCAACAAATATCACACTTGTAAGGTTTCTCTCCTGTATGTGTTCTCTTGTGGTATCTCAAACTGCCAGCACGAGTAAAAGAAGCACCACAGTCATCACATTTATAAGGTCTATCTCCTGTATGTTTTATCTTATGATCCCTCAGACTGACAGCGCGAGTAAAAGAAGCACCACAGTCATCACACTTGTAAGGTTTCTCTCCTGTATGTGTTCTCTTATGTGTTTTCAGATTGCTATCTATAGTAAAAGAAGCCCCACAAATATCACACTTGTAAGGTTTCTCTCCTGTATGTGTTCTCTTGTGGTATCTCAAACTGCCAGAGCGAATAAAAGAAGCACCACAAACATCACACTTGTATGGTCTCTCTCCTGTATGTTTTCTCTTATGTGTCTTCAGATTGTCAGCTGTAGTAAAAGAAGCCCCACAAATATCACACTTGTAAGGTTTCTCTCCTGTATGTGTTATTATGTGGTATCTCAAACTGCCAGCACGAGTAAAAGAAGCACCACAGTCATCACATTTATAAGGTGTCTCTCCTGTATGTTTCATCTTATGATCCCTCAAACTGACAGCGCGAGTAAAAGAAGCACCACAGTCATCACACTTGTAAGGTTTCTCTCCCGTATGTGTTCTCTTTTGTGTCTTCAGATTGCCAGCTTTAGTAAAAGAATGACCGTAATCATCACACTTGTAAGGTTTGTCTCCTTTATGTATTCTCTTATTATTCATGTTCATTTGGCACTCTTAATGGCCATCTTGAATTAAAAGAATATCCAATTCATTACATTTGTTTGGCATCCCTTCACAATCTGTTTTCTTATATCTGTCTACACAAACATTTGGACTAGAAACATCAGACAAGTCTCCTTTGTGAGTTCTTTGAGAGCTATAACTGACATAATAAATAATGTAATCAAGGGATCTTGCAAAGCGCTGTGTATGTTTGTTTTTTTTGAGTTTCCTTATTTTGCTGTTGACAATTCTCAATAGCCAGAGATAGTTTATTGTTTGTATCAATCACTGAAGACACACTTTCTGACATTTGACAACAACTTTCATGTTTTACTGAAGCCTTACAACTGTTCTCAACCATTATTGATTCTGAGTTGCTGTGTTCAGTCATTTCTTGAATGATGCTACCCTCAGCTATATCTACCATTTTACTGAAGCTGTGACTCCTGTCCTCACACAGAACATCTGTTAGTTCTTGTTTCACAACCTTCATGTCCATCATGTCATATGCCCACGTTTGTGAATGCTATTGCATAGAGTGGTAAGGACTCCTTGAAGACACAGAGTGCATTTCTGAAACACATCAAAGTAAAAAAAAAAATTAATATCCTTATAAATACCAAGTATTCGTTATGAAACGATGTGTATGTGTAATCAAGCAGCACGCAATGCAGCTCTTGACAATCATTTTCAAGTGAACGAAATATGGAGAAGAAGACTACTTAATGTGTGCATGTATGATCTAAGCTGATGTATGATATAGCCTAGTGTATGATCTACTCTTGTATGATCTACTCTTGTATGATTTAATCTGATGCATGATCTTGACTGATGTATGATCTACGCTGATGTGTGATCTAAGCTGACATATGATCTAAGCTGATGTATGATCTAAGCTGATGTATGATCTAAGCTTATGCATGATCTAAGCAAATGTATGATCTAGGCTGATGTATGATCTAAGCTGATGTATGATATAAGCTGATGTATGATCTAGGCTGATGTATGATCTACGCTGATGTGTGATCTAAGCTGACATATGATCTAAGCTGATGTATGATCTAAGTCAGTGGTTCTCAACAGGTGGGGAATTCCCCCCCCCCCCCAGAGGGGAATTTTAGGGTTTCCAGGGGTGGAATGAAGACCATTTCAAGATCGCGTTAATACAAGAACTGATTACTTGATATTGTTTTTCCCTTCATACTTTACAGTTATGTACGTCTCATCCTTCTAAAATTCATTTTATAAAGTAAGTAGACCCACAAATCATGTTTTATGTGGATGTCTAGACTTGTTTTAGTATATGCTATTAAATTTACCTTCCATTTTTACGTTATACTGTGTAGGGGTGGGTTTTTTTTTAGATAGGAAATGTGAAAGGAGGGAATGACGTTCTGAAAATACAGTGAAGGGGGGCACGGGCCAAATTTTTGATTGGGGGGGGGGGGGGGGGGGGGAGAGAGAATGACATTCTGAAAATATGGTGAAGGGGGGCACTGGCCAAAAAAAGTTGAGAACCACTGATCTAAGTTGATGTATGATCTAAGGTGATGTATGATCTAAGCTTATGTATGATCTAAGTTGATGTATGATCTAAGTTGATGTATGATCTAAGTTGATGAATGATCTAGGCTGATGTATGATCTACGCTGATGTGTGATCTAACCTGATGTGTGATCTAAGCTGATGTATGATTTAAGCTGATGTATGATCTACGCTGATGTATGATTTAAGCTGATGTATGATCTAAGCTGATGTATGACTAAGCTGATGTATGATGGTGTGTAATCTAAACTGGTGTATGATCAATACTGATATATGATCTAGGCTGATGTTTGATCTAAGTAGATGTATCATCTAAGCTGATGTATGATTTACGTTGATGTGTAATCTAAGCTGATGTATGATCAATGCTGATGTATGATCTAGGCTGATGTATGATCTAAGCTGATATATGATATAAGCTAATGTGTGATATCAGCTGACGTACGGTCTGTGGTGATTTATGATCTAAGCCAGGGGTGGGCAAACATTTTGTGCGGAGGGCCACATTGACAAATGTAAAGCTATTGGCAGGCTGCATATATATATATGTCCATTTTGTTTACAGCAACCTATCACAATAAGTAATTATTAATTATTTATAGGTTATTAAGCAGTATAAATAACTAATTATTGCAATTTTATTTTACTTATACACTTATACATTATATTTCACAATATGGACACAAACTTTTACTAATTTGTTAACAAGATTTTACAACTTATTATAACAAATTTTCTTTATTATCTATCAATGGCTTTAATTTAGACACAAACCGACTACACTGTCACTATAATTGTTGATATCTAATGAGATGTATGTAACTGCTTGCACTTTTTGACAATATTCTTGAAATCTGGAGCAAGTTTACTTGTTGAAATTCGCCTGACATTATGCAAGTTGCAGTCTGACAATAAGGATCTATTCTTAGATTTGTTGATCTTCAAGCAAGAGAATGCTTGTACGCAAATGTATGTTGATCCAAACAATGATAAAGGTTTAGCTGCAAAGTTTTCCAAGTTGGGAAATAATTCGTGTGATAAAGATCCATAGAAATCCAGCAAACCAATTGTCTTGAATTTCTCTTTCAGGTCATGATCTGCTTGTAAGTCGAGCAGCTCCAACTGTATGTCCTCTGTGGGTGTATCAGCTTCTGCACTAAAAGGGAACTGAGAGTATTGAACTATGGCTCTAAGTTCTTGAAATCTTGGAATCTCCATCCAAATTCTTCAATCAATGCATCTAATTGGGCTTTGTACTTTTCAGCCATTTCACCAGAAATGGTGTCTTGTTTCAGCAAAGGGAAGTGACAAAATCTTTTTTCACTTGCTTGAACAGTGAGAGTGTTGCCTGAAATGATTTTACATGTACATACAATTCATGTGCAAACACACCATTGCCCTGAAGTTTGACATTCAGTTCATTTAACTTTTCCATAATTTCAATGGCAAACATAAAGTCTAACTGCCACTCTTTATTGACAATGTCAGTATTAAAGTCACATTCAATGCCCTTCATCTCTAGGAACATCACACTCGTCTCAACACCTTGCCATCGAACACTGGTGTGATACAGAACATCGGAATGTTCAGTTTCTAAATCGTCAAGTAATGCCTTGAACTGTCTGTGATTAAGTCCTCTTGATCTGATGAGGTTGATGACACTGACAACTGGGTCAATAACATGCTTGATATTCAAAACAGTTTTACACAGACTTTCTTGATGAATCACACAGTGAAGTGGTAATAATCTGTGGTCTGGATATTCTGCTGTAATCTTATCACTTATCAACTTTACCAGACCTACATTTTTTCCAGTCAAAGCACGAGCTCCGTCAGTTGTAACACTCACCATCTTGTTCCAAACCAACCCAGTTCTTTCAATACAGTTAGTAATAGCACTGAATATATCATGGCCTGTGGTTGTGTCTTTGAGTGACTCAACACTCAGTAACTCTTCAGTGAGTTTGAAAGAAGTGTTTATTCCACGTATAAATATCAATAATTGGGCAGTATCATGTACATCGTTACTCTCATCCAATGCAAGAGAGTACCACAAAAATAAAATTCTTTACTTGCATCTTGAAGTGTATGCATCAAAATGTCACTGATCTTGTCAACACTTCTGACCACAGTTCTCCTTGATAAAGTAATGTTGTCAAATCTGTGTTTTTGTTCTGGACACATAATAATTGCTGCATCTAGCAAACATTCCTTGATGAACTCGCCATCAGAAAATTGCTTGTTCTGTTTTACAATTCTGTGTGACAGCACAAGACTAGCTTCAGTTGCAGCATCTTGAATTGAAGACTGTTTAGTGAAAACAGTTTGCTGTTTCTCCAAATTTTTCACCAACTCAAGGTATTTCCTTTCCCTCTCTTCAGTTGGTAAAAATTGTAATACAATTTCAAGTTGAATTTGTATCTTGACTTTTTAAATTGTACTCCTTGAAGACAGCCACTGACTCACGACACAACAAGCAAACTGGTTTATTAACAACTTTTATAAAACAGTACTTAGTTGTCCATTCATCATTAAAAACACGGCATTCATCTTCAACCTTACGTTTGTTATTGACACTCATTGCTTTAATAAAATTTGAACAGTTAGAATTGTACAAACCTTTAAAACGGAAATGAAACAAAACCTACTTCCGGCTGTGTGTGAAAATAAAATATTCGGATAACAAGTATTAAACTCAGAACAAATTTCATAAATATATCAATACTACTACAACAAATAAATTAATTTGAACATTGTAAATGTGGAAATAATTTATAATAGCAAAAGACTTAAATTTAATATTTTCTTGCAAAATAAATTATTTTGTTCACCGGAGAAATATCTGTTTTTCATAAAATCTTAAATTGTTACATGTCGATAAATATTTCTCTATATAAAAATCGATAAATTCGCATTTTAGCATTACATGGTTCCAAATATTTCTGTATGTAGCCAAGGGCCGGGTTAGGGTGAGCGCCCAACCTTGCATAAATACCCTAATGGCTCGTGCATTCATCACCTATGCAGCAAAAGTCCAGCTCCTGGACTTCTCGTGGCGGAACTATTTTAACTTACAGGAGAAGGGGCGATGGCGAGTCACTCCACGCCGAGAAATATCCAGAATGCTCTAGATGTGTATGCACGTACATGCATGCACAGAAATGCGTGTGCGTAACTACACACCTAAACTCGAGTAAGACCACGGTCTGCTCTAGCAAAGGAAAGGTGCTGAATACGGAGGCAACCAGCCAGGAGGCGCATCACAGAAATCAGGATGCCACCAATCACGCGTAATGAAATATGTCGACGACTGCTAAACGTTACGGTGCTCGCCCTGCTTTGGACCCCAGGCAGGTGCAGTGCCGGGCCATATGCTTCGAAAGAGTCCAACCACAGCTACTGGAGGTCCTTCTCATGTCCTGTGGAGCCAGGGCACCTGAGAATAGAGCGTCTGGCCATACCAAACAAAGACTAAACTAATGCACTGGAATGCGGAGAGATTCAGCGACATAACAATAGAACTAGAAAACATCTTGGACCAAGAAAAGGTAAGCGTATGTTGCTTGCAAGAAACTCACCTTAACGAAAACGAAATGATGCCTTGGAAATTGCCAGTACTAAGGACACTATTTCTGAACTTAGCAGCCAGCATAAGGTCACCATACAGTGGATACCATCCCACTGTGGAGTACCCGGAAACGACAGAACTAATCGATTGGCTAAGGAAGGAGCAAAAGAAGAACAGCCTAATGTGCCCGTTACATACCACCAAAAGAAAAGAATGATAAAATCAGTCAGAAGGCCACCAAAACCTGCTGAAGACGACTACCACATTATGGACAGACCAGAACAAGTCATTATTCTGCGCCTCAGAACAGGTTACACTAGATTATGCAACCACATGTATACAAGATTCAAGATTGGGGAATCAGCCATGTGCACATATGGATTATCGTCGCAGACAGCAGAGCACATACTCAAAGACTGCCCAAATTTCAAAATTTCTAGGCAATCCGTCTGGCCTAGAGAGACGACAGTGGAAGATAAACTCTATGGACTGCTGAGTTAACTAAAAAGGACAGTTAAATTCATACAAGAAGCAAGATTGCAGTTATATACATATTTAAGACGAAAGAAAGAAGAAGAAGAAGCATTACATTTCGAAGGTCAAGGACTGTTTACAAAAATAGATAATTAGAAAGAAATGTTATCAAAAATGTCAAGACAATCATGACGGTACATGACATGAAATTTTTTAAAATTCAACACAATAATTTAAAAACAAAGTAAAATATTTTATTACTAAATGCCCTCGCGGGCCGCATAAAATCAGTTGGCGGGCCGCTTGTGGCCCGCGGGCCGTAGTTTGCCCACCCCTGATCTAAGCTGATGTTTGACATAAGCTGATGTATGATCTAGGCTGATGTGTGATCTATGTTGAAGGATGATCTATGCTGATGTATGATCTAGGATGATGTATGATCTAACTTCATGATGATGTATGTTGATATATGATCTAAGCTGACATAATATCTACGCTGATGTGTGATCTAGACTGATGTATGATCTACGCTGACGTGTGATCTCGGCTGGTGAATGATCTTGGCAGGTATATGATATAGACTCAGGGATGGATTAACCATTAGGCAAACAAGGCACGTGCCTAGGGCACCAAGCATTTAGGGGGCACCACAAGTCCTCAAGAAAAATGTGTATATTGTCCCGGTAGCGTAATTGCATGGCATAAGCAAATCGCAAATGTAATATTGAATCGCACATTATTTAACCTTGGTCTCACAACCCGGGGGTAAAATACCCCCACCCAGTTTTTTTTTGTGCTATTTTTTGTTATTTTTATTCAAGGTTTTTTGGTGCTATTTTTTGACTTTTCTGGGATATGTTTGCGCTACGTAACGCACTAATGCGTAGCGACAAATTCACTTCCGTTTTGGTCTGCTAGTGAAAACAATTGTGAATAGTGCTAATTTGTCGACGTGTCATTGAATGACTGTACATTCACAGCTAATATGTCTGGGTGCTACAAGGGCATGCAGAAAAATATATATACCCTGTGCTGCCCATTCACTAAATCTGGTAGGCAGAAGTGCCGTTGACACTTGTTTACAGGCAGTAAACTTCTTCCATACAGTGAAACTGATCTATACTTTTTTCTCAGCTTCAACCAAAAGATGGAAGATTCTGAAAGGATGCCTTGTGAATGAAAGACTGGTAAAGTCCCTTTCCGATACTAGATGGGAAGCACATGCTGTTGCAACTGAAGCCATTCTAATGTCTCATCATCAGATTATAGAAGCGTTAGAATGTTTACAAGAAGACCAGTCACAGAAGGGGGACACCAGAAGAGAAGCAGAAAACATTGCAAAGAAGATGCAAGAATTAGAATTTGCTTTCATACTTGTCTTTTGGGAAGAAGTGTTACACCATTTTCACAGGGTCAGTCAAGCTCTACAAAATGAGCACGTGAACTTGAAAACGTGTGCTGATTTGTATTCTTCACTAGCAGATCACTTGCATGAATCTAGGAATGAATTTGAAAGATGTGAAGAAGCTGCAAAAGAAATAACACCAGGTGTGGATTATAAGTCAACTTTGACCCGTAATCGTAAACGAAAGACAGTGGTCATTGATGGTGATGCCCCTGAGGTATCTCAGAATGCCAGAGACAAATTTCGTATATCTGCTTTCTACACCATTGTTGACAAACTTGAGACAGAGATGAGTAGACGAGGACAGGTATATAATGATCTAGCAGTTCGATTTTCTTGTTTGGTCGATGTACCACAAACATCTCAGTGTTGTGAAGGACTAATAAATGCTTATCCTGAAGATCTGAACAATAATTTATATACTGAACTACAACAGTTCCACTCATATATTCGCCACAAGTTTCGTGCATCAAAATCTGACAACAACACGTTCAGTCATGCAGAACTCTACAAAGTAATAGTTAGAGACAACATCGAGTGTGCTTTTCCAAATGTAGAAATCGCCTTGCGCATATTTTTAACATTAATGGTTACGAACTGTTCAACTGAGCGCTCTTTTTCTCAGTTGAAACGTACAAATACTCCAAGTAGATCGACAATGAAACAAGAAAGGCTTGATTCCTTATCTTTGCTGATGATTGAGGCAGACTTGTTGCGCAAAATTAACTTTGATGATGTACTCAAAAACTTTTCCAGACGTAAATCTAGAAAAAAGAACTTTAAAATGTGAATGTGTGCTCTCTCTGACTTTCTTATCTATCAAAAAAGTTACAGTATTTTTGTCTACTATTATTACAAAATTAATTAACTATTAATTTTAATACAGAAATACCTTATTGTAGGTTTTATATGAGTGATAGTAGTACAAACATATGTGTTTACATGTCACAACTGTTTTTCTTTGTTAGATTTTTTTTGCATAATATTGAACATACCAGCAGTCAGTGGAGGATCGGGGGCCCGGGGCAGTAGGGGGCACCCATGTGGGTTTGTGCCGAGGGCACCAAGATGGCTTAATCCGGCCCTGTATAGACTGATGTATGATCTACGTTTATGATGATCTAAGTTGATTTATGATTTACTATAACGCATGATTTAAGCTGATGTATGTTATAAGCTGATATATGATATAAACTGATATGTGATCTAGGCTGATGTATAATAACAGCCGGTGTATGATCTAAGTTCATGATGATCTAATCTGTTACATGTTCTTAGCTAATGTATGATGTTAGCTTAGACATGATCTAAAATGGGTGAAGTGACTGTGTAAGTGTAAATCAGCAGATTATCATATACTGTAAGTTTATTTAATTAGTGACCATTTTCACTACTGAAGTCTTTTTAGGTACATCTATCTCTAAACAATTTATAAAAGCATTCAGTCACAATCTTAGAGTCAGGTCTTAGTCAGATATGACTGAGCTACCGTATGACAGTAGATGGTATTACCTGCTTTCTGTTAGCGCCGAATGTTGGGCGGCGCTTACCAAACACGACACACCACATTGTGCCAACTTCGGGCGGAAGAGCGCAATTGGGAGGGTACAAGGCTTATCCTGGTGCGAGGAAATGCAACCTAAAGACAAAATGTCATGGCAGGGCAGACCAGGCCCTAAGCCTTGGTTGGCAGCTGGTATAGGATCGAAGCTCCGACAGGCGGACAGTTAGAGCTTTGCTTTGCTGATCCGGCAGCTTCTGCAGCTTGTCTTGTTCCAGATGTATAGGAGTTACCTTTCCTCTGAAGTGAACTAGGCAGGCCGAGAGAGGGATCATGCTGCATGGGCAATCTATGGTATCTATATTTTAGCACAGACTTTCTGCTATGCAGAGGCAAAAACTCCATCCCTAGTCTTAACTGGTCTCGGAATCAAAGCCAGAGGTAACATTTACGGTGTCAAAGACTAGAATAGACAGGAGGGAAGACCACCCTGAATGATTGGTCTACCTCAAGTAGATTAGAGGTAACCCAGTGCCCCAACATGAGGGCAGGGTAGGTGTAGGGAGGGGAACTGTCAAACAGTTCTCTCATGAGACCCGGAAGTGTCAACCAGAGAGTAAGCACTCTGGTCACGGTATAATCACGCCAACGTGATAGACACCAAGAACTAGAATAGAACTCAAGAGTAGGCTACTACTCTAAGCGTGTTGAATGATGTAGCACGCAAAAGCCGAAGTGCGCACGAGGTCCTTCCGCGTACTGTGTAATCAGCACGCGGAGAATTGTCAGACGGGAGACAGACTTCGTAGGGAACACATAGCTTAGAGTCGATGCGTATTTCTTTAGATGACTAGATAGATTTAGCAGTAGGGCTAGGGACGACTCGTGATAGGAAGTTCTGTGTATTCATGTATGGTTCGTTAGAGACAGTTTTGTGCATTGATGTGTTGTAAGAGCCAGTGGCAATAAAAATGTGTAATCAATTCCTCTCGTACGACTGACAAGTCTTTTTGTGTGGTGCGAGAGAAGTTTATCCCATAATGCCTGTAGCATCGCTTGATGACAGGCTAGGATAAAAGTGGTGTCAGAAGTGTGGCTTGGACAATTGTTCAAGCTAAAACACTCACCCACGGCTCTAAAATAGTATTACTGTCAGTTAATCACAGGGTTTAATTTGTGTTAGTGGGAAATAGCGTGTGCAGACTAGAACAAGATGCGAGCTGTGCCCATCGTGACCGATTAACGTTTATTTATGCTTATTAAAATGTTTTGTGCTTTATGAATATGGTTTCTTCTGATTTGTAAGTATTATTATTATAGTTTTGTATCATTTATTTCGACAATTATTTGTTTATTATGAGTATTTATGAAACATGATTCACGGCGGAGCAATACATAAAAATATGAGCCGGCGACAATATCGATTTTTCCAATCTAAAAATAGCGCTGCGCCTGTGACGTATCGCGGTTGACACACAGCTGCCCTACGCCATTTGCAATCAGCGACAGATTGTTTACAAATCGCCAAGCGGCTGCTCGCCTGAATCTTTGAAATATATTAAATATTATTTGTTTATACAAGCTATTTATTGAAGATAGTTATGAATTTGAACATTATTATTTTCTTTATATTTATCTTACAGCATTTATTCATTTATTTGTAAACATATTCTATTTTCTAACGTCACGATGGCACTACTTTCTTTTTGCAAATAAGATTCGATCTGCACAGCACTTTCATAAATTAAACAGCAATAGTTAGGGAACGCAGAAGACATTAGAACGAAGACAGGACAGTGACATTTATTATTAAATATACCACATTGTTTTGTCCGGGGGCATGTTATTGTAAATGTCAAACGAATGTCAAAGTCATATGTCGTTTACAAATGGTTAATTATTAATGCTCTTGTAAACCAGGTATAACAAGAGCTGTTTAGAGAAGTAACGTGAGGTGTGTGTCAAGGTGCCAAACGATTGTACCTGAGGTGCCAAACGAATGTACCTGAATGTTCTGGATTGTTAAGATGAGTATACCCAAATTATTTTGAATGCAATATAATTAATAATGCATCTCTTTTTCAGGGTGTAATCTAATAATATTTTTTTGTACACAGGCATTTAAAAACTTAACAAGTCTAAAATACCTGAGTAAATATTTGAGTGCCTAGCAACTCTAGCTATTGATCCAACAACATGTCAACATTAGCTGATTACATACGAGCAGGCAAGGAATTAGGATACACAGGAAAGGAATTAGAGCAATATGCTGATCAAAAATTTAAGGAAGCAAAAGATGCTGATAGAGATGAACGTGCACAAGAGAGACAACACCAGAAGGAGTTAAAGCAAAAACAATTAGAACAGGAGAGGGAGTTAAAGCAAAAACAATTAGATCAGGAGAGAGAGAGTTAAAGCAAAAAGAGATAGATGAAATGGCAAGAGTGAAAGAAAAACAAATACAGATTGAAGCAGAGACACAGTTAAAGATGAAAGGTATGGAAGTAGATTCACACTTAGAGATCTCCGCTACAAAATTAAAGAGTCAACAAGAAGAGAATAAACTTAATAAATACAAACATATTATTAAGCCATTCTGCAAAGAAGATTCCATATCAGCCTGGACAGAAAATGTCGAATATCAGCTGAAATACCATCAAGTACCAATCGATATGTGGGCCATGATCTACATGAAAAACTTCAGTGGGGAGCCCCTTAAAGTTATTGAATCAATACCAACTGATCTTAGATCTAACTATCAGTACATTCACGATAGGATAATACAACATTTTTTACTTGATGCCCCTGGGTATCAAGTGCAATTTTCTAACTTAAAACCAAAACCAAGTGAGACCTTCATCGATTATGTCTCGAATGTCCAAAGCGTGCTGAATAGATGGCTTAGTGCAGCAAAAATAGGAAAGGACTTTGAAAAACTTAAAAATTTAATAGACATGGATAAAGTCATATCCACAATCCCATCTCCTTTCGCTAAATTTCTTCAGCAGTCAGACATCGAAACAATAGAGCAATTCGAGAAGAAAGGCTCCGCATTTTTTTCCTCAAATAGAAATATTTTTAAAACATCAAACATCGACTCTGAAATAATCTCTTTTGTTAAGGACCAACCTAAACGCCAGCGTAGCAATAAAAAACCATTTCAGAGAGTCGACAAGAAAGATCAAAAATTACCTAAATGTGTGTATTGCCAACTTTTTCATGATACTTATGCTATGTGTGATAAATCACCAAACTATCCAACACATCTTGAGATGGTCATTAAGAAACAACAAAACAAGAGAAATGCATACAGACGTGCAGTCAAATGTTTCTTCTGTTCTAGCTACGGGCATTATTCCAATAAGTGCCTAGGCCGCCAAAGAATGAAGGCCAACAGTGCAATGTTAATTGATACATCTTCTGATAGTGGGAGTGAGACTGAGTGTGAGGTCGAGAATGAGTTATCTTTAAATCAATCTGAAGATGTTTGTTGTGTAAACGATATTTTGAGCTTTGACAGTTGTGAGCGATGTCACCAATTTCATGCAAACGGAAAATTAGAATGTGGACATATAGTACCATTCTCCACTGAGAGTGTAAATGCAGCATTAGCCTCCAGAGGCAATTTGGTGTTCCACAATGCATTGGTCAACGAAATACCATGCCAGTGTTTGCTTGACAGTGGAAGCACTCTTATCGGTCTTAGAAAGGAATTGGTGAATCCAAATGATTATACAGGTGACTCAGTCAAATGCTGAACTTTTTCGGGTAATATCGAAATTTACCCACTGGCAAGAGCCCGTATTAACACTCCTTTCCTTTCTGGTACCTTTACATGTGCTATTTTAGATAACCCTTGTACTGATTTAATTTTGGGATGCTTACCCCAATTGAAGCATTGCACGAACGAAGAAATAGCTGCGTGGGGAAAATTAAATGCAGCCAATGCAACAACCAGAGCAGATACCATTAAACACCAAGACACACTACAGGAAGAAAGACTACTGTTGCTATCACCAACTAGCACGGATGATACCATCAGACAAAAGTTTATAGACCAGCAAAAAGCTGATCCGAGTGTGTCTCCGTATCTAAAACTGTTAAAAGAAAAAGCCAAGGTAACAGAAACACGAGATAAAATTATGAAATCGTGTATTATAGCCAAGGCAGCTTTGGAGAGGAAGGGTCAAATCTACCGCCAATACGCCAATAGAGGTGCTAGGACTATTAATCTTGAACCAGATCAAGACATACTGCTTCTACTCCCAGACAAACGGAATTTATTATTGACCTCATGGCAAGGGCCATTCAAAGTGGTACGAAAAATTTCAGATGTCGATTATGAAATATCGATAAACGGACACTTAAAGATATTTCATATCAACATGTTGAAACCCTACTTTTCACGACAAGAGACAGAGCTAGAGACAGACGAACACAATGCACCCACACCTATTGATGAGACGACAGACATACATAACGCAACTACACTAGTTAGCGAGACTGGCAATGCCGACGAGATGCACACACTTAGTGAGCATACAGAAAACGCACTTAGCACCACCACCGTACTGAATCAGGTAGACGACGACGGGATGGAACTACCTGTTCCAATTGTAGACAAGACTGCGACATTAGATTGTATACGGTTAGAACCGGGATTAACAGAAGAACAACGACGAAAGACAATAGAATTAGTGACGGAGTATAAGGACATATTTTCCGACATTCCAGGTAGGACGGACAGGATCGAGCACTCCATCCTTCTTTCGGACTCTAAGCCTATCAAATGCAGGCCGTACTCTATCCCACTTAGCTAAAGAGAAAGTCTAAATAAGTAAATTCTTAATTTAGAAGCTAGTGGAATCATCCAGAAATCTTCATCTGAGTACTCCTTTCCAATCGTCTTGGTCAAGAAAAAAGACTCCACAATTCGTCTCTGTGTGGACTATAGGAAACTCAACAATATCACTAAGATCGACGCAGAACCAATTCCTTCCTGCGGAGATCTTATTCTTGATATGTCCACCTCCAAAATCTTCTCTAAATTAGATCTTACTAAGGGATATTGGCAGGTCCCTATGCAGACTCAATCCATCCATCTTACTGCATTCTCAACATCTTTAGGTATTTACGAGTGGCGGTTTCTTCCTTTCGGACTTCGTAACGCTCCTGCCACTTTCGTACGCCTAACTAGAGATTTACTACATGGAGTGACGAATACGGTGAGATATATAGATGATATTTGTGTCCATACAGATGACTGGACAACACACTTACTGAAACTCAGACATGTCTTCGATAGGTTGCGACTCTTCGGTCTCACTGTCAAACCTAGCAAAGTGGAACTGGGCCTTCAAGAAATTGATTTTTTGGGTCATGTCATTTCACAAGAACAACTAAAAACTGACAATAGAATTGTTACTAAAATTATGAACCTGACCATGCCTACAACAAAGAAGCAGGTCAGGAGCCTTTTGGGTTTAGTAAATTATTATAGTAAGTTCATACCGAACTTAGCTGAAATTACAAGTGTATTTTCAAATGTTTTGAAAGCATCGGTAAAATTAGATGTCAAAGATGCATTATTAATTTCTGCATTGTCAAAATTGAAACTTCTATTTAGTAATGTACCAATCCTGCGTTTGCCTAATCCTAGGCTCGTTTATTATCTTAGGACAGATGCCAGCAGGATTTCCATCGCTGCAGTACTAGGCCAGTTTTATGATGGCATCTTCCATCCAATTTGCTACGTGAGCCGCAAGATCACACCTGCTGAGTCCAGATATTCCATATCAGAGTTGGAAGCCCTAAGTGTCATCTATTCAGTAAGGAAGTTACATTGATTTCTAGCGGGTAATCACTTCGTAGTACAGACCGACAACTCCCCAATCACGGTCATACAAAGTGGGGTGCATCGCAATGACCGCATCTACAGGTGGTCGTTAATATTACAAAATTATACTTTTAGTATAGAGCATATTAAGGGTAGGGACAACATTCTTGCTGATACCCTTAGTCGACCATCTGAAGTAGAAATACCTGATACTCCACATGAAAATGTAGAATAAGATAAGGTAATTTAGTACACTTAAAATATCCTGTGTAAAATATCCTATGTAATACATAGACATTATGATCAGGACTGTGTGCTAAGAACAGTGAACCACCATGTGTCCATAGACAGCGAGATAAGAACTGTACTCCAAGAATATGTGAATCACCGTGTGTACATAGACAGCTCGTTACGTACTATGCTACATTTGTGTTCCGGTGGATCACCTGTGGTTAGTCATGGAAGAACAGTGTCAGAACAATGCGTAAATAACAGACACGAATATTCATGTCTACGACACCAGCGGACTCTACGAGTGGAAGAATACCCATGACACAAGTATGACTGTGTAGTGTATTTAATATACCCAGGACAAATGTGTATCTATGAATTGTACCAACAAAAGCAATTTCTGAACATTATGGCAACCACTAACCTGAGGTAATCGAAATGTTTTGCGTATCCTTTTACAGGACTTAGCTGTCAACAGCAGCATCTTTCAGCTGTCTGTTGATCTCTTGGCAAGATTACGCTCAGTAGTTTGCCATTGCTTTCTGAGCGGCCGGCTCAGTATCCGCAAGTCACGAGCGGGGGTCGAACCACCTCAGTTCTCGCTCCGCTGCGAGACTCTGCGTGATAAACGGGATTACAGAGAGAAAGTGTTATAACCCCACAGCCAGAGAGACCGGCGAGGTAATCGAATACCATGTATATATATTTATTTATTGTGATATGTATTATAACATGTTTTTAAAATAGTGATAAATTAGAGTTAGATTAGTTACTTTAATACAGACTTAGAATAGAATTAGGGAATATAATAGATTTGTTTTTTAGTTTAGATAAATCACTAAATTTACCCACTTACTTAGGATAGTACTTTAAATTTAATAATAGCTAATTAAAGACTAAGATAAAAAGTTTAGATAGGAACAGTACCAGTTAGTTCATTTCATTTCACATTATTGCATTCCATCTTATTAAACACTTTAACAACCTCATTATTTAGGATTAAATTAGTTTATACCTTATAGGATTATACATTTCAACATACATCATTTACATCATGTATAGTAAAAGTATCAATCATATTTTTTCGTTTAGACAATAAAACATTTTTTTTCTTTGTTAAATAACCCATTAATTTTGTTACAGTTCACATTACTGATTTCAGAAAGGTACATAACTCATCTCACATCATTTTCATGTGTTTAGTTAGTTAGATTACTTCCCTTAAATTATATTAATTTTATGGAAAATATTATAATATATATATTTATAGAATTAGTATTAATATTTCAATAGAATATATTGCTTAGTATTATCAGGGTACAGTCAACCCTATTTCATCCATGTAAATATTTTTTAAATACATGACTCGTGCAGTTAGTTACGAACAGTCATGAAGCTCAATTCTTTTCAAACTGAGCCAAACTTGTACAGTGTCACTTCAAGGTTTTTAAATAATTGGGAGGATAAAAGATGTGTGACAGAAGTGTGAAAGTAAGAGAAAATGGAAAATATACAAGGAAGAGTGAAGACGGCCAGCGGATTTTTTTCTGCCGCTCAACGCGACTTTTTATTATTTGTCTGCGTCAAACGTATACGTTCAATGTTGGAATGTGCTGTCTCGAATGTGTTATGTGTAGTTTAGGGTAGACCTTAGAGAAAGTATTTTAAGTCTCATAAGACGGAAACGTAGTCACGAATTAGTGTTATACACTTGTTTGTGGCCACATTTAACCGGATTATGGCACATGAAAACTAACTTACATGCGAATTATAGACAGACACACATGTTAGAAGATAAATTATATTAGTAGTTTCATCCAAACACGCAAACAACCAGGAAAACAAACATGTAAAGTGCATACATTTTTTAGAACAATGGGAGATAACTCTGGGTCAGGGGACACAATAGACAACGAAACACTAACTTAACAGTGAAAGATAACTTTACACGCGGAAGCGAGATAGGTGAAGCCTATCGCACAAAGCTTGTGCAAGGGTTATTTAATATTATATGGGGGACATGAAGCAATTCGTGTGTTGATCCTAAGAAAATCAACTTTGTATGGGTAGTGAGTTAATTTGCTATTTGAGGGCAGGTCTTATAAGACAATGGTCCGGTTCAGACAAACCTCTAATAAATATAATATTGCGATTGAGAAGAGGGCTCACGCAAACCAGACAAGTTTATGGCGATCACCAGTAGCCAAGTAAAGTAATACTACATTGTGACAATAGTCAGTAGAGGTCTATTGAGTCACCCAGAACCAAGTAGTCTTTGACAAAAATTAGATACACTAATTTTTAGAAACCTCTTGCGTCACAACCATGAGTCAAAGTTTGTAACGCAACACAGGAGGGGAGGGTGTGTGTCAAAGACTAGAATAGACAGGAGGGAAGACCACCCTGAATGAGTGGTCTACCTCAAGTAGATTAGAGGTAACCCAGTGCCCCAACATGAGGGCAGGGTAGGTGTAGGGAGGGGAACTGTCATACAGTTCTCTCATGAGACCCGGAAGTGTCAACCAGAGAGTAAGCACTCTGGTCACGGTATAATCACGCCAACGTGATAGACACCAAGAACTAGAATTGAACTCAAGAGTAGGCTACTACTCTAAGCGTGTTGAATGATGTAGCACGCAAAAGCCGAAGTGCGCACGAGGTCCCTCCGCATACTGTGTAATCAGCACGCGGAGAATTGTCAGACGGGAGACAGACTTCGTAGGGAACACATAGCTTAGAGTCGATGCGTATTTCTTTAGATGACTAGATAGATTTAGCAGTAGGGCTAGGGACGACTCGTGATAGGAAGTTCTGTGTATTCATGTATGGTTCGTTAGAGACAGTTTTGTGCATTGATGTGTTGTAAGAGCCAGTGGCAATAAAAATGTGTAATCAATTCCTCTCGTACGACTGACAAGTCTTTTTGTGTGGTGCGAGAGAAGTTTATCCCATAATGCCTGTAGCATCGCTTGATGACATACGGGTTATAAGTCCTTGTCAATTGGCGTAGACATGGGGCGCCACGGGTTGCCTCTGACGGTGGGAGACACCTACAAGTGTCACTGGTCAGCTACCGCCCGCCTCAAGCTGGACAGCCCACGGCAATTGGGTGCTGATCAGTGTTGCCATTTTGACGCTTTACGCACCAAATTTAGTGCTTTTTCAAGTCATATGGTGCCAAAATGTTGCATTTAGCGCGGCCGCGCGAATTTAGTGCTTCACAATTTTGTGTGTGTGTGCTTTTTGGTGCTTTTTTTCGGGGGGGGGGGGTGGGTAAAATTTACTTTAAAAATCATTTTGGGAACACTAAAAAGCCGAATTTGAATTGAAGCGAGGGAGTAAAACAGTCTTACTACATTACCGTGCAGTATTCAAGTAATTTAACTCCCTTTAATACGATTTAGTTGAAGTGAGTGACTGCAACGCGCAGGCAATATGCAATGCGTTAAAAGACTGTTTAAACAAGAATGGACTTGAGTTACAAAGACTAGTTGCACTCGGCACTGACAATGCATCTGTCATGACAGGTGTAAACAATGGAGTATATGCAAAATTAAAATCCGAAGTTTCTCATCCGGTACTAGTTAGGTGTGTATGTCATTCCCTTCAGCTGGCAGTGTCACAGGCTGCAGCTGCTTGTCTGCCCAGGAACATAGAGTTCATGATTAGAGAAACATATAACTGGTTTTCTCACTTAAGTCTTCGTCAAGCAAAGTACAGGAAGCTTTTTGCTTCAATAAATGATGGACAACATCCGCTGAAGGTTATATAATTAAGCCAGACACGATGGATGTCCGTTCAGTCTGCCATTGTCAGAATATTGCAGCATTGGGTCAAGCTCAGAACTCATTTTGATATAGCAAGACTCAATTATCGCTGCAATACAGCAGAACTTCTACATTCTATGTTTAGCGACATGAAAAACTATGTGTATCTCATATTTCTCAAGCATATTCTCGGAGAAGTTCAAAGTGTGAATAAGAAATTCGAAGCAAATATACAGGATCCAACAAAACTACTTAGCGATATTGTCCAACTCACTGATTCTATCAGTTCAAAGATTGCTATTCCTGGGGGGAAATAAATAACAGAAAGTGATGCTATTCAAGATTATTTAGATCCTAATCCCAATCTAGGTTATGAATTTGAGAAAGAAATAGCAGAGTGCCAGTTTCCTGATGAGAAAGAAATTCGTGGAAGGTGCATCCAGTTTTTAATAGAGCTGTTGACACAGCTGAGATTACGTTTGCACGATAACGTTCGAGTTTTGCAGTCCATGTCATGTCTTAGTGGAAGTGAATGTCTGCAGCCAATGAAGCCCTGTATATTGGATCTTGCTAAAATGTTTGTAGAAGATGCAGCTACTCTCACCCGCATCGATTTCCAATGGAGAAAACTTCATCATATGCAGTGGACACAGACCTCTGACACACGGACTGTGGGCAGAAATAGCCTCATACAGGGATGCCACCGGTGAAAATCCTTTCCAAGATCTTACAGATTTAGCTTTAACTCTGCTCATTTTACCTCATTCTAATGCGGACGTGGAGCGTATTTTCAGTCAGATGGGAGTTATAAAATCAAAATTGCGGAACAGACTGAGCATCAAGAGTTTGACAGCTGTTTTGACTATTAGAAATGGAATGAAAAGATATGGCAAATGCTGTCATGATTATAAACTACCTAAGGATTTTCTACGAGAAATTGGATCACAGGAGGTATATACACGTTCCTTTTAATCATCATCATCATCGCTGGAGCAAACACAGCAGGAAATGGCTACAGAAACTAAAGAGGAGTTGTCTGACTGGAATTTGGCAGATCTGGAATAAACTTCATTCTAATATTCAGTGATAATAATAAATTATAATGTGCTACTTTATAACATTTTCATTTTGAATGAATACCACCAAAGCTTGTTTTAGTGCTGTCCAAAAACTATTATTGCAATTTAGTGCTTTTTTGGCTCGAGAGTAGTTCTGATTGGGATTTGGCGGATCTGGAATAAACTTCATTGTAATATGAAGTGATAATAAATTATAATGTGCTACCTTGTTACATTTGTAATAAACACAGTTGGTGCTTCTTTTTTTGGTGCCTCCCAAACAATTTTGGTGTTTTTTGGTGCTTTTTTGGGTCGATATTGGTGCTTTTTCATCAAAAGGAGATGGCAACACTGGTGCTGATCCGCCACAGCCTGCCTGCTTCAATGGGTGCTTGGGGCTAGGACAAAATCTGAATCGCAGGCTGTAAAATCAAATCACCAGCACTACTAAAAATAAAGATATAAACCTCAAGCTACGGCTTGCAGTCTGGAACGTGAAAACCATGTATCCAGGATTTTCCACCGACTTGACAAATATTGACGATGTGAGAAAAACGGCTGTTATTGATACCGAACAAAATCGTCTTATCATTGACATTGCTGGCCTGTAGGAGACTCGCCTCGCTTAGGAAGGGTCACTCATGGAAAACAATTATACCTTTTTTGGAAGGGTAGAGGTCAGGCAGAAAAAAGGCAACATCGTGTCTGCTTTGCCGTGAAGAATTCGCTGCAGGGGATGATTGAAATCCCAGCTGGAGGTAATGAAAGATTATTATCCCTGCGCTTGGCAACCTCTTGTGGTTTTGCTAACATTATTACTGCATATGCACCGAAACTCGATTCCTCTGATGATGAGAAGGATTCGTTCTATGAGGAGTTAGACTCTGTGATCAAGACTACATTTATATGCTCGGTGATTTCAATGCTCGTGTGGTCAAGAACTCGAGTTCATGACCCGTGTGCCTTAGAAAATACAACATCGGTCTCATGAATGAAAATGGGCAATGGCTGCTGGAGCATTGCACCAAAAATGACCTATGTATTACAAACTCCTTTTTTAAACAAAAGGTCACATGGAAACATCCAAGATCCGGCCATTGGCATCAGCTGGACTTCATCATCACACGGAGACAACATCTGAACCATACGCCACTAACTCGAAGTTACCACAGTGCTGACTGTGATTCGGATCATTCTGTGGTTGTTGAAAGGGTTAGACTGAGACCAAAGAGAATCTACACGGCTAAACCTAAATCTAGCACCAGGATTAATATTATTAGCACTCACGATCCTGAAAAGTACTTTGAGTTGCAACAGCAACTTGAAGACGCTTTCATTGATACATCAGAAAATTGTACAGTACGTGAACAGTGAGGTAAACTTATGGAAATTCTTTATAAAACTGCTGTAGGCACTGTGGATATAAGACTCAGGGCTGGTTTGTGGCAAACAGCTAGACACTGCAGCCCTTAATTGATAAAAGGAAAATGGCTCTCTTAAGTGACAAGGAAAGAACAACACGTAACACTCTCAGTGAGCTGAAGCAAGCTTGGAAGGATGTGAAAAAGGCTGCCAGGCAGTGTGCTAATGACTATTTGATCAAGTTATGTGATTCCATTCAAAACGGAAGTGATAAAGGAAGCATCAGAAGCATGTATGAAGGGATAAAGAAAGCTTGTGGTTCAATGACCAAAACAAATGCACCACTGAAAACCTTGGTTTGAAAAATCATCACGGATAAGAAACAGCAGATGGATAGATGGGTAGATCACTATTTGGAGCTTTACTCAAGTGAGACCAAATTAGCGGATGATCCCCTCAACGCCATAGAGGCCCAGCCAACTCTTGACCACTTGGACACACTTCCCACCATAATAGAAGTTAAGTGTGCTATAAATGAACTTGCATCTGGCAAGGATCCTGGTAAGGATGGGATTCCAATAGAGGTTATCAGGAGTGGGCAAGACACACACACTCTACAGATCCACTTACTAATAAAGCTATGCTTGCGAAAAGGAAAGTCCCACAGGATTTCAAAGATTCAAGCATCATAACACTGTACAAGAACAAGGGCAATCGAAGCGACTGTAACAACTATAGGGATATCTCATTTCTGTGTACTGTTGGAAAAGTATTTTCCGGAATTGTTCTGCGCAGACTTCAAGTCCTGGGAGATCAAGTCTACCCCGAATCACAGAGCGGCTTCCGACAGAACCGGTCAACCATTGATATGATATTCTCATTGCGAAAAATGCAAGAAAAATGCCGAGAACAAAATCAATCACTGCTTATTGCCTTCACCGACCTCACAAAGGCATTTGATTTGGTCAGTCGTGAGGGCCTGTTCAAGGCACTAAAGAATACTGGCTGCCCACCAACTGATCTGTCCATTGTGGAATAGCTCCACAAAGGCATGAAGGGTATAATCAAGTTTGATGGTGCAACTTCAGAAGAGTTTGAAATCAAGAGTGGAGATAAGCAAGGCTGTGTACTAACCCCCACCCTTTTTGGAATATACTTTGTACTTCTACTGAAATATGCCTTTCGTGATCAGGATGCCGGTATATACATTCACTCACGCTCAGATGGTTGCCTCTACAATGCTCAGAGATTGAAGGCCAAGACCACAATTAGGAGGGTACATATCAGAGAGCTGTTTTTTTTGCAGATGATGCTGAGCCATACTAAGAAAATAGTTTGCAAAATTCTTGAGGAAAGATTATGAACTACTATAGAACCCAAGACTCCCTCGATGTGTCTCCACCTTGCCGTGGTGGGGGATCTTGAGTGTCCCACTGACCCCAAGCGCTATACCGATGGATATTAACTACATATTGGACAGCTCTTGGGATAGGGACCAGACTAAGAGAGACACAACCTGCTGCTCTGCAGGTAGACTGAGGATAGCAGTCTAAATCAGGCAAACGATGCAAATAATCTCAGTCCGGATACAACCTCTAAGGCTCCCAGCCGAGGTGTATGGCTGAACGTCTCTAAGCCATAAACCCTCGGGAGTGAGAGCCTGGCCGACACAAACCTACATCAAAATTGAAGTGAGGTGCTGAGCACGCTACATGCTTGGTGCAGATACTCGTTCGGTGGCTCTTAGCTGGGGGATATGACGAATCCCCGGATGAGAAGGCCTGGCTGTTACTCGCCCACAGACGCACGGAGGTAAGGTGCTGAGCCGGTATAACAGAGTGTCTTATGGGGGGGGGGGGGGGTTGGTTGGTGTGCAACGAGAAGATTCTCATATTCAGCAACGCACGGGTGAGCACCCTGCTGAGGGGTAGCTAGGGAATGTCGTGCTGTGACGACGGGGTAGTGAACAGTTAGTTACCACCGATCAGTCGTAGCGAGAGGTAGCAAGAGTTGTCATCTGGAATGTGTGTTAGCGCGGACCTCTGTTGATGTCTTCATTATCATCTATTGTTCTGAGCATGCCTGTAATTATCAAGAGAGCTCAATAAGTACTATTCAAAGATGCTGGAGTTGGATTGTCTGTTGATTCCAACTTATACCTCATTCATTACCTCCTACACTGTTATAGAGGTAATTTGGTGCCCAGATCCCAGGATTTGAATCTGAGTTGTCGCTTGTCGAAGAATAGCTCCACAAAATGCACATATTGGAGCCTCTACAACGCTTGTACAGGGCGGAACTCAGGCCGTTTTGAGAATTCTGTAATGCCTCCCATGAGACGAGGTTGCGGCACGTTTTTACACTTCTATTGAACGCCAGTCAACTTCTACACGGTTCCATCGACGACCGATCGGAGGCGAATTTCGACATATCGTTTTCAAGAGCCCGCCCAGGGGTGTTTGCTGTATACAGTCGTTTCTGGCAGTTCGTTTTCAAGAGCCCGCCCAGGGGTGTCTACTGTATACAGGCGGTTGCCAGCTATCAAGGGCCTATCCACAGGCGGCAGTCAAGAGCCCGCCCCGGGGTGGCTGCATCTCATCGAACTTTGCAGTTTTTCAAGGGCCTATCCACAGGCGGTTGCCAGCTATCAAGGGCCTATCCAAAGGCGGCAGTCAAGAGCCTGACTAAGGGTGGCAGATACTTTCTATGGTTCTCTGGAGTGAGGGTAGTTGTCGTTGCTGGGCTTACTGGAACTGTGTGGCTGAATTGACTGAGCTGCTGCGCTTGTCGTCGTGTTGCTGGACTAATTTAATCATTACTTTACAACCTCCTCCTGCTGCTGGCCAGAGGATAAAACGCGCAGGCACACGGTGAATAGACTATAATTAATTTTATTAATTATAAATTTTATTGATCTTAGTATAAGTGTTGCAGCATGGAACAGGACGAGGCTTCGTTAACTCGGGTATTAGGAGGCATGGGGAGAGCTATATACATGTTGGATACGTCACTAAAACAACAGGGTGTGGGTACTGACATAGGAAAGTTTAATGGTCAGGCAAAACATTTTAAGAAGTGGATGGAAGCAATAGAAAAGTACGCTTTTTTGATGGGAGCTACAGACGAGGAGAAGAAGAAGATAGCGTATCAAAGTAGCTTGACAACGGTGTCTGATCACATTAGACGGAAGTTAGAAGCAGGGGTGGCTGAAACTTGGGAACAGTTTAAAGATGATCTAGCCCATAAATATGCAGAGATCACAGATCCCCAACACGCCTTTTCAGTGTTAAGACAGTCTAGACAGGAGAATGGAGAAAGTGTACAACTATATAGCGATAGATTAGTAAATCTAACAGTAGAAGCATTTTTGGAACAAAACGTGCAGGGTGAGGAGGGGAAAGAATGTTGGTGGGGATATTTGTAGATGGGTTACGCTCAGATGGACTAAAGTTTAAGTTAATGAGAGAAAACCCAGCAAGACTGTCGCAAACAGTAGATGTGGCTATACAAGAGGAAAGCTTAAAGAGAAGATTTAGATTACGAGTAGGGAGAGAAATAGGAAGGAATAATGAACAAAGAATAGAAAAACCTATGGAAGTAAGGCAGGCAAGATATGGATGGAGGAGACATAGAATTAATGAGACCAGAGCTGAAATACAGGCACTGGTAGGAAATAATGAAGGGGCTGTGGATAGAGGAAGACATATGAGAACTCCTACAAGAGGGACAGTAACTAGTCCAGGTATAGTCTGTTGGAATTGCGGTCAGAGTTGACATATTTCTAGGTTTTGCGGCAACAGGCTTGCTCGTTTAAATACACAGAATCCTGTTAATGGGAGGCAAAATATAAATTTTGGAGAAATGGAAAGAAATTCCGGAAGGTCAGGAAATAAGGGAAACTGGCGTCCAGCTTACTGAACAGGGCCCGCGGTAGGGGGAAAAATAAAAAGGTCCCAAGATTTAATGAAAATATCAATTACACAGGTATAAAGACTACGAGTAATAGGGAATGCAGAGTTGTATGGCCTCAAGTTGGGGAGATAAAACAGGCTTCCGTGACTATAGCTGATCCGAGTTCATGTATAATAGAGGTGGGCAAATTTAGAATTAGAACATTGATCGATTCAGGGGCTCAAGTGAGCGTCGTCAAAGAAATATTTTTGTACCGCATTATGAAAAATGTCAAAGTATTCAAGAATCAAGACAACCTTCACTCTGTCACAGGAGAAATCTTAGGTGTGGTCGGTCAAACAATAATAAACTTTAAGTTGGAAGGAATAAATGTAAGGCATCTTTTTTCATGTAGTCGGAAACTTAAACAGAAACATGATCTTAGGCAGAGATTTTTTAGTGAAGAATGGTATAAGGGTTTATTTTGATTTGCGTAAGTTGAGGTTTCAAAATGTTTATGTTGATTTGGAAGAAGATATGCATGTATCGGCCCTAGTTAGAGTAAAAACGTCTATGACGTTAAAACCACAAACTATCAATTTGGTGCAGGCAAAAATGAAAGAGAATCCTTATTTTTCGCTGGGTCAGACAGTTAGGATAACAGAATTAGAAAGGGAGGTAATAGACGAATCTTGCCTAGAGGTTCCTGACGGAATAATGACATTAGACAAACACGTTAGCTTTCCAGTGATGGTTATAACAATACAGGGAAGGCAATTAAATTGTGTAGGGGATGTGTAATTGCCAAAATAGCAAATGACGCCAATGTTATATTACCACCAGGAAGAGAAGAAACGTCAAGATATGTGTATGTAGAAGATACCTCTGAAAGAAACAATAGTAGAAATAGATGTAGAGAAAAGTTAGTAATACAGAATGATGATTTACCTCGTGCATTGAGAGAACACCCAATTCAAATATATTCAGTAGGTAAAGCAACGCCGTTCTTGAATAGGGAGCAAGAATTTTTATTACAGTTGAAAGCCCCACAAGTATATCAAAATATATTGGAAGAATTAGTAAGGGAAAACCAGGATGTTTTTGCAATAATTGAATTGGAGCTGGGTAAGACCACAACAGTTACTATGGAAATAGACACTGGAAATCACCCTCCAATTAGTTTAAAACCTTATAGGACTCCTTTACGGAATAGAGAAATAGTAGAGAAAGCAATAGAGGATATGCTGAAAGCAGGAATTATAGTAAGATCAAAGTCAGAATGGTCGTCGCCAATCGTTATAGTGACTAAAAAGGACGGTTCACATCGGTTCTGTTGTGACTATCGTGCTTTGAATAAGGTTACCAAGAATGTAGCTTATCCATTGCCAGTGATTGATGATATTGTGGGATTGCTTAATGGTTCCACTTTCTTTACCACGCTAGATGCTAGGTTGGGGTTCTGGTGCATTTCCATGTCGCCTGATGCTCAAGAGAAAAGCGCCTTCTGCACTCACGTAGGTTCTTACGAATTTTTACGTATGCCATTTGGGGTTAGAACAGCGCCCTCCCATAATATGTTGCTAATGAACCAGGTGTTAGAGAGGATGCAAAAATTCGCATATGCATACATAGATGACGTTTTAATTTATACATCAGGGGACGTGCAAGACCATTTAAAACATGTAAAATTAGTCTTTGATAGGTTAAGAGTACACCAAGTAAAACTAAAGCTGAGTAAGTGTGAGTTTTTGAAAACAGAAACTAAATACTTGGGTTATATTATCGATAGAGAAGGAATCAAAACTGATCAAGACAAAGTGAAAGTCATTAGAGAGTTACCTTCCCCGACCAACGTGAGAGAAGTAAGAGGATTTATCGGGATGTGTGGATATTACAGACGTTTCATTCCAAACTTTGCACAAATAGCTGAACCTATCACAAACCTAACCTGCAAGTACGCAAGATTTAAATGGAACGAGGATTGTCAGAGGGCGTTTGATTTCCTAAAAATTAGTGTGACAGTAGTCCCATTATTGGCACATCCGGATTTGGATAAACAATTGACTTTATATACGGATGCTTCAGATACCGCCATAGGGGCATGTCTAACTCAACCATATGAGGGAGAAAGTTCTGGGATCCCAGGAGTCAGAAATGAAAGACCTATTTATTTTCTTTCCCATAAACTTAGCAGATCACAAAGAAAATGGGCAACGGTGGAAAAAGAATCGTATGCCATACATTATGCATTGCCACCTTTGTAATCAAAACTTACCACATGCCGTTAAAATCCTTATTAGAAGCTCCAATGCAGAACAGAAAGATACAAACATGGGCACTGGATTTGCAGGGTTATAATGCGAGAGTCGAATATATTTCAGGCAAAGAGAATACCTGCGCCGACTTGTTGTCTCGAATTCCATATCCAGAGGTATCTGATGCAGAGGATGAAGGTGAACCGGAGATAGACGATCGGAATTGGCAAGTAAATATATTAGATTCTGGTAAGTTAAATAAACAAACTTTAGGAAGTTCACAAACAGAACAAGATTCAGAACAAGTAATGGAAGAATCGTGTTTATTGCACTTTAATATGAAAAGCGAACAGGAACTAGACCCAAGAGTAGGGGAAATAAAGCAGAAGTTGAGAGAAACAGGCGAAAACAATCTCAAGAAGAGGTTTATAGAATTACAAGAAGACGGACAATTGTATTACGTGAGTGAAAAAGGAGAAGAGGGTAAACTGAGGAAATACATCCAGAAACATTTAGAAATTGAAGTTTTAAAGGCATACCATGAGAACAACGGCCATCTTGTTCGAGATAAATTATTCAATGCCCTCAGGACTAAGTACTATTGGCCGAACTTATTTAAGAGCATTTATAAGCACGTTGATGCCTGTGAGAAATGCAGATTGAGAAATATGAAAGCAATCAGATTTCCCTTACAAGAGACCGATATTCCTCAGTTTCCTATGCAGAAGATAAGCTTGGATATCTCGGGCCCTCATCCTAGAACGTTTTCGGGAAATGTATTTTTGTTACATATAGTTGATTGTTATAGCCTATGGCCAGAGGTGTATCCTATTCCGGATAAAGGTGCCGATTCCATCATCAACATCGTTCTACAGGAATATATACCGCGATTCGGGTGTCCACAGACAGTTCTCACAGATAATGTAAAAGAATTCGTGAATAAGAAGTTTCAAAAGTTAATGCAAGAATTGAATATCTTTCACATAAAAACTTCTTTTTATCGGCCTTCCTCAAATGCGAAAAATTAGAGACAACATCGGACATTGTATAATATATTAGCAAAAAATGTAGAAGAACATGATAGAGATTAGGATTTGTATTTAGGACCTGCTTTGGGAGCAATAAGAACACACCATAATGAAGGTACTGGTTTTTCACCATTCTATTTGTTATATGGAAGAGAACCTATATTGCCCATTGATAATTTGCTTAAACCTCAACGAAAATACATGGGAGAAGAATTTCATGAGATGATTTTACAAGAAATGCATAAAGCGCATGTGAGATTGAGAAGCAATGTAATCAAAGCTAGAGAAAGACAGAAAAAGTATGCTGATCGAAATACACAACTACAAGAATTTAAAGTGGGTAATAGAGTATACTACAAAACACATAAAAGAAATTCAAAATTTGATAGCCATTGGGTTTCAGGATATTATATTTTAGAAAAATTAGGCCCAGTATCATATTACATCAAGAACCAAATTACAGGACATGTGGCATGTGTACATGTAGAACATCTGAGAAGAGATGATAAAGTAAACAAAGTCGATAATATTCATTCAGAAGGGCTTCATTCGGAAGGACAACTCATTAGACGAGTTAAGTATGTGATTCCTCCGGAACCTGAAAAGACCCTTGAACCAGAACAAACAACACCAGCATTATACGAAGAAACTTGTGAACAGTAGGTGATGAAACCGAAAACGCCCACCACACTTGTGGAAGATGAAAATGAGGTATATTATATGTCCATTGCTGATTGTGTTGAGCCTACGGAAGAATTAGACGCTCCTTATAAGAATACCAGACAAACATTAAATAGAAAAATAGATAGACAGAAAGAGAGGGAAATCTAAAGAATGAAAAGAATTAGAGAAGATTCATCTAGCGATGAAGATATCCCGGTTTTAGAAAGGTTTTTGAGGATTCAAGACAGAAAAATTAGATTAGATGTCGAACGGAAAAATTAGAGGCCAGTACCGTGAATCCAGAAGAACAAGGAATGGATGAGAAATCAGAGGCCAATAGATATACCAGTATGGGTGAAAACATTACAAGTTCTTACCATGCAAATAGTGGTGAAGACGCTGATAAAGTTATGGCTATTGTAGAGAGTAAAATGTTATATCAAAGAAATTTAGCGTTATTGAAGAACCAAGTAAAACGGAGAGGTAGTGTATAAGATGGTAGGATAGAGTTAATAAATAAATGGACTGGGGTATATTTATGCTTCCGAGTAGTAATGCTTGATGAAATGCCAAGAAAGGTCTGTGCGTAGAGATAATATCTTTAGTTGGTGAGATTTTAAGCTGTAGATAACAGTAATTTCTTTGTTTTATTAGCAGTTATTTTTGGGGCGGACATGAGTTGTTGTTTTTTTAAAATTAATTATAACAACTACATAAAAGTGTATGGTGTTCACATAAGTTGTGGGATAGAAGCTGTCAGAATTCGGGGGACAAAAAGGAGTGTCTCTAATTGTTGATTTGTATTACAAGGTTTTGTATATATTATTTTATAAAATGTATGGGGATAAATGTTGTCCATACAAGCGACAAATATTAAGGGGGAATGTAACAGTAATAGAGTACTGGGGTATTATTAGGATCTAGTGGGAAACAGATACAGCACGATTGAGCATTGAGAGTGAAAGGATGGGAGATGCTCAATCGTGACGTATTGGGTTGGCAAGGGCAGTTAACATCACACCCTTGAGAGGGAAAGAAGCAAGTTGTCATCATGAAGCAATAAACTATTTTAACTTAACCTCTGGCTTGTTAATCTCTGTACACACTGTTACAGGATTAATTATGGTGCCTAAGACCCAGGATTAGAACCTGATATAATCACCTGAGAAAAATACAATGCGAAGTCAAGCCGAATAACGTCGCGGAGAAGTTCAATAACAGGCGCACCAAAAGATGGCCAGTAAATTTGTAAATCTTAGTTATCTGTGAATACAGAGGCCAAAAGCTCACCCAGGAGTGGTCCTCTGTAAGTCTTTTTCAAGACTTAAGATAACAAATAAAGTAGCGCCAAGAGCCTTGATATAACTCTATTATAGCCGCCGTTCTGCAGTTTGATTGTCAGCAACAGGCTTAACATGGACGGTGCCTGAATTGTTGCGTTTCAAGAGCCATTAAAGCCGGGGACGAACCGGAGTGATCATGTCCTGAGAGTTTGGGCAAACCAGCAATTCAGCCAGAACATTTAGTCGGTCAGAACAAGAACCTCGTTTCTTTCGTTGATCGGGCCATAGATTGTTGAAACAGTCAAATATCACTGGGCCTCGGCTGATCCTGATACTTTTGTTGGGGCCTCGTTATTACTAAGACCCTATCAAGACGGCGAAGATGAACCCCACCCGGGGTGAAAGCAAAGACTAGTATCAGATGTGACCCGACCAGGGGTTGAAGATTATCCAGGCATCCCATGAGAAGTGACCTGAGGGGAAGAGATAGGCTACCTAGACTCCGCTACCTAAATTCCACGACTGATGGTCAGCTGATGCAGGCACCTGGTGTTCGAACTTAATTTGACGGCGAGTCGAAGAAAGTAGTTGCTTGAACAAGGAAACAGAGTCAGGGTAAATTTCTGTATTACATGAACATAGTAGTTGACTGAACAGTTTTACAAAACAAGTGAATTGTGCTCTTTAAAAATTAAGAAATTGCAATTGTGTGATACTTAGACCCAGAAAATAACTGCGCATTGCTATATAATAAGTGAGTGCATTATTTAAATTTAGAAGTAAATTTGTGTGATACTTAGACCCAGAAAATAACTGCGCATTGCTATAATAAGTGAGTGTATTCTTTAAATTTAGAGGTTGAAATTGTGTGTTTCTTTGCTTGCCTTGTTTCAGTATTATTTCAGCATGGCGGAACAGGACACCTTGGCACAGGTTTTGACAGGCGTGGGAACAGCAGTGGGCCGGCTTAATATGGTGATTAAACAACAAGGGATGGCAACAGAAATTGTGAAATTTGGTGGACAGGCCAGAGACTATAAGAAATGGATCACTTCCATAGAAAAATATGCCTATTTAATCTCAGCAACAGATGAAGAAAAAATGAGATTGGCTTATCAGACGGCAACGGAACCGGTCTCGGATCATATAAGAAGAAAGCTAGAAGCTAGAGTAGATGAGACATGGGAACAATTCAAGGAAGACCTAGCAAGGAAATATGCTGAAATAACGGATCCACAACATGCATTTTCGGTGTTGAGGCAGGCTAAACAAAATAACGGAGAGACGGTACAATTGTTTAGCGATAGATTGATTAATCTGGCTGAAGAAGCATTCTTAGGACAGAATGTACGAGGAGAGGAAGTGGAAAGGATGTTAGTAGGGATCTTTGTGGATGGCATAAAGTCTGATGGTTTGAAACTTAAATTGATGAGGGAAAACCCTGAGAGGTTATCACAAGCGGTGGATATCGCGGTACAAGAAGAAAATTTGAGACGTAGGTTTAGATTAAGAACAGGACGAGAAGTGGGAAGTAATCGAGATGACAGAGTTGAGGAACCTATGGAAATAGGACAAACAAGATTCGGATGGAATAGGAGAGGAGGTATACAGACGTTACAAGGTAGAAATAGATATGATAATGAGGAAAGAAGAAATATGAGATACCCTACAAGAGAAACAGTAGGTAACACAAATAGTACAAATATTGTCTGTTGGAATTGTGGTCAACGGGGACATGTTTCTCGGTTTTGTAATAACAGGCGTGTCCAGTCGAATACACAGGGTAGACATGACAATAATAGGGTGAGTAGGAATGTTGCAGATGGATACAGGAATTTTACAGGTACAAGAACACAGGAAAATCGGCGCCCTACCTATTAAACAGGACCTATGATAGGAGGGTAAATAATAAGGTCCCAAGGGTTAGAGAATATGTTAATAACAGGTATAATAGGTCGAACAGAGAATATTTTCAACTAGATGAAGTCAAGAAATTTATAGAAGATAAAACAGATTATAGCTCCTGTATATTAGAAATAGGAAAGTATAGAGTTCGTACGTTAATTGATTCGGGAGCTCAGGTTAGTGTAATAAAAGAAAGTTTTCTATACAAAATAGTAAGAAATTGTAGAGTATTTAAGAGTCATAATAATTTACACTCTGTTACGGGACAGAATTTACAAGTAGTGGGACAAACAATGATAAATTTTAAGTTAGGAGGGATCAACATAAGACACCTTTTTCATGTAGTGAAGGGTTTAAATAGAAACATGTTAATAGGAAGAGATTTTTTAATAAAAAATGGAGTAAGACTTTTATATGATTTACACAAATTAAAATTCAGGGACGTCTATATAGATATGCAAGAAGACATGCATATATCAGCACTAGTTAGAGTTAAAATGACAACGACGTTAAAACCACAGTCGGTTAATTTGATACAAGTGAAGCTGAAGAAAAACCCATATTATGTGGAAGGAAACACAGTCAGAATCACTGAATTACAAGAGGAAATAATTGATGAGCCTGGTTTGGAAGTTCCGGATGGAATAATAGCGTTAGATAAACACTTAACCTTTCCAGTTATGGTGATTAACAACACAGGTAGAGAAATTAAATTATACAGAGGGTGTGTAGTAGCAAAACTAGAACGGAACGTTAGTGAAATATTGGCAACGGATAGAGTAGAAATGCCGGGAACTAATTCTTCTAGTGAAAGAAATAATAACAGACGCGGACGCGGAAGTAGAGGAAACACACGAAGGGATGAATTGATCCATCCATTCAAAAGAAATACAGCACAAATACATTCACTAGATAAACAGACAAGAGAACAGGAATTGTTGGCACAGTTAAAGACTTCACCAGAAAATAAAGAAGTGTTGGAACAGTTTATAAAGGAGAATCAGGATGTGTTTGCAATTAGTGATTTAGAGTTGGGTAAGACAAAAACGGTAACAATGGAGATAGATACGGGAGACCATCCGCCGATTAGCTTAAAACCATATAGAACTCCCTTAAGAAATAGAGAAATTGTAGAAAAGGCAATAGAAGAAATGTTGAAAGCAGGGATAATCACAAGATCAAAATCAGAGTGGTCATCTCCGGTGGTAATTGTGGCCAAACCTGATGGTTCGAGTCGATTCTGTTGCGACTATCGGGCGTTGAACAAAATTACTAAAAATGTAGCATATCCACTGCCAGTGATAGATGATATTTTGGGGTTGCTAAATGGCGCTACATTTTTCACGACGTTAGACGCAAGAGCAGGATTTTGGTGCATTCCGATGTCGGCAGACGCGCAAAGAAAAAGTGCTTTCTGTACTCATATGGGTTCTTATGAATTTTTACGTATGCCTTTTGGAGTCAAAACTGCGCCATCTCACTACATGCTCTTAATAAATGAAGTTTTGGAAGGTATGCAAAGGTTCACTCTTGCTTATATTGATGATATTCTGATTTTTACTTCTGGAAATGTGGAGGATCATTTGAAACATATAAAGTTAGTGTTTGACAGGTTAAGAAAACATGATGTGAAGTTAAAGCTCAGTAAATGCCAATTTTTAAAGACAGAAACAAAATATTTGGGGTATATTATAAATAGAGAAGGTATAAAACCAGACCAGGACAAAATAAAGGTTATTAAAGAGTTACCTGCTCCAACTAACGTTAAGGAGGTACGCGCCTTTATAGGAACATGTGCGTATTATAGGCGGTTTGTCCCAGCGTTTTCAAAAATAGCTGAACCTATTACAAACTTAACAGGCAAGTACGCTAGGTTTAAGTGGGATGATGAGTGTCAAAAAGCGTTCGAGTATTTAAAAAACAGTTTAACACTGGTACCACTGTTGACGCATCCAGACTTAAATAAACAGTTGATACTGTACACAGATGCTTCAGACAATGCAGTAGGAGCATGTTTGGTGCAACCATATGAAGGAAAAGAGTCTGGAATACCAGGGGTTAAAAATGAAAGGCCTATCTACTTCTTGTCGCATAAACTTAGCAGATCACAAAGAAAATGGACGACTATTGAGAAGGAGGCTTACGCAATACATTACGCTCTTCAAAAACTAAATTACTACTTACATAATGCAAATTTTGTTATTAGAACTGACCATATGCCTTTAAAGTCTTTTTTGGAAGCTCCAGTGCAGAACAGGAAAATACAAACGTGGGCGTTGAATTTACAGGGATACAATACGAAAATTGAGTACATTCCAGGTAGGATTAACACATGCGCTGATTTACTGTCTAGGATTCCCTATCCACAGTCGTCAGGTGACACAGAAGATGAAGGAGAACCAGAGATTGACGATCGAAATTGGCAAGTAAATATTTTAGATTCTGCTATAATAAATAGAGAAGAATTTGATAGTCTACCATCGGATCAAGAGTCTGAACATAGAGAAGAAGACCTACAAGTAGCACAGTTTAATATGAAAGAAGAACAAGAGTTGGACCCAAAAGTCATACAAATAAAAGAAAAATTACGAGAAACAGATGATAACAAATATAAAAGGAATTATTTGGTTTTACAAGAGGATGGACAGTTATACTATATGTGTGAAAGGAATGAACAGCTAAGGAAATATATTCCAAAACATTTAGAAAATGAACTTTTAAAAGCATATCACGATGAAAATGGACATCTCGGTAGAGATAAATTGCTGAAAGCACTTACAAGTAAATATTATTGGCCAAACTTGTTTAAATCTACATGCAAATATGTAGATACGTGTGAAAAATGCAGATTAAGGAACATGAAAATAATAAAGTCTCCCTTACAAGACACAGATATTCCTCAGTTCCCAATGCAAAAGATTAGTTTAGATATATCGGGTCCACACCCTAGGACATTGTCAGGAAATGTGTATTTAATTCATATAATAGACGTCTACAGTCTTTGGCCAGAAGTTTATGCAATTCCAGATAAGAGCGCGGATACTGTCATTAATGTTTTTTTACAAGAGTTCGTACCAAGGTTTAGTTGCCCACAAAGTATACTTACAGATAATGGTAGAGAGTTTGTAAATAAAAAATTCGAAAAGTTAGTAAAAGATTTAAATGTAAAACATATAAAGACCTCATTTTATAGACCTTCTTCAAATGCCAAAAACGAGCGTCAACATAGGACGTTATACGACATTTTGGCAAAGATTATTGATGAACATGACAGAGATTGGGATTTATTTTTGGGACCTGCCCTTAGCGCCATTCGTACAAATCAAAATGAGAGCACGGGTTTTTCACCATTTTATTTATTACACGGGAGGGAACCAATATTACCTATAGATAATCTATTAAAACCTAGACGGAAATATATGGGTGAAGAATTTCAAGAGACCATTATACAGGAAATGCATAAAGCACATGTGAGATTAAGGAATAATATAATTAAAGCTAGGGAAAGACAGAAAAAGTACAAAAATGTAAATACAAAATTACAGGAGTTTAAGGTAGGTGATAGAGTTTATTACAAGAAACATAGAAGAAACTCTAAGTTTGATGCTCGTTGGATTCCAGGGTATTACGTTTTGGAAAAACTAGGTAATGTATCGTATATTATAAAGAACCAGGTCACAGCACATATAGTGAGGGCACACGTTGAACACTTAAGAAGAGATGAAGATGAGATAGAAAATAATAATTATAATAATAATTATTATTCGGACTCGAAATTTTTGGATGAACGGGTTGTCAGAGAAGCTACAGTAACCCCAGGTCTTAGAAAAGAACCAGCACAAAATCAGTTGCTAGCAAATCCAGATTACGAAGATACTCAAGAACAGACAATTCCGAAAAGAATGGAAGAAGAAGGGCTGAATGAAACTCATTATGATAGTATGGAAGAAGACATAGGTGCTCCATTTAAAAATACTAGACAAGCAACGAAAAGAAGAATGGACAGTCAAAGAGATAAAGAAGTGAAACGACAGAGGAGAATTAGAGATTATTCAACAAGCGGAGAAGATATGCCTCTACTAGAAAGATCCTTAAGAAATAGGGATCGACAAATTAGGTGGGATGTTGAACGGAAGAGATTAGCGGCAGCTGAAGAGAGACATACAGACGAAGAAGAGGAAATGGATGAAAAGTCAGAGTCTAGGAGTAGTATGGAAGAAACTAATAAGTTGTACGAAGAAGAAGATATTGATGTAGAATTGGCACTTATTCAAAGAAATTTGGACTTGTTGAAGAAGCGGAAACGTAGGAGATAGATATTTGAAAATACTGCAGATGGCAGGAGTTAGAAGTGAAAGGGATGCCTGAAGAAGCATACGCAACGGTAGAAGTGGTCTTGAGATATTGATACAAAGGGGTGAAGGTATTTTTTTTTCGTTACTGTTGGTAATGCCGTGTTTCCAAGAGAAACCAGATCACAAGTTCGTTGATAAGTAGAGGTTGGCTACTACGTTGAAGTAATATTGAGATATAATAATAATGAGACATGATTAGTGGCCACATTACAAATAAAAAAAAAAAGGGATTGAACATGTAGTTTACAGTGCTCACTTAGGAGGTTATTTTGGATGTTATGTGATGTTGGGAGTTAGGAGATAATAAATGGAATGGTAAATGTTGATTACTGATTTGTTTAGATAGATGGAACAGATGTGATTCTAATTGGACTGTAGTTAACAGATATACAGATGGACAGTGAACTGTTTAGTTTTTCGGTCATAGATATATTAGAATGACCTGTATAAATAGATATACCTTGTTTTACTTAGTATGAGGGGCCAATGTTGGTGGGTCACTATACGAGGTTGTAATTGTTTGAGTAATGAGTCATATATAATAAGTTTTTATGATTGAATTGGTTCTGGAAAATGATGGCTAATGTTTAGTTGTTTTAGTCCTTCATTATAAGTTTTTTTTTTGTTTTAGTTTTGAAAAATGATTGTGGTTAGTTGGTTTATTGAGTTAGAATAAGGTGATTGTGTTCCTAGCATTTGAATTGATAAAAAAAAAACTATTGGGCCGTAAAAGTGTCCAATAGTGATAGTTAGAAGTAAGGTGTTTTATTCTGATTTGATGCATGTTATTTTATAAATGTGTTTTTCCTTATATTAATTTGGAGTTATGACGGCTGGTGTGATTTGATCCTGATTACATAAATGGTTTTGTATATTAAGTTACTTGGTTAGTAAATAAGTTATGAAGTTAGTTAATTAAGTTTAATTTTCAAATATAAAAGTTTTGCTTAAGGTTTTCGTTCAGAAAGGAGTTAATAAAAACTAAATTATCCACTGATATAAGGTAGGGGGAAGCTTAGATGACCTGAATGTTGAAATAGTTAAGCAATGCTGTGCATTCATAAATTAGTGGGAAATCAGGGTTGGTGAACGTGTGTACACGAATGGATAGACGTATCCAGGGCCTGCACACACGTCACTGTGTTCATAAGTGGCAGTATGGGAAGTGCGGGGGCAAGAAATAGGGGCTGTGAAATACCAGCTTTAATTTTATTAAAGGTGTTCATAAAATATGAACATGGGCTCAGGGTGGAAGGTGAGATAACGAAAAAGGAACAGAATTGTGGTTGGCAATGTCAATGTGGAATGTATAAGCTTTATGAAAACTTATGCCAAATTGTTTTATAACGAACAACGATGTATTTCATAAGGTGTTTTAAAAAATTATTTTACAAAATTTTTTTATTGGCAAGGGAGGTAAAGGGTGAGTGTCTTAAATGTGCATTACTGTATGTACATGTGGTCATGTCGTGTATTCATTCTTTATACTTCTTACTAGGTGCGCACCGCTTCTTTACTTTTTCTAACTACATTGTTTTTGTACGTCCTCGGTTTTGGAAGAGTGGGAAGTTTTATAAAAAAGAAAAATGTTTCGATAAAGAATTTATGAGCTGTTCTTATAATATGTATATTTGATACAGGAAACAGGAAGAGCTAAGAAAGAACCAGAAAAGTAGAAATATATAGTAGATGGCTATATAATTTTGAAAAAAAAAAGGGGACTATTTGGATTAACAGGGTTACCATACGTGGTATTATACAAAGAGAGTTCGAAGAAGAAGTATATGGGGGGGGGGGGGGGTTACTAGCAAACCATATCACTGGGAGAAGAGTTAAAAGATATATTATTTACTTGAGATGATTTAGGGAAGATTAGAGGAAAAAGAGGGAATAGAGTAAGGGGATTAGGAGTAAAGATTTTTCCTTTGTAAGGAAAATTCTTTAATAAACATGGGGAGGTGTAACAGTAATAGAGTACTGGGGTATTATTAGGATCTAGTGGGAAACAGATACAGCACGATTGAGCATTGAGAGTGAAAGGATGGGAGATGCTCAATCGTGACGTATTGGGTTGGCAAGGGCAGTTAACATCACACCCTTGAGAGGGAAAGAAGCAAGTTGTCATCATGAAGCAATAAACTATTTTAACTTAACCTCTGGCTTGTTAATCTCTGTACACACTGTTACAGGAAATGTGTTGTCCTGAATTGTGGTCGCCATATTTATTTTTGAAATGTTCAATATTAACATATTGGTTTGGCCAGTTATTTTGAGTTGTAATTTTAAGTGACAGAATTATGACATTTATGATTGGTTATTATAGATTCATGGTTTTAATTGGTAATTATATATATTATTTTGTATAATATTGGGAGGATAGACGCTGTCCGTACAAGCGACAGATATTAAGGGGTAAATGTGTTATGTCCTGATTTGTGGTCTCCATTTCCTTTTGATTTCTTTAATATTAGCATATTAGTTTGACCAGTTAATGTGAGTTGTAATTCTCAGTTCGAAAAAGTGTTAATTATTTTGGCCCTTATGATTGAGTTGTCGTTGATCAACCTTTGATTTGGTTCTAAGTAATGTGATTTTTTTGTTTAGTTAAATGATAAAAACAGAGTGTTTTTCACGTTGAGTTACAACCAAAGAGTATAATTAAGGCTATAAGAGTGGTAAATGAATTAATAAGGTCCTTGGGAGCTTGGTGAGTACAATACATCTGAAATTACGTTCAGAGCCATGATGTTGGGCAATCTTGAAACATAAAGAGAGGTATCTTTGGGTTGTTGGGGTTGGTTTTTAGCATAACCTATGGTAGTCATAGTTTGGACTGTGGATAGCAGCACAAATTGTAATGGTCGGAGATTAGGTGAAGTGGATAGTTTTAGAAGGTGATGTTCATAATAAATGAACAGTGATAGTATTTTGGGTGCTGTGGTTAACAGCATAACCTGAAATGACTGGGAGATAGATTACGCTCAGTGCCATGAGGTTACAGGGTTTTAGGTAATTGGACTTTAGTAATGGGACATAGATGACATTTGAGGTTGCTGCGAATGCCAGCAAAAACTGGGGTGAACATTGATTGATAGCCATGAAGTAGAGGTTTAGGTGGTAATGGGATGTCCATAACAGATGGATAGACAGAAAATGAAGTTGATTGCTGGGGATACCAGCATAATATAGGGTGGACAGGGTGGAAGTTCACAGACATGAGGTCATTGGGAGTATTTTTTTGCTATGGTTAACGACATAATATGGGGCTGGACATGGCAGACGTTCACAGCCATGGGGTCATTGCTGATATATTTTTCGATTGCTGGGAATACCGGCATAAACTGAAGTAGACATGGATGGTGGGTTGTTCACAGTTATGGAAATAATAGACGAGTAGAATTTTGGGTGTTGTGGATAACATCATAACCTAATGTGCTCATTAATTCAGTGAAGTGCAGAGCGGAACATATCTTAAGTCTTTTGTTTCGGATTATGTGAACTGTATAAGGATTTTTAAAAACTTTATTTCATAAAGTTTCATGTATACAATGGAGGGTAAATGTGAGTGTTTTTGGAATTTTGCTATCTTTTCTTTCCTTGGTGCGCACCATTTCTCTGTCTTTCTATCCTGTGTTGTATGGATTGTTTCCAGAAGGGTATGATATGTTGAATTTTTATATTAATGATTAAGATAAGGTATACATGTCCATGATGACAGTAGAGGAAAGATTGGAATCTAGTGAGGTTTAAGCGGATTGCTTGTGACCCTGTGGAAGAGAAGAAGAGGCATAATGGTCCATATATAGTGGGTTGTTAGAGTGCCTTGGAGAATAGCAGATAGCTCAAATGTCCATGAATGTTGGGTAAGGTGCTGGGGAATAGCGGATAGCTATAGTTTCCATGCGTAGTTGAAAAGGGTCAGGAAGGGTGTAGGCTATAATGTAGCTTACTTAGATTTTTTATAATACAGAGGTTATGGGTTGAGAGTGTTAAATAAGATTTGTTTTAAGACTTTTTAAGGAAAAGACCTGGTCAGGGGAAAGGAAGGAATGTAACAGAGTGTCTTATAGGGGAGTGTTAGCTGGTGTGCAATGAGAAGATTCTAATATTCAGCAATGCACGGGTGAGCACCCTGCTGGGGGTAGCTAGAGAATGTCATGTTGTGACGACGGGGTAGTGAACAGTTAGTTACCACAGTACCATCGGAGTGAGAGGTCGCAAGAGTTGTTTAGATGCCATCTGGAATGCATGATATGGCAGACCTCTGTTTGTAATTTCGTTGTCATCGATTGTTCTGAGGATTTGCTAGACCTGCATTTATTATAATAAACTAGAAACTCAATGATGACGGAGTTGGATTGTCTGTTGATGCGTTCGGCCTGAATGTCATTGCCTCCTGCACTGCTATAGAAACCGAGAAGTGGGGCAAATCCATCGAGGTCAAGGTCATCAAGAGAGGCTCCTTAAATGAGACAATGAATGAATCACTGAAAAACGAGAAGTAAGTTGAGAGCTTTACCAAAGCACGACTACAAAAAACAATGGACGTTGCGGCAAAAGCCTTCGTCAGCACAGAACAAACAAACAAAAATAGATTAACAAATACACGATCGACACTACATGAATGTACAAATTTCAACTTATCTGTGTCCTAGTTTGAAACGGCTATTCATGGGTGGAATAAAACGGATGTTGTGGTTAACGGGGTCAACTTACTATAGGTCAGTACAGCCAGAAACTCGGTGATTGGCTAAGTCAACCGGTGAGGGAACCCGCGCTGGGGGGATGGGGGTGCGCCCAGGAGAGCAAATGGAAAAATATGGATGTGTAACTCTGGGGCGATGTAACGGATGCAGTTCGAAATTCCGCACGCCAAGTTCGAAACGTTGCTGTGGGCAATACGGATGCAGACCAACAAGCGTTTGCTATCAAAAAGTAGCACAGGTGACGTTTGTTCAGAACGCAATGAGAAGCGACCCCACGCAAACCAACCAGGAAGTCACAGAAAGCAGAGATAATGCTGGTGTTGACTACCACGTTATGCAAAGGACATGCAACTGGCTTGGAAGTGGACTGTACGATTGCGGAGATGGGGGTGGGGACAAGGGGCGTAGGTGACTTAAATAAAACTGTGTTGGACATTGAGGCCGTGAGGGTAGAGTGAACCCAACTGGAAGATAAGACGGTTTTCCAATGTCTTGCGATCGCGGTCGTGAGATGTGCACGATTTTATCGCCGTAACACTTTTGTCGGCAAATCACAGTGGTCGGACTTGTTGAAGTGTAGGGGTACCGGTTTCTTGGCACCACTGTCGATATCGGATAAATGTTGTCTAAATCTGTCCGCCAGACGAAGGCCAGTCTTCCCAAAATATCTCATGTCGCAACGTGTGCAGATGATCGCATAGATAACGTTGCGACTCGTACATGAGAAACTCTCCCGGATGTGGAAAGTAGTCTTAGGGAAAGTCAGACTTGTGGTTTGAAGGACATATGGACAAGTCATACAACGAGATCGAAGACATGCAGTCGTGCCAGGAAGAGACTGGTGGGATTGGGATAGAGTGCTATGGACCAGCACATCCCTCAGGTTACGATCCCGCCTGTATGCCACAAGTGGGGCCTCTGAGAAGACATCGCGAGTGACCGGGTCTGCCTGGATGATGGGTAGATGCCTCATGAGAATATTCTTGGCAGCAATATTATGAGGATGGTAGGTAAGTGAGAGAATAGGCCTATTATTACGTGGTTTCGGCCTGGAAGAGAGAGCCTCGGCACGACTAATAGACTGGCAGCGGTGAAGAGCTGTAGACAGAACATTCTCAGGGTAGCCTCGAAGGCGGAAGAAATCCAACATTTCGTGGGCTTTTTGACGGAAGTCGTTATTATCATGACAAAGCCGTCGGAGACGTAACAGTTGTGAGAAAGGAATGGAATCCTTGCAAAAGGGAGGATGGCAGGAGGTATAGAGAAGGAATGCATGTAAGTCAGTCGGTTTATAGTAAACCGTCGTGCATAGGCCAGCAGAACCTACGGAAACTGTTATATCTAAGAAATTAACAGCCGACGAGGAAATAGTGGAGGTGAGTCTGATGCTAGGATGAAAGTTAGAGAAAAAGGCAATGAAAGCCTGGAGATAAGATAATGGCATGTCTGAAACACCAAAACAGTCATCGATATACCTCCTATAGAGCTCCGGGAGCCTACCAGTGTATTGACTCCATACCTGGTGTTCAAGATAGCCCATGAACAGACAGGCATAACTCGGACCCATCTTAGTACCCATGGCAACCCCGCTGATCTGGTCAAAATAGTCCCCATTGAACTCAAATGAATTGAGGTTAAGGACTAACTCTGCCAGACGCAACAATGGTCCGGTGGCTATGGTGGGGCCGTGTCTTTTGTCTAAGAAAAATTCTAAGGCTTTAAGGCCGTCAGAGTGAGGAATAGATGTATAGAGTGAAGTCACATCTAAAGTAAAGAAGTGGTGCTGAAAAGGGGTGGTGAAGCTGATGGAATAGAAGATGAAGATAGCGTGGTTGGTGTCTTTGATATATGAGGGGAGGCTAGCAACCAGCGGCTGAAATATGCTCTCAAGGAACTCTGAAATCCGGTCAGTAGGACAAAAGCAGGCCGAGACGATGGGTCTGCCTGGGTTGCCTAGCTTGTGTGTCTTAGGCAGCATGTACAAGGTGGGTTTGCCCAAGCAACTATCTTGGATGATCAGCGACGTGGCAGAGCTAGGCAAGAGGCCTTGCCTGATGATGGCATTCGTCACACTCTTGACTTCGGTGTTGTTATTGACAGTCCCGTCTTCTGTCCGTGGTCTGTAAAATTTGGCATCCCCAAGTTGTTTGTTGCCTTCCTGTATATACAAGTCTTTGCTCCAAACCACTAACGCTCCTCCCTTGTCGGCAGACTTGATAACAATGTCATCACGGCATTTCAAATGTGTGAGCGCCTGTTGTTCCTCCTCTGTAAGGTTCGAGTGCCTTAGTGGCTTGAATTTTAATTGTTCTATGTCGAAGAGAGTCTTCTCGATATAGAAATCTAAGGCTTTGGATGCTCCTGCAGTGGGGACCCAAGTGGATCTGCGTTTAGAAAGGTGGGAGAAGTGATCGGTGGGATCCGAGGAGTTGTCCTTAGTAGGTTGATTTTTTTTTTTTTTTTTTAAGCATATCCTTTACAGGACTTAGCTGTCAACACCAGCATCTTTCAGCTGTATGTTGATCTCTTGGCAAGATTACGCTCTGTAGTTTGCCATTGCTTTCTGAGCGGCCGGCTCAGTATCCCGCAAGTCACGAGCGGGGGTCGAACCGCCTCAGCTCTCGCTCCGCTACGAGGCTCTGCGTGATAAACGGGATTACAGAGAGAAAGTGTTGTAACCCCACAGCCAGAGCGACCGGCCATAGTAGGTTGATTACTGAAGTGATATTGCAACCTGAGAGTGGGGTGGAACGATGGACGTCCTGCAGTAGTGCATATCTGTCGCCAAAAGGACGCAGAGGTATGAAACGGAGGCCTTTACTAAGGTCCGACTTCTCCGGTGCTGATAGGGGGAGATCAGGTGGTATGCACACAACTAAATTGTCGGAAACGATGGTAGGGTGAGCCGAGAGAGAAGAGGCGGAAGGGGTAGGGATAGGGGCACGAAGTTTGGTTAACTTAGTTATTTTTTTAGCCGTGGAAAGACATTTATATAAGTGGTGGTTAGTGCTGTTGATGATACAGCGTATGACAAAATTTAATTTAATTTAATGTTTTGCGTATCCTTTTACAGGACTTAGCTGTCAACAGCAGCATCTTTCAGCTGTCTGTTGATCTCTTGGCAAGATTACGCTCAGTAGTTTGCCATTGCTTTCTGAGCGGCCGGCTCAGTATCCGCAAGTCACGAGCGGGGGTCGAACCACCTCAGTTCTCGCTCCGCTGCGAGACTCTGCGTGATAAACGGGATTACAGAGAGAAAGTGTTGTAACCCCACAGCCAGAAGGACCGGCGTATGACAAAATACAGGAAATAATTACCTGAGGTAAGATGTTTAGATAGACGTCTACTACAACTGTCGTGAAGAGAGCCCGCCGATGGGTGAAATCTAGAAGTGAACCCACGTGGGGTGAGATGATGCCGTAGGCAGTTCTGCAGGAAGTTAAAATGACATGTTGTACGCGTCTTTTTGTAGATGTTAAGAGCCAAGTCGGTGGCTGTGATTTTAGAGACAAGAAACGGTCATTTCCTACTACTGAAGTATTCTGTGTGTTCTATTTTGAAGGCATTACTAGAATATTCCACAAACTTCGCGAAAGAAAAAGAATCCCGTGAAGGGTTTCCCATTTTATATTTAGCTCCACTCGACCTTAACAGGAAAATGAAGGGAAATCCGCTGATTTTTCGCTACAATATCTTTATATTGGTCAGCATGCACGTCTACGGGGATTCATTTTAACATTCCGATCATATAAACAAACGATACCTGCTTCTTTTCATACAATCCAACAGGATTCATGCACTAGAAAACATTTCGTGCAAATCCATACCTCTAGTCATCGTCTTGCTTCTCCTTGAGCCGACGGAAATGCAAGTCGTCGACATTAACTGCTCGACCTCCTTGCTAGGAATCCTGACACTCTAGCGTGTACATTAAAATACGTTGATAGATAACCTATGTCAATGCAAGGACAATAATGGTGCGATGTGGTGCAATTACAATTCGAGACCTTCCAGCAGAGTTTCTTTCTCGAGTGCCCCCTGTCTTGAGTGTACCCTAGTGTCCATGTACATATTTAAACAATATAAAATCATATGAAAGTAATGCAGCCTTGATTTGGCAGCGGATAGCGTCGCGTTGGTTTTATTACGGAAAGGTATATGAGCCGGTCGTTCACAAAGCAATGGCAAACTACTGAACATTAAACTTGCCAAGACATCAACAGCAGCTGAAAAATACTGATGTTGACTGCAATGTTCTGTAAAAACGATATGCAAAAAAAAAATAAATGCTTTCTTAGATAACACAATTACGGAAAACACAGGACGTTGCGGCAACTAGCCTTCATCAACAAATAAATACACAAAACACAACATAATTACACAGGGAAGACACTACAGTGACTACATTAAGTAGAATAACCAGATGGGAAGAATGGAAAAATCTAAGAAAATGAGGAAACGAAAATGAACAGAAAATGAACAAAATATACTACTTATCTTAGAACCCGGGTCTGTGTAACTTTAAATAAACTTAATACGCGAAAATAAACATATAACAACTAACAGGACGGGACCCTACAATGAGTTGCAATTGTAAACATTGTTCAAGTATGAATAAAATTAGTGAATCTGCGGTAGAGCCGTAGAATTATAACAATATAAAATGATGAAGTCTAGTCACCGCAACGTTCTAATTTTTCCGTAATTGTGTTCTCTAAAGTTACATTACTTCGAGATATTTTATATTATTTACATTTCTACAGTTTCACCGCAATTCCATATAAACTTGTATATTACAATTGTGCTTTTATCTTTCAACAGATAGCAGTTGCTCCTACATATCACGTGACAAATAACTATTAGTCTTCTTTTATATTTATTCCAATCCAGGGGAACGGTATAACGGCAATACAAGCTGGACAACTGCCACCAAACCTGAAAGAGATTTCCTTCCTGGATAACCCAATAACGACAATCGACGACCACGCCTTTGATGCATCCTCGACCACAATGGAACAACTATCCTTCTCCAACTGTCTCCTCACGAGAATTCCAAATGCATTATTCCGTGTGTCTAATCTTAAGATGCTACGGATTTTCAACGCTAGAATTACTGATTGGAATACTGAAGTAATGAAGAACATTGGCCAGACTGTTGAAGAACTGTACCTCATGAATGCTGGGGTATGCCCGAATCCAGACTGGACAGTATATTTTACTAATCTTACAATGTTAATTGTAGATGGATGCTCAATTTCCTCCCTGCCCGATGACGGCCTCCTCAAAGCTGCAAATACTTTAACCCATTTATCTTTAGCCAACAATGATTTAACTGCTGTCCCTGAGACGATTTTCCAGCTTCGTGTCTTGCAAGTATTGGTATTACAGAACAACTCCATTTCCAACGTATCATCACTACCAGATTCTGACCAACTGGTAGAGCTTTCTTTACACACCAACAACATTTCGGACAGTCACCTTCTGAGTCTTAGATTGAAGCACTTCAACGTGTCTCTAACTTCTTTGTCATTGAATAACAACCAACTCACAGAATTCCCTAAACTAGACTTTCTTAAAAATGTGACTAGTCTGGATTTCTCTCACAATCGACTTTCTAATGCTACTTCGGGATCGGTGCCGTCGTTTCTAACCGGTCTAGATCTGCATTATAACTCGTTGCCATCAATTCCTAACTTTATTTCAGATTTGATATTTCTAGAAGATGTAATTCTTCCCTACAATATCATACAGGAGATTCATGCAACTGATTTCCCGATGTTCGTAGAAAATGTTGATCTGCAACACAATCTTATTGAGACGTTAACAAACACAAGCTTTCCCGTGAAATCTACAATCATATTTCTTAACTTGAATAACAATCCAATTTCCGATATTTGGCCAGACGCGTTCGAAAATCTTCCTGAGTTGAGAGAACTTAGAATGCAAGAGTCAAGACTCACTCGACTGCCCTTGTCATTTCCAACGCTAGCTAGTTTGCACTTTGTCGACTTAACCAACAGCACAGATCTGATCTGTACTTGTGCTGAAAAGAGTTTAGAAACATGGGTGAAATCTTTTCTTCCAGCCAATGTTATTGGCAACTGTGGCGATACCGGTATCTATACTTTCTTTGTCACACTCAGTCCCACTTGTCCCTAAGCTGGTAATTATTCCATTATGATATCTTTCGTTGCATTTCTTGTTAAGTTGTTCTTGTTATTATTTTTTCTTCTTTCCTCTTTCGGTTGAAGTGGGTCACACCTAATTTTGCATCTGAAAGGTCAGTGTGATCGACTTCTGGGTGTGTTTCTGTGTGCTTTACTTTCCCTAAACCGACTCCATCCTAGGTAACGTGTCTATCTGACGTAGGAAGGTGTTAATTCCATACAATTCTGCCAAGGCAGTGACTTATGGCCTCCTATCTGCGACTTCTAACTGCAGTTTGCTTATTAACGGGCATAACTTGCGCATTAGACTTTCTGATTTTTCGCCTCTACCCGAGAAGCTTAGGTGTTAATTTGATTATTTAGCTTGTAATTTAGCCTTCGCAACCTGAGATGGTTCGAAAATCGCAAGTTTCCATTTAGACCAACTAGAGTAGCGGAAACTTTACAAGTACAAATGTAATAATATACAAGTCTCATTTATAGGCCCTTAGAAAATAAAGTTTGTTTGTTCTGTAGTCCATTCGTTCGTTCTTTCGTTTGTTTGTTTGTTCCTTCGCTCGTTCCAGTATAAGAAGTTATTTCTAGAAATGTATGCATTGACATATGAAAAGTGTACAGTTATAAGTCGATTAGTCATCCTAATCTCGTCTTGAAATGTATTCTCAAATTGTGAGCTTGTAAGTAGAAGGTCCACTAACAGTGAATTCATTTGGCAGTCCATTTTGCGAGAAATCAGTATCGGTCATCAAAGAGTGAATTCATCTGGTTGTCCATTAAGCGTGAAATCAGTATCTGTCCACTAAGCGTGAATTCATTTGGCGGTCTACTAAGAGTGAATTTATTTTGCAGTCCACTAAACATGAATTTATTTGGTAGTCCACTAAACGTGAATTCATTAGGCGGGCCAGAAACGTAAATTCATTAGGTGGTCCACTAAGACTAAATACTGAACTACCATTGTCTCGGTCTTTCAGAAACAATGGCAAGCTACTGAACTATCATTGCTTCAGCCAATCAGAAAGCAATGACAAAGTACTGACCTACCATTGGCTAGTAAATCACAGTCAATAAATGCGTGTTGCTTATTGCAACGACTCGTTAAGGAACAATAAGTTAAAGTCTTCCCGTCAGCGAAACTTAAATGTGGACACTCTCCCACCAGTGGTACACATATGTGAAAATTCTCTCATCAGAGAGACACATATGTGAAAGTTGTCCAATGAGAGTGACACATGTATGAACATTCTCCCATCAGTGAAACACAGATGTGAAAGTTGTCCAGTGAGAGTGACACATGTTTGAACATTCCCCCTTTAGCAAAACACATATGTGAAAGTTCTCCCTTTAGTTGTGACACATATGTGACAATTTTCCCATTATAGTGACACATACGTAAAAATTCTTCCTTTGTATATGACATTATATGTGCCGTATATGTGAACATTCTCCTATCAGAGTAACATATATGTTAAAATTATCCCTTTAGATGTGAAACATATGTAAAAATTCTCCAAACACAGTGACACATATGTGACAATTTTCCCATTATAATCCCACATATGTGAAAATGCTCCCTTTAGACGTGACACATACGGGACAATTCTCCTATCATAGTGACACATACGGGACAATTCTCCTATCATAGTGACACATACGTGAAAATTATATGTGACGTATATGTGAACATTCTCCTATCCGAGTGACACATAGTTAAAATTATCCCTTTTCATGTGAAACATATGTAAAAATTCTCCAAACAGTGACACATATGTATATATTATCCCTTTAGGAATAACAAATATACGAAAATGCTCCCATCAGAGTGACCTACTCGTACATGGAATGTTCTCCGTTATTTTCATATTTCAGAGAAAAGCTTAGTCGCTTTGTTATATGGCTACGCGTTTAGAAATAGAAGAAAGGAGATAATTCTTGAAAATAGTCATTCTTTTGGTTATGTTTGAATTAACTCCCGTTTTCTATAGAGTGTATGTTTAATGACTGTGCAGTGTTCGAAAATATTGTCGGTCCAAGTTTTGTATTTACCTATTATGTTGCATGAACTTTACAGATGGTGAATACAAAACTTGGACCGGCAATAATTTCATAAACTGCACATTCATTAAAAATACGCCATTTTTAACTTTCTAATTTAATTAAAAAGGGGTTTAACCAGCAAGAGGAACAACTTCATTGCAACGAGTTTTATCCCACATGGCTCCGCCTATTTTCGCCAAGCGGAATGAATAAAGTGTCGCACAGAGCACGAACTCGGTAGCTCCATCAACAACCACCCAGGAGTCTCAGTGATAATTGCACCCGTGAACCGAACGACGTCGTCGGGAATCCAACCCACGACAATTTCAGCGCGAGTTAGGCGGCGTAGCTACTTCAGCACTTATACGTCCTAATTTTATTAAACATACTTTTCTCTTTCAAAATGACACGCGGCATATTTGGATATACCACATGAAGCTGAGGAATCTCTCTTTCAAAATGACATACGACATGTTTGGACATATCACATACATCTAGGGAATCTCTCTTTCAAAATGACACACAACAATTTTAGATATACCACATGAAGCTGTGGACTCTCTCTCTCTCTTTCAAAAAGACATAAGGCATTTTTGGACATATCACATGAAGCTTGGGAATATCTCTTTCAAAACGACACAAGGCATTTTTCGATATATCACATGACGCTGTGGAATCGAGACATTGGTTTATGTGGGGAATTATTAGGCATAAGAGGCAGAGGAAGACAGACAAATAGATATGGGAGAGCTTCAACAACGAGACAACAGATGATACTATGAAGCAGTATTCTTCTTCTTACAATCCATGTGGCGTTGGCGATCATGTCTACCAACATAATTATGTTTCGTGTGCTACGAAACATTTCTAATACCGACGTTCCTCCATGTCATGATGTCGAACTGTCCAGCCTATTTTCTCTTAGTCTCTGTCTATCTATCCTTCTAGCCTGCCCAGCGTGACAAAATACTCAAGATTTTTCCTATCTCATGACTCGCCCAAGGAATGTGGACTGTCTTCTTCTGATGCGAGTAACCAGTTCTCTTTGTGAGTTAACGTCTTTTAAAATATGTGCATTACTCTTTGTATCTGTCCACATTGTTCTAATGAATCTTTTATAAAACCACACCCCCATAGCTTTCACATAATTCCTCTCTTGTCCGCTTATTGTCCATATAGCTCTTCACAACTTGTTTTCCTCACCTACATTTTTTTTTGGGCATATCCTATTTACACGATATCGCAGTCAACACTGGCATTTTACTGCTGTTGTTGATGTCTTGGCAAGTTTACGTTCAATAGTTTGCCATTGCTTTCTGAACGACCGGCTCTCATACCAATTCATTAAAATGTAGCGCAACGTGGTCTGCTGCCAAATCGCACGCAGCTGTGTTTCGAACGCCGGTAAACGGGATTATGGATCTCGTCCGTAAGGCCTCCGCCACGGAGTCACCTCGATTGACAAAGATAAACTGCAGGAAATTTTCTTCATGTGCCTTTGCTTGGGCTATTCTGTTTCCCTCCTTTATTGCATATTTCATTTGCTATTATTAAAGTACCCACATTCTTAACTACATTTACTTGTTTCTATTCACTTTACTGTTGCATTTTGGTATACACTTTTTATTTATAATAACCATTATTTCTGTCTTTCTGCTATTCAGATTACGTCCTTTGCTTTCTCTTTCAGTCAAATGCCTTTGAATATTCCTCAAAACATTAGAATAGGTTTACATTAAATTCTCTTAATTATTAAACGCATGTAGGGTATGTGATCTCTTGTTCCTCTTCCTTGTCTAAATCCAGCTTGAACCACGTTAATATCTTCTTCTATTTTCTTACGAAGTCTTCCCCTTTTGAGTTTTAGTAGAATTTTACTTGCATGACTGATCAGGGCAACAGTTCTATAGTTGATGCATAATTCATATTGCTCTTATTTTTTTTTTTTTTTTTGGTATTGACCAAATACCATATGCCCATATCTTTTTACATAATGCGTGGTGGATTTTTACACTTTCTTCTCCTCCAGTTTTAATTAGTTCAGTTATTATCTTATCACATCCTGGTGATGTACCATACTTCAGGTTCTTCTTCTTCTTCTTTTCGTTCATCCGGAGTGTTTTTTCACAATTTAATCTAATGAGGGTTCATGTTCTTTTTCTGATGTCTGTGGTTCATGTATCTCATTCATATCCCTACAGTCATTCATATCATACATTCCAATGCAGAATTCCTTCCATCTTCCTGTACGTTTTCTAGATTCTATTAGGGTATTTCCCAACTTGTCACATATAACATTTAACTGAGGTTTGACATTTCTTGTCAATAGCTTAATTTCTTTTAACATTTCATAATCTCTTCCATTCTTTTGATATTGCTATATTCTTGAACAACAATCGTGTATATATTGTTGTTTGTCCTCGTTTGTCTTCTTTCTTATTTCTCAAGTTAAAGATTTATACTTCATCCTGCTGTTATTGGTTTCTCCGCCTTTCTGTTTCAGTTCCCTTCGTTGTTTTATTAATTCTATCGTGCATGGTGTAATCCATGGCTTATGTTGCTTAGTCCAGGTCGGAATTAAATCTTTGGCTGCCGTTATCAAGATATCTCTAGCTTGTACTGCCAGTTCATCAGGTGTCATTTCCTCTTGTACAGACATCAAGACCCTAAAACGATTCTTCACCTCTATGTTGTATGAATCTGGTATTTATTTATTTATTTATTTTTTTTTTAGATCAAAACGAAGTGGCCTTGATCCTCAGGTAAACATTTTGAGTTTTTCTTGTCTTTTGTATTGACTATCGTTAACTCAATTTATGTGCCAAAATTCGTTTGTCATCTGCATCATTTCTGTTTCCCAATCCAAACTTTCCTAAAATGTCTCATGTGCTCTTCCTGTACCTACCTTTGCACTAAAATCTTCCATTATGATTGTTATGTCACTATGACCAATTGCATTGTGCTGCACAAATCTTCAATTTCCTCCTCCTCTGCTGTTGAGGCTCCGCGACGAAGACGTTACGGAAGCTATTCGTGGTCATGCATACCCGCGTTCGAAACACAGCTGCACGCGAATTGGCAGCAGACGGCGTTGCGTTAGTTTTTACTTAAATGATATCGGTGCTAGTCGTTCAGAAAGCAATGTCAACTACTTAAGGTACACTTGCCAAGAGATCACAACAGTAAACGAATGCTGGTGTTGACTGCAACGTCCTGTAAAGTATATGCAACTAACTGCTGCTGATGTAAGTGCATATATCTGTAAGAGAGTTATGTTTTATTGAGTGGCCTCTAAGTCTGTTAGTGAGGATTCTATCATTAACCGGGATATATCAAATTAAAGCTTTTGCTGTTGTTTTATCTAAACAAAATGCCACCCCGCTCCGATTTCCGACGTCTCAACCAGAATATATGAAAAGACTTCCATTCCCATTTTTAAAATGTGTGCTTTCTACTGAAAGCAGTATTAAATGTGCACCATAAGGCTTGCCTGTTGTATATTTCAATGATCACATTAATTGTCCATTAAAACGACTATCCATGTTGAAGTATCCCCTAGCACAGGGGTGGGCAAACTTTTTGTGCGGTGGGCCACATTGACAAATATAAAGCTCTTGGCGGGCCGCATACATAGGCCCTATTATGTCCACTTTGTTTACAGCAACCTACCACAATAAGTAATTTTAATTATTTATAAGTTATTAAGCAGTATAAATAACTAATTATTGCCATTTTATTTTACTTACACACTTATACATTGTATATGACAATATAGACACAAACTTTTACTAATTTGTTAACAAGATTTTACAACTTGTTATTATAACAAATATTCTTTATTATCTATCAATGGCTTTAATTTAGACACAAACCGAATACATTGTCACTATAATTGTTGATTTACGATGAGATGTATGTAACTGTTTGCATTTGCAAATAAGTGAAAAAAGATTTTGTCACTTCCCTTTGCTGAAACAAGAAACCATTTCTGGTGAAATGACTGAAAAGTACAAAGCCCAATTAGATGCATTGATTGAAGAATTTGGATAGAGATTCCAAGGTTTCAAGAACTTGGAGCCACATTTCAATATTATCAGTTCACCTTTTAGTGCAGAAGCTGATACAGCCACATAGGACATACAGTCGGAGCTGCTTGACTTACAAGCAGATCATGATCTGAAAGAGAAATTCAAGTCAGATGGTTTGCTGGATTTCTATGGATCTTTATCACAAGAATCATTTCCCAACTTGAAAAACTTTGCAGCTAAACTTTTATTATTGTTTAGATCAACATAAATTTGCGAACAAGCATTCTCTTGCTTGAATATCAACAAATCTAAGAATAGGTCTTTATTGTCGGACTGCAACTTGCATGCTGTCATGCGAATTTCAGCATGTAAACTTGTTCCAGATGTCAAGAATATTGTCAAAAAGTGCAAACAGTTACATACATCTCATTAGAAATCAACAATTATAGTGACAGTGTAGACACAAACTATGTCTAAATTAAAGCTATTGATAGATAATAAAGAATATTTGTGTCTAAATTAAAGCTATTGATAGATAATAAAGAATATTTGTTATAACAACAAGTTGTAAAATCTTGTTAACAAATTAGTAAACGTTTGTGTCCATATTGTCAAATACAATGTATAAGTGTGTAAGTAAAATAAAATGGCAATAATTAGTTATTTATACTGCTTAATAACTTATAAATAATTAAAATTACTTATTGTGGTAGGTTGCTGTAAACAAAGTGGACATAATATGTATGCGACAAGCCAATAGCTTTACATTTGTCAATGCGGCCCTCCGCTCAAACTTTTTGCCCATCCCTGGATTACGCAATCACATGTACATAAATTCCAAGATTGGTGAATCAGCCATGTGCACATGTGGATTGGCGTCGCAGACAGCAGAGCACATACTCAAAGACTGCCCAAATTACAACATGTCTCGGCAAACCTTCCCTAGAGAGACGACAGTGGAAGATAAACTCTATGGACTGCTGAGTGAACTAAAAAGAACAGTTAAATTCATACAATAGTGGAGAGTTTTGGTCAGAGACCATAACTTTATGAAGGGAAAATCCCAACTGCACCTCCCCGCGGTAGAGGATGGAAACACACTACGGTGTGGCTAACACAGCTCTGGGGACCGAGTATCCACCGGAATAAATGGACAACTCTGCACCTGAGCAGGGCAGGGCACTCACTTGTCCTTACAGTCGGAAATGGCTGTCAAAGGCAGAGGTAAAAGACCACCATGTGGATGTGGAAGGCAAGGGGAAACCACCACATTATCTTCCCAAGACTTCATGGCAAAACATAAATCAAAGTTAGTGAAGGACGTTAATGGCTGTCTTAGGGCATCCTCGTCCGGTAGGGACAGTCATGAGCCACAGGTGACACCAGACCGTCATCCAGCTACTGATGGCAAAATCATAACTAAAATAAATAAATTTAGAGTAGGAACATGGAATGTTAGGACATTAAATGAGCTAGGAAAGTTGATCAATGTTCTAGGAGAGATGGATAGCATGAAAATGAATATACTAGGCGTTAGTGAGATGAGATGGAAGGGATCGGGCAAAATTATAGCTGACAATCACACAATAATTTATTCTGGAGGGGATACACATGAAAAAGGTGTAGGAATAATATTAGACGAAAAAACAGCCAAGTCAATTAATGGATACTGGTTTATTTCAGATAGAGTTATTATGGTAAAAATCAAAGGCAAACCAATAGACATAAATATTATACAAGTATATGCACCAACAGCAAGCAGTAGTGATGAAGAAATACAACACTTTTACGACGAAATAGAAATGGCGATGGCTCAAATTGGATCACAAGAAATAAAAATAATACTTGGTGATTTTAATGCAAAAGTAGGAAAGGGAAAATGGAGGATGTAGTGGGGAATTATGGTTTAGGTACAAGAAATGAAAGAGGGGAAAAGCTAATAGAATGGGCAAATATCAATGAGATGATAATTGGAAACACGTGGTTTAAACACCATAAAAGACGACTGTACACATGGATAAGCCCTGATAAGAAAATACGCAACCAAATTGACTACATACTAATTAATAAAAGATTTAGAAATGCTTTAATTAATGTAAAGACAATGCCTGGTGCTGACTATTAGTGATCATGTACCACTATGTGGACAAATAAAAGTAAGATTAAAGAGAGGGAAAAAAATGGTTAAGAACATGAGACTTATTAAAGAGGTTCTGAAAATAGATAAAGAAATGCAAGAACAATACAGAGTCACTGTGAAAAATAGGTACAATGCAATAACTAAAATACAGAGTATAGGTGAACAATGGGAAATGTTAAGGGACTCCATTCATCAAACTAGCAAAGAAGTATTACCGGAGAGAGGCAAAATAGCTAAGAAAAAATGGATGAATGAAGATATCTTAAAACTGATGGACAAAAGAAAACAGAGTAAAAATGACAAACAAGAATACGCTAAGATAATTAAAGAAATAAAAGATAAATGTGGGAAGGCTAAAGAAATTTGGTTAAACGAGCAATGCAAAAAAATTGAATTGAATTCCATTAAAGATACAAAAAATATGCACAGACAAATCAGTGAGCTTACAGGAAGAAAAATAAGAATAAATACAGAGGGTTTGAAATCAAAAACAGGAAAGATAATATTAGAGGAAGATGCTATAATGAAGAGGTGGAATGAGTATATAAGAGAATTATATGAAGGAGAAAGGGAATTAACAGAAGATAGTAACTTAGAAGGTCCACCTATTCTGAAAGAAGAAGTCGCTGATGCTATGAAACGTATGAAGAAAGGAAAAACAGCTGGGCCAGATGAAATCACAATAGAAGAATTAGAAGTATTGGGAGAATTTGGAGTAGATATATTAACCAAAATGTTGAATGATATTTACAGCAGTGGATATTTACCCAGTGATATGCTGAAATCTTTATTTATAGCTATACCAAAAAGACCAGGAGCAATTGATTGTGAAGATTTTCGTACAATTAACCTTATAAACCATATCACTAAGCTTCTACTCAGAATCATAATGAGAAGAATCAAAAAGAAAATAAAAATGGAAATTAGTGAAGAACAGTATGGATTTGTGGAAGGAAAGGGCACAAACAATGCAATTTATACATTACGGACACTAATAGAAAGGTCAATAGAGAAACAAAGAGACATATATATGTGCTTCATAGATTATACTAAGGCATTTGATAAAGTAAAACATGATGAACTGATTAAAATGTTGGAAGATATCAACATTGATGGAAAAGATTTAATAATAATAAAGAATGTTTACTGGAACCAAGTAGCAGCAATTAAAATGGGAAATAAATAAAGAGGTAGTTACGAACAGATAAAGCTAGGAGTACGACAAGGGTGTGTCTTGTCACCAGATCTTTTCTCCCTGTATAGCGAAGTAATAATGAGAGAGATCAAAGAGATGCCAGGAATACTAGTTGGAGGTTATAATATAAATAATATACGCTATGCAGATGACACAGTATTGGTGGCGGATAATTCAACAGACCTACAACAATTATTAGACGTTGTAGTAACAGAGAGTGCAAGGAAAGGACTCTCCTTGAATATCAAGAAAACAGTAACAATGGTAATATCAAAGAAAATGGTGACACCAAAATGTGACATAGAAATAGAAGGGAAAATCCTTAACCAAGTTGATAATTTTAGATACCTAGGGGCATTTACAACATCAGATGGAAGATGTACAACAGAGATTAGGAGTAGAATAGGGCAGGCAAAAGCCGCTTTTCAGAAAATGAAGAGTATCTTATGCAATAAGTCACTATCACTGAATGTAAGAAAGAGAGTGCTGAAATGCTATGTAGAACCAGTTTTGCTGTATGGCAGTGAATCTTGGAACGTAAATGAACAAATTAAGAAGATATTAGAAGCAACAGAGATGTGGTTCCTGAGACGAATGTTGCGAATTCCTTGGACTGCCAGAGTAACTAACGACGACTGCCTGAAACAGGCTAATGAAACTAGAACATTATATACAACAATAAGACAGAGACAAACATCTTTCTTCGGTCACGTGATGAGAAGAGAGGCATTGGAGAACATCGTAACAACTGGAAAGATCGAGGGGAAGAGAGGCAGAGGTAGACCAAGAGAAATGATGCTGGATGGATTGAGACGGTGGCATGGAGGAATATCAGCACCAGAGTTGATCCAGAAAACCAAAGACCGAGATCTATGGAGAGCCATGAACGCCTACGCCAGCCGGAACGGCACTTGATGATGATGATGAGGCAACATTGCAGTTATATACTTATTTAAGGCGACCGAAAGAAGAAGAAGAAGCATTACATTACGAAGATCAAGGACTGTTTACAAAAAATAGATAATTAAACAGAAATTTTATCAAAAATGTTTAAACAATGATAACGGTACATGGAATTCCGTGGAATTCAACAAAATAACTTAAAAACGAAGTAAACCTTTTTAAATTTCTAAATTCCCTCGCAGGCCGCATAAAATTAGTTGACGGGCCGCATGCCGTCCGCGGGCCGTAGTTTGCCCACCCCTGCCCTAGCACATGAAGTTTGTGTCAGTGTTTATCATTGTCGTGTGTGTGTAAAGAACGAATGTCGTATTAGTTACTTGTTCTTCTTTACCACTTTAGTGTCGTCCCTGGAGTGAAGAGAATCGATACCCACATTTGTTTTAATTCAATATCTCTATTCTGGAGAAATCCAGCAGACTCCGTCCATACACTCCCTCAATCTGAAGACACCTTCCTCTCACTCTTACTCACCCCTGGATCATGCCCCCTCTCATTCTTCCCCAACATAACATACTTGACAACTCTCGCTTCAACAAAATAAAAACAAGAAATTTATTAAAGCAAAGAGTATATGTAGGAGAAGTGTATGTGTGTATAAGGTGTAGCATGTTAGACGTGTATTCTAATGGTAGACCAGTGATTTAGAAGCAAAGTCTGTAACATCATAGTGCTTAGCACACAACAGCACCATTTTTTTCCGGACAGTGAACCTCACCCAGAAGATGACGACTTTCTCCAATCACTCGAACAAACAGGATGCTGGTAATCCGATAGACACTGTTGATCTTGGTCTTCACTCCACCACACGGTGAAGTTACTCTGTTTCCTAATATTTGTTTGAACTGATAGTTCTCCAATTAACTGAAATGTCACTTGGGGAAACTCTACTGTTTATTAGTTTCTGGTTATAACATTTTCCCCTCTTTTAGAACACAACCTATTAATGTTTGTTAGGTAGATGTGTATATATATATATATATATATATATATATATATATATATATATATATATATGTCCTTAGTATGCGAGTTATTAATCGTCGGTGATGAAGCTTATCACTCATTAAACACAACACTTCTGTTCATACAATTCCACTTAGCAGAAGCCAGGTTCCCGCAAACCAACTTGGGTATAAGCCCTATGTAGCGGCCTCTCAGCAACCTCTGTCTTCAGATGCTGAGCCATCATTGTATCAAACTTTGAAACTGCTTCTTCGTAGTAAATCCTCTCCCACTCACGTAGAACACTCAAGGGGAACTGTACATGGAACCTGTAGAGCAGATAACATCATGGTGAGGGCAACTCAGTCCTGACCGTAATTAGGTGATTGTAGGCCAATAACAGCACTCAGATCTATAACAGAGATCCGATCTCTGTCATACGGCCAAATAATTCAATCATATGATCTGAGACATGGCAACAGCAGGAAAGACTAAAGGAACGGGTAGAAACCCAGCAGATGCCCTACTGAAGATCCTACCATTACACATTCCCCTCCTCCCTCTCAACCATCCTTAATCTCTCTAATTATTATTCCACTACATTGTCCTCAACTTCCCGAGTAAAATGATATATAACACAAGCTACCTGAAGCCACACAATAGAATACTAGTGCCGACGCTCTTATGATACTTTCTAGCACCGCACTTATAGAACATTCTATCACTAATCATAATACATTATCACTGCACCTATAATAGATTATATCGCCACACAGTACTGTACTCTATTCCTAATCATACTCTTAAGTTAGATCTAATTAATTGCCTACCATATGTCTATTCCTGTTGTTACTCGAGAAACTAGGCAATCCGATTGGATCTATGTCCGTGGATAACTATCCCTACTAAGATAGGCTAGTCCCTCTAATATCACACAACTCGGAATTATCCCCAATTCTAACACTTCAGAATGTTTTCCTCAACTCCATCCACCTGTTTACCTCACTGGGTTTTATATGGGTGCTTGAGTGAGTCACAAGGAAGTCCAGACGCCAATCAGTCCAGAATCTGGCTTTGTCCTCCTGTTTCCAGACTAACCAGAGTCAATTAGCTGTCAAGTTTCCTTTTTATCTGTGGAGTTCTTTGTCTCATCCAACAAATATCCGGGTTGTCTGTAAGCCGGAGACCTTTCTCCCATTACAGAATCCTTCTGACCTCTAGCAGGCATTCTGTCTATCACTTGCAACAACCAACTTCCGTTTTGTAGACAAATGTCGCCAGTACACACCTCTCGAACAACATCCTGTCATCAACTTGTCGACTATGTGTAGACAACTCGACGTGACTCCCTTTGATCTCATACACACTGTTGACCAGGTGTCGAGAATCTGTACAGACGTATTTTCCTCAGTTTGTTCACCATAAAAGCGTCAATTGTGTTAGCAAAATAATGTCGGGTTTGGTTATCATTGATCGACTGACAAGTTAATTTATCCTGTGACATAGGCCCCCTCCTAAGAGAGTAGTCCGCAACAACTCTTTCTTCTTGGAGGTTCGATCCAGATGATCTATCCCTCTTCTTCAGGAGCTGGATGTCTAGACAGGAAATCCGCTCCAACATTTTCCTTCCCAGGTATATACTCCACTGTAAATTGGTATGGCTGAAGTAGCAACGGCCACCGCATCAAACGGGCGTTGAGCTTCTGAGAAGTGGCCAGGAATATCAAAGGTTGATGATCCGACTGAACTCGAAACTGAACTCCATACAAATAAGGCTGGAATTTTTGTACGGCCCATACGAGAGCCAAACACTCTCTCTCAACGGTCGAATAATTCCTCTCAGCCGGGAGAAGTTTCTTGCTTGCGTATGCCACTGGTTTCAAAACTGAAGCATCGTCTTTTCCTTCCTGTAACAAAGCTGCCCCAATCCCAATCCCACTTGCATCCGTTCTCAACACAAATGGTTTGGAAAGGTCCGGGAGCTGTAACACAGGTTTTCTGACCAAGGCCTCCTTCAACTGACTGTAGGCACTCTCACATTCTGGTGTCCAAACTATTTGGTCTGGGAATCCCTTTTTCAAGGTTTCTGTTAAAGGAGCTCCCAGTTCTGTGAAATGTGGGATAAATTTGTGGTAGAACCCACACAACGAGAGAAAAGATCGCACATCCTTCTTCGTTTTTGGCCTTGTAGCAGTTCTGATTTTCTCTAGGTTCTTTTCTTCTGGGACAATGTGTCCTGGAGTGATGGTGTGACCTAGAAATTCCAGAGTCTGGTAACCGATCATGCACTTGGTTGGGCGAGGTGTAAGCCCTGCTTCCTTGAGCCTATTGAAAACACTTTCCAAGGATTGTAAATGGTCATCCAACCTGTCACTGGAAATCAGAATATCATCCATGAATGAGATGATGGACGGATCCTTTAAAGGATCTAGTAAAGTCCTCATCATGCGAGTAAACACACTAGGTGCATTGCTGAGTCCAAAGGGCATGACCTTGAATTCATAATGTCCACTGGGGGTACTGGAGGCCAGTAGGGGTCGAACCTCTGGTTTGACCGGAATCTGATAATACCCTCGACTCAGATCCACCTTTGAGAAAACCTTGCCTTATGGAGCCTCGCGAATAACTGAGTTGGATTCGGCAAAGGTTCCACCTGAAATTGTGTATGGCTGTTCAGACGTCGGTAGTCTATACACAACCGGTGTTCTCCACTTGGTTTTCGTAACAAAACTACCCCCGCATTGTATGGGGATGTGGAAGGTGCAATCACGTCATCCTCCAACAGTTTCTGTATTTCCTCCTCCAGGGCCTTTTCTTTAGAGAATGGCACTGGGTAAACCTTTTGGCGAACAGGCTCTTGAGTGGTCAAAGTCATCTCGAACTCCACCAACCTCGTTCGTCCTGGTTTATCAGTCAGTATCTCCTTATGAGACTTGAGAACCTGGGTTATCTTTTCCCTCTCCTGGGAAGTCAGATCAGGGTTAACCTGTACAACCTTGTAGGTTTCCTGGTGTACCAGGGGATATTCCCTTCCCTCGTTGGTTCCCACTTCTGTCTCCACTGCAACTGCCATTGCCATGAGGTGAGCTGCTTTTTCTCCTGGTCTCTCTTCGTATTTCCGCAAGAGATTGATATGGAAAATCTTCGACTTTCCCCGGATCCGAATCTGATAGTTCGTTCTGGATATCACCCTTTCCACGGGAAATGGTCCTTGCCAACCTATCTCCAGTTTGTTGTTTCCCGTTGGGAGTAGCAACAAGACTTTGTCTCCCACCTCTAGAGATCTGTCTTTCGACCTACGATTGTAGTAAGCCGCATGTCTTTTTCTGGCCTTTTTCAAGTTTTGATTAGCCAGAGTCCATCCCTTGTGAAGTTTTTCTTTCAGTTCCTCCACATATTTGTAAGAAGAGATCACTTCTTCTGATGTCCCCTCTTCAGTCCAACTCCTCAACATGGCTTCCAACGGTCCCTTGATTGGACGACCAAACAGCAACGTAGCAGGTGGTAGTCCTGTTGAGCCATGAGGAACTTCCCGATAGGCAAAGAGTGCTGCTGGGATATATTCATCCCACCTATCAGGTTTTTCGTGCGCTAGTTTCCTGAGCATTGTCATCAACGTGCCGTTGAAACGCTCTACTTGTCCATTGGCTTGAGGGTGGTAAGGGCTGGTATGGATATGGTTAGAGTGGAATACCCTAAATACCTCCTCCATAAGTTTTCCACAAAACTGGGACCCATTGTCCGTCAGTATTTGATCAGGAAAGCCTAATCTAGTAAAGGCCTCCATCAGTGCGTCCGCTACTCGTTTCGAGTCAATCTTGGTCAACGGTATGGCTTCACCCCACATTGTACAGCAATCCACCATTGTGAGTATATACATGTTCCTCTTCCTAGTCCTGGGAAGTGGACCCACAATATCGATTGTTACCCTCTCGAAAGGAGAGTTCATGATGGGCATTTCACCCAAGACCACCGGCGCTGTCCAGTGTTTCGGTGCCACCCTCTGGCACTCAGGGCATGACTTCACATACCGACGAACATCACCTGTCATTCCCGGCCAATAGTAATGGCAGGAAATTCGCTGCATCGTGGCGGCAATACCCATATGCCCACTGAATGAGATGGTATGCCCTATATGAAGAATCTGGGAACGATGGGCCTTTGGGACCACCAACTGACCATGTAGGTTGTCTCCCCTTCCGGCTCTCCTGTAGAGTATCCTATTCTTCATATAATACTGCCCCCGTTTGGGTGGATCAGCACTTTTCTGCAGCTTTTTGTAGCAAGGACGTAATGTAGCATCCTCACTCTGGGCAGTTCGCAACTCCCCTGGCAGTGGGTTAGTCACATTTGCTTCTGCCTCATCCGTTTTCGTCTGAGAGCGAGTCTGAATTGCTCCCATATGGATTGGCTCCCTGGGCATTCCCAGAAAGACATACCGGCAACCGAGGATTACGGGAAAAATGGGATCAGTCAACACCGCGGCCTTGATGGTGCCGGTGACATATCTTGACCGAATCTCTACTCTGGCAATGGGCAATTTCATGGCTACAGCACTCTTCTGTGCAGGCTGTATCTCCATGGTTTCACCTGTGAATTGTTCTGGATGTACCAGATCCGCAGAAATCACGGCCTCCCCGTCCTGTCCTGTGTCGTATAAACACTCCACTTGACGACCGTTAACTTCTACCAATACCACTACAGGTGGTTTTTCCTGGTCTGGAGTCTCTTCCTCGGCCTCGACCTGTTCGGTGGGCTCCACCTTAGGGTTTCCGGGGCACACGATGAATTGAGTGTCTCCTGACTTTCCTCTGCAGTCAATAGCATTGTGTGTATTCGACCTGCAGTGTTTGCACCATTTCCCTGTCCTAGATTTTCTTGTGCCGGACTTGAGTGAGCTCTCCTGGTGGTGAGCTTCCTTATCGACCTTGGCATTGTCAGTGTCCACCTGCGTTGAAGTCACTTGACATGCCGCGAAGTGAGGGTTCTTAGCCTTCGATTTGCAATCCCTCGTATTGTGAGAAGGTGACTTACAAATCGAACACCACTTCTCCGACCATGGTCGTTTTGTGTAGAGCTCGAAGTTTTCTTGCTTTCCCCCTGCGTCTTCTCCGAACTCTCCTCTGAAGTTTTGACATATGGTTCCACCTTTTTAGTTCCTGTGCTTTTTGCTTTCTTCAGGTTATGTTTTTCCTGACTTTTGGTGTTTGTAGAAATGTTTTCTGCTGCCTCCCCATGGACCTCGACGAACCGTTCTGCCAATTTCGTCACCATGTCGATTCGTTCCGCCCCTTGTTCTCCCAAGAATGTCCTGAGAGGTTTCGACATTTGCTTCCGCATCTGGTCGACTACCGTGAGCTCTTCCAGACTCTCATAGTCATGTGCAAACCCAGCCAAATCCATCCACTTATGGAGATATGCTTTCAGACGCAGACTATAGGCGGCGAACAACTCCCCCGGTTCTCGTTTCGCTCCTCGAAATTTTTTCCGGTAGGTATGGGACGTAACCTCGAATCGTTTCAGCAAAGCCGTCTTCAACTCGTCATAATTGTTCTCATGTCCTGGTGGCAGGCGAGAATAAACCTCATAACCGGTCCCGCGTAAACCCTGGGATAGCTTGAGATTCCATTTGTCACGCTCCAGACCCATAGCAACTGACATAGCCTCGAAGCGTTGAAGGTACTGGTCAATCTTCTCTTTGTCCTCCTCGTAGATCGCTAGAGGGAACTTCATAGCATGGTAGCTATGTCCACTTACTGGTGTTGAGCCAGGGAGAGAGGAACCTCCCACTGCTCCCTCAGTTTCCCCACCAGATTGCCTCTTGAGCTCGAGTTCCCGCATCCGGTACTCATGCTCCCTTTTCTGAGCCTCTTGCTCCGCTTCTCGTTGCTTAGCAGCTTGCTCAACCTCAAGTAACTTAGCAGCTTGCTCTGCTTCCAGTTTTTTAGCTTCTATTTCCAGCCTTCGCATGGCTTGCTCAGCCTCAAGTTGCCTAGCAGCTTGTTCTGCTTCCAATTTCTTAGCTGCTTGCTCTGCCTCCATCCTTCTCAATTCCAACTCGGCCTTTCGATCTTCCCTTTCTGCTTGACGATACTCCCTCTCCACTTCCTGTATGTAATCTGTTAGTGCAGAACCCGATAATCCTATTTCTTCCCCCTTTGCCCTAAGTTCTGCCGTAGTTAATCTAGGAGTGGCCATTATACAGAGAGGTAACTCAGCAGATAGAGTATAGATTATCTCTAAACCAATATATAGCTAATGACAAAATACAATTAATCTATATATTTATAACACACCATATAACACAACACAATCACTCAGTGACAAGAGTAGAATCAGGACCACAGACCTATGCAGACGTGTGAAGTGTGAACAGGTAAGAAAAGTCCTAACACCTATCCACATTCACTCTAGCTGGATTCTCACTAATAGGATATCTCCATCTTCTAACTAAAGATCCCGTGTTAAAAGATCCCGTTGTCTAAAGATCCCGCTGTCCAAAGATCACGTTTACGAGCCCCCAATAAATGTCGTGTGTGTGTAAAGAACGAATGTCGTATTAGTTACTTGTTCTTCTTTACCACTTTAGTGTCGTCCCTGGAGTGAAGAGAATCGATACCCACATTTGTTTTAATTCAATATCTCTATTCTGGAGAAATCCAGCAGACTCCGTCCACACACTCCCTCAATCTGAAGACACCTTCCTCTCACTCTTACTCACCCCTGGATCATGCCCCCTCTCATTCTTCCCCAACATAACATACTTGACAACTCGCGCTTCAACAAAATAAAAACAAGAAATTTATTAAAGCAAAGAGTATATGTAGGAGAAGTGTATGTGTGTATAAGGTGTAGCATGTGTGACGTGTATTCTAATGGTAGACCAGTGATTTAGAAGCAAAGTCTGTAACATCATAGTGCTTAGCACGCAACAGCACCATTTTTTCCGGACAGTGAACCTCACCCAGAAGATGACGACTTTCTCCAATCACTCGAACAAACAGGATGCTGGTAATCCGATAGACACTGTTGATCTTGGTCTTCACTCCACCACACGGTGAAGTTACTCTGTTTCCTAATATTTGTTTGAACTGATAGTTCTCCAATTAACTGAAATGTCACTTGGGGAAACTCTACTGTTTATTAGTTTCTGGTTATAACATTTTCCCCTCTTTTAGAACACAACCTATTAATGTTTGTTAGGTAGATGTGTATATAGATATATATATATATATATCCTTAGTATGCGAGTTATTAATCGTCGTCGGTGATGAAGCTTATCACTCATTAAACACAACACTTCTGTTCATACAATTCCACTCAGCGGAAGCCAGGTTCCCGCAAACCAACTTGGGTATAAGCCCTATGTAGCGGCCTCTCAGCAACCTCTGTCTTCAGATGCTGAGCCATCATTGTATCAAATTTGAAACTGCTTCTTCGTAGTAAATCCTCTCCCACTCACGTAGAACACTCAAGGGGAACTGTACATGGAACCTGTAGAGCAGATAACATCATGGTGAGGGCAACTCAGTCCTGACCGTAATTAGGTGATTGTAGGCCAATAACAGCACTCAGATCTATAACAGAGATCCGATCTCTGTCATACGGCCAAATAATTCAATCATATGATCTGAGACATGGCAACAGCAGGAAAGACTAAAGGAACGGGTAGAAACCCAGCAGATGCCCTACTGAAGATCCTACCATTACACATTCCCCTCCTCCCTCTCAACCATCCTTAATCTCTCTAATTATTATTCCACTACATTGTCCTCAACTTCCCGAGTAAAATGATATATAACACAAGCTACCTGAAGCCACACAATAGAATACTAGTGCCGACGCTCTTATGATACTTTCTAGCACCGCACTTATAGAACATTCTATCACTAATCATAATACATTATCACTGCACCTATAATACATTATATCGCCACACAGTACTGTACTCTATTCCTAATCATACTCTTAAGTTAGATCTAATTAATTGCCTACCATATGTCTATTCCTGTTGTTACTCGAGAAACTAGGCAATCCGATTGGATCTATGTCCGTGGATAACTATCCCTACTAAGACAGGCTAGTCCCTCTAATATCACACAACTCGGAATTATCCCCAATTCTAACACTTCAGAATGTTTTCCTCAACTCCATCCACCTGTTTACCTCACTGGGTTTTATATGGGTGCTTGAGTGAGTCACCAGGAAGTCCAGACGCCAATCAGTCCAGAATCTGGCTTTGTCCTCCTGTTTCCAGACTAACCAGAGTCAATTAGCTGTCAAGTTTCCTTTTCATCTGTGGAGTTCTTTGTCTCATCCAACAAATATCCGGGTTGTCTGTAAGCCGGAGACCTTTCTCCCATTACAGAATCCTTCTGACCTCTAGCAGGCATTCTGTCTATCACTTGCAACAACCAACTTCCGTTTTGTAGACAAATGTCGCCAGTACACACCTCTCGAACAACATCCTGTCATCAACTTGTCGACTATGTGTAGACAACTCGACGTGACTCCCTTTGATCTCATACACACTGTTGACCAGGTGTCGAGAATCTGTACAGACGTATTTTCCTCAGTTTGTTCACCATAAAAGCGTCAATTGTGTTAGCAAAATAATGTCAGGTTTGGTTATCATTGATCGACTGACAAGTTAATTTATCCTGTGACAATCATCACAAATCATTAAAAAACAACTTAATATGTATAGTGATTTGTAACAATATATCACACACAATACATATAGTCATGTTTCCTCCAACATTTTCATTTTTCAGTCATTTATCCCTACTTGTCCACAATCTCCTTCTTCTCTTCCTCCTATTTTTCTTCTTTTTCTTCCTCCTTCTCCTCCCCCTTCTCTTCTTCTTCTTCTTCTTCTTCTTCTTCTTCTTCTTCTTCTTCTTCTTCTTCTTCTTCTTCTTCTTCTTCTTCTTCGTCATTGTCTTCTTCTTCTACTTCTTCTTCTTTGTTCCTTCTCTGCCACGTACGGTTTACTTATCTTCCTCTTCTTCTCCATCTTGATCTTATTATATGAAGCAGTGCTGTAAATTTACATTAAACAAGCAACAACTCTGAATGTTTTTGAAGTCCAAGAATTGTTGTCATTATTTTTCAAGCTTATCTATGTTTGATACTGGAGCTATTTAAATAATTGTGCCACCAAGATAACAATATCTTATGTCTGTAACATACATGTATCTTTATCTTTAAGTTTTAACTTTCTGACTATCTAAGCAGAAACCAAAGCATATCTAAGTATGGAGATGCAGTGTTGAATTTGTGAAGTTACATCTCTGAAACAATATTTGTCAGTTAAGCAAACATTGCATGGGATATTATGTTTTATTCCTAGTATATCTTCTGAATTGTGCTATTGGTTAACATTAACTCTAGTCTTATCTAGATAACCATTGTGTTCATGTAAACGGTAGGTTTTGTTTTGATATGTATATCAATTATGTAAATTTAGTTTAAAATGACTTCACTTTCTTTATATGTTTCCTTTAGTGAAATAAGTACATGTCTGAGTGTTGATTACAATTTTATTTTGGTGTTTAATATTAACGTATTTTGTTTCTTATATTAAAACATAAATAAACGGGAGAAAAGTTAGTTGCATATCCTTTATCGGATGTCATAGTCATCACCCGAATTTTTCGTCTGTGTATAATTTCTGTGTATATAAACGACTGGCAAGAGAAGGTCCACCAGAGAGACGAATGGAGACGGATTGTATTTGCAGCAAAGAACCTCAATGGCTCGGAACGCTGAAGAAGAAGAGAAGAAGAAGTATAATTTCTTGGCAAGTTTACGTTCAGTAGTTTGCCACTGCATTCTGAACGACCGACACTCACACCATTGTTAAAAACCAAGGCAAGGCGGTCTGCTGCCAAAGCCACCGCGGCTGTGTTTTAAACGCGGCATGTGGGAATACGAATTGAGTCCGTAATCCCTCCCTACAGAGCCGGTGAGTTACCTGTGCATGGTTCCCAACTCTCTAGAACAGTGGTTCTCAACCGGTGGGGAATTTACCCCCCCCCCCTCCCCCACGGGGATAATTTTAGGGTTTCCAGGGGGGGAAATCAAGATTATTTCAAGATCGTGTTAATACAAGAACCGATTATTTGATATTGTTTTCCCCCAATACTTTACAGTACTGTACTTCTCGCCTTTCTAAAATTTGTTTTGTTACGTAATTAGACCCACGAATCACGTTTTATGTAGACGTCTAGACTTGCTCTAGCATGTGTTGTTACATTTAACTTCCATTTTTACGTACACTGTGTAGGGACAGGGGGAATTTATAGGGAGGAAATATGAAAGGGGGGAATGACATTATGAGCATATGGTGAAGGGGTGCATGGGCCAACAAAGGTTGAGAACCACTGCTCTAGTCTATGCGGGAGCTCTTCCAAGAGGCCACGAGGTCTAACATGGTCAGCTAGACAACTGCTGACCCGCCCTCTGGTCTTCTCGTGTCACACTTTGGTTTAAGCGGGAGGAGTCTAGAACAGATCTGAAGTTTCATGGTTACATAATAACAGAAGAAAACATATGAATACGAAAAAGTCCTTTACAAGTATCGGGGTTTATTGGGTATATGATGCTAAGTCCATATTATTTCATGGACAAATCAACAGCAAGGAGAAGAGAGGCAGAGGCAGACCAAGAGAAAAGATGCTGGATGGACTGAGATGGGTGCATAGAGGAATATCATCAGCAGAGTTGATCCAGAACACCAGAGACCAAGATCTGTGGAGAGACATGAAAGATTACACCAGCTGACAGAGCACTTGATGACGATGATGAAATCAACATTCGGTAGGTTATGTGGTCAATATCACGCCGGTTGATGTTTATTTTATGGGACATTACCTGGACAGCATTGTAGGGGGTGGTCCTGGGAGCCCAGTTAATGTTTGAAAACAATCCACTACCACAGGAACAAAGACAAATGACAACTGTATCGGCAGGTGATTGTGCAAGACACTACGATAGCGTGCAGGGTCATTGAGTATCTATAGTGGCGTTTGTTGCCTCTTCTATTTCCCCAAGTACATCGCTTGCAGGGTTTGCCTTGCTCTGGTTTTGCTGCGTCTAATTATACTTAATTTTTGAGGTATGCTATTTAGAGTTAGAATTAAATTATAAGTTTTTTTTTTTATTATTCGCATATCCTTTACAGGACATCGCTGTCAACAGCAGCATCTTTCAGCTGTCTGTTGATTTCTTGGCAAGATTACGCTCAGTAGTTTGCCATTGCTTTCTGAGCGGCCGGCTCAGTTATCCCGCAAGTCACCAGCGGGGGTCGAACCGCTCCCAGCTCTCGTCCGCTACGAGACTCTGCGTGATAAACGGGATTACGGAGAAAGTGTTGTAACCCCTCGGCCAGAGAGACCGAAATTATAAGTAGACAGAGATTATGGTCGTCTCAAAGAAGAGGAATATATCACAATGTAATATACCGATAAATGGGAATATTCTTTAACATGTGAATCGGTACAACTATCTCGCAACTGTCATATCATCTGATATGAGGTGGCTTGAAGAGATTACAACAAGAATCGCTATGGCAAAGGTAGCCTTTTGCAAGATGGAAAACATACTGACTAATAAAATGTCAATTGCAACAAGAAATAGAGTGTTGAAGTGCTACATAGAACCTGTATTTTTGTATGGATGTGAAACGTGAGAAACTAGACGTAGAAAGTCAAACTTCTTTGGGCACGTTATGAGAAGAAATGAGCTAGACAACATGATGAATACGTAAAGTTTTGTTAGTGAGTTTGTGATTGTGAGAAAGTATGTGTATTCGGGGAAGTGTGTATTTGTGTGTTATTGAGTGGGTGCATGACTGCGAGAATTTGGGTAAATAATGTAAGTATTTATGCAGGATTTTATGTATGTGTGTATGAATGTGCATGTGTATGTGTGTCTGCCTACCTGCCTGACTCATAACATTGTAACATGCATTGTTTATGCTTGAAACATTCATTTGACAGTGATTTTTTCGATGTGAATGGAACATGCTCAATTGATGGACGAAAGATCAGTGATTGGAAGGGCCGAATGTAAGACAGACCTGCGTGCCCAATTTGTGCCCCTGTGAAAATAAAGTTCGTTCGTTCGTTCGTTCAAAGACAACTAGCAAGATTGGGGAGAAAAGAACAAGGGGAAGGTATAGAAGTAAATATCTGGATGGTTTGATCGCATCGTATAGTCAGGACAAGAGCACATAGCTGATCCACGATCCACGGTGATTGTGTAAGATGGTGAAACATAACCGCCCACGCTTACCGGCATGGCACATGATGATGTTGATTTAGTGGCTAGTTTTGCCACATGATTAGATCACCTGACCTTCTTTCTCTTAATATAATCCATTGCTACCGTTGACTCACTGACCATTTTGCAATCAGTAAAGAAGAAAATTGGGGCTTTTGAACAAAAATATTACACACACTTTCTTAAAATACGCAACAGAGAAATGGCTAACCAGCTGGTCAGCCGGTTCAGTGTTCATTATTCGGATCATCTTTGAGGAGGCGGTTCCGTTCAGTGTCCTGAGATCCTAGGTCGATCGAGCCAACAATTTGCACCAATTCATGGTAAGTGAATATCACTGAACACTTTACCCTACGAATGGCTTGGTATAACATGTTGGGATAGCACCGTGTACGAATGTCTTGGTATAAACTATTGGGATAGCATCGTGTACCAATGGCTTGGTATAAACTATTGGGGTAGCACCGTGTACAAAACACCCTGTCACAGCCTCACATTATACTATAAACCTACATAAGTGAATAGCCACTAGCCAAGGGCTACAACTCCCGCCCAAGGGAAAGAAGTAAGACCCTCGAAGGCCAGAGTAATCCAGAGCCTTCTCGAAGGACTGGTCAGTGAGTCCACTGTCCCGTGGACACTGATGTGGCCCGCCTATTGCGGGGTCCACGAGGAACTCGGACAGAGTTACCACCCGTGTCGGATTGCGACACGTGTGGACCGGCAGAGACAGACGGGACATCGGAGAGGCAACAGGGCCTGCCTTAGAGGGACTTAATAGTTCAGACCCATGTGTTTTAGGGTCATAGACATATGCTAGATAGCTTGCTTAGAATGTTTTGTTATAATCATGTGTGATGTTAAACCTCTGTGATAAGCAACGTATGAGTGCGGGCTTGTTAAACCCACTGCGCCAACGCACTGTATACCTAAATACAATAAATACTGTTATATTATATTTAACGGGGTTATTGTTGCCTGTTTGAACCCGCGTTCAGATCCCCTAGAGATCCAACACGCTGACAGGCTTTTTGGGGGCTAATCTCCGGTTTTGGCACAAGCTTTACGTTCAAACGGCTATTGATTGCCAAGTAAAAATTAAATAAATAATATCAAATTGATTTCTGGACAAGTTTAACAAATTTGCATCTATCTAGTGATGAACTAGTATTAATATGAGTCCCTCTGCAGATAGTCTCTCAATGATGTTAACACTATAAATTTTGACATGACTGTGACATTTGACTGTTACTAATGTTTTCTCATTCTACGAGCAGATTGTTCCGCGAAATGTGGTGTGTGTAACCTATGTAACCTATCCAAAAGTGGCGAGAGTACAAGACAACATTCGCAAGTTCAGGGAATATAAGATAAGTTTCAGATCATGCCCATTGCAACCCTAAGCGGTACTTATCACCATCTATCCATGTAACATTTTTGCTTTGCATTGATTTGTATGTATATTCATGACCTTGGAACCAACATAACTTTGCATTTGTATTTGCTCATGTAAACATTAAGGGGGATAACTAAATTTTCTACTCCCCAACATTTTTCTAAGGGATTTAACTTCAGGAAAATTACCAACAAGTAAAAGACAAGATGTCTACGTTAGAAAAATGTATTGAGTTAGGTATGAAATTAGGTTATAAAGAAAAAAAACTGTCAGAATGGGCACAGAAGACACACGCAGAGAACATTGCCCGTGAAGAAAGAGCGATAGAACGGGAAGAAAAACAGAGGCAAGTTGAGGCAGAAGAGAAAAAGATGCAGATGCGATTGCAGGCTCAAGAGAAACAAATGGAGCTTGAGGCGGCGGCCAAACTAGCCCAATTGAATGCCGATACACAAATAAAACTAAAGCAGATGGAGATTGATTCCAACGTAGAAATATCTGTAAATAAACTGAGAAGCAAGGAGGAGGAACAAAAATATAACAAGTATAAAGGCCTCGTCAAAGCATTTTGCTCTGGAGATTCGATCAGTGCATACCTGGAAAATTTTGAGTGTCTTATGTCCTACCATAAGATCATAAAATCAGATTGGTCATTTATTTTAATGAGAAACTTAGCGCTGGAACCCTTGAAAGTAATAGAGACAGCTCCACAGGAAATGAGAAAAGATTATGATTATTTAAAGCAACGCATTCTCCAACATTTCTCATTAGATACAGCAGGTTACCAACAACAGTTCGCAAAATTATCCCCACAACCTAACCAAACCTTCATAGACTACGTGTCTACAGTTCAGGATGTGTGCACAAAGTGGATTAACTCAGCTAAAACTAACAACAACCATGACAAACTAAAAGAACTCATTATTATTGACAAAATAGTTAGTACAATCCCCACACCTTTTGCTAAGTTTTTGAAACAAATGGACTGTAAGAGTATCCAAGAAATAGAGACCAAGGGGAACGCATTTTTCACAGCGAACAGAGATATTTTCCAATTAAACCTAAGTCAGAACGAAACAGCAGCAGTTGTAAACACTAGATACTCGAAACCAACTGAAAGCAAGTTTAAATGACGCTCGAATGTCAGGAAGCCAGTTAAGTGCCAATATTGTAGTTTGACTCACGAAGAATACGCAATGTGCGATAAATCGCCCAACTATCCACACCATCTCAAAATGATCGTGGAGAAGCAAAAGAACAAGAGAAATGCGTATCAGAGAGCGGTCAAATGCTATTTTTGCAGCAGCTTTGGGCACTATTCTCGTTTTTGTGAGGGCCGAAAGATACTGAAACAGGCCAATGCTGCACTAGTGGAAACGTCATCAGACGAAGATATTGAATTACTGAATGAGTGTGACAATCAAAACGAAAGTTTGAGTGAGCTAGGAAATGCCGTACAAATTATTGATACCATTACCGACAATAAATGTAATACCTGTATGAAATTCCAACTTGACACAACATTACTATGTGGCCACACCATTCCTATTACTAATGAAATGGCCAATGCTGCCTTATCTTCTACAGGCAAGCTAAATTTCTCAACAGGGTTTGTAAATAACAAAAAGTGACATTAATTCGTGATTCCGGCGCAACGCTCTGTGGAATTAAGAAAACATTAATCAACGACAAAGACTATACACACAAACACGTAACTTGTCACACATTCTCAGGCACTATAGAGAAATACCCCTTTGCTCTGGTCGAAATTCGAACACCGTTCATATCAGGACTAGTATTGTGCGCAGTCCTAGAAAATCCTGTCGCTGATATTATACTTGGGAACCTGCCCAACATACGACCTTGCTCTCAAAAGGAAATCAGAGATTGGGAGCAGAAAAACGGTATCCAGCACCCAAACAGCGATTCTAAAGAGAAACACCATTCATGCTTGTCTCAATCTGCCAAAAGAACAAGGGAGACAACCAATGAAGTAATTCAGAAAGAATTCACCGAGGTGCACAATGCAGGGGCGGTCGAATCTGTCAGTGATACGACCAATTTAAAACCTCGAATTGAGGATGCCAGCGATCCACAAATCACCAAGCCTGTAGATGTGCAACAAAACACACAACACACGAATGCAATAACACGACAGACAACTCACAAAACCCACACCGACCAACTGCAGGAGTCACTAGAAATTGCATCACCAAACATTACCAGCACTAATTTTGGAGATGAACAGAAAGCAGATCCTACACTTTCACAGTATTTTAGGTTAGTAGGACTTAAACCAAAATTAACTAAAACTGCGTCGTGGACATTTAAATTAAATAACAATGTGCTGACTAGATTGTACACCAGAGATCAGACCACGATACAGCAAGTAGTTCTACCACAAGCACATCGAGAGAAAGTACTAAAGATAGCCCATGACTCACCCTTCGGAGGTCATATGGGGTACGAAAAGACTAGAGCTAGAGTCCTGACCCAATTTTATTGGCCGAAATTTTGCCAAGACATAAAAACCTATTGTAGATCATGTGATATATGTCAGAAACTGGTGAAAAAGGGAAAAAACCCTACGGCAGAAGTCCAATCAACCACATCTGCCTCGAGGCCATTCCAAATCGTGGCAGTTGATCTAGTAGGTCCGTTGAACCACATCTCAAGCAAAGGGAATAGATATATTTTTACTCTTATTGATCTATGTACGAGATGGCCAGAAATGCTTCCATTAAAATCTATCTCCTCTAAGGATGTGACGGACGTATTGTTAAATATTTTCTCCCGTTTTGGCTTCCCGGAGAAAATAATTTCAGATAGAGGAACCCAGTTCATATCGAATGCCACTCAATCGGTAACTAAGTTACTAGGCATAAAGCAATGTTTCACTAGTCCCTATCGACCGGCCGCAAATGGTATCTGCGAGAAACTAAATGGGGACCTGAAACATATGCTATCCAAAGTGACAGCTGAAAATCCAGCCGATTGGGATATACTTCTCCCAACGGTGCTGTTCGCATATAGAGAATTCCCACAATCAAGCACAGGGTTCTCTCCTTTCGAATTGATATATGGAGCGAACCCAAGAGGACCTCTCACTATTTACAAAGATATCATATCACAACCTGTAAATATCCAACTACCAATTTCCACCTATGATTTAGTCACTGACACCAGAGACAAAATCATACGATCCTGTATACTGGCCCGAACATCATTACAGGAGAAAGGTTTTAGGTACAGGCAGTACGCCAACAAAGGTGCAAAAACAATTGTATTAAAATCAGATCAGGATATTTTACTACTGCTACCTGACAAGAGAGATTTACTATCAACCTCTTGGCAGGGACCGTTTAAAATTGTTAGAAGAATTTCGGAAGTTGACTACGAAATTTCTTTGAATGGAAAGTTGAAAATATTCCATGTAAATATGTTAAAACCATACTATACTAGAGATGACAGTGACACGAGTAAGCAGACGCAGATGACTGATGACAGAAACGAAACGACAAGTACCCAACTGAATGACACCTCGACAAACGAAGCATCGTTAACGACGCACTCTTACGACAACAAAGACGACGAAGACATATTTACATTACCGACAATATGGGATAACGACAACGACGACCAATGTGACGACATATTGACAACGATTAATCTTGACGACGACGACAATGACATTGAGGACAATTTACAAACAGTAGCATCTGTAATAAATCAGACAGACGTAGACAATACTGAAATTCCAGTACCGATTATGAATGACGACGGTAGTATAAGGACATACAAATCTCTGACACTTTGACACAACAGCAGCGACAAGACATTTTGTCTCTTCTTGACGAGTATAAATCTATCTTCTCTAACAAACCTGGACGGACTGACAAAATAACACATACAATTGTGTTGACAGATCTGACACCGGTCAAATGTAGACCATATTCTATTCCTCTGCATTATAGAGCAAATTTAGACAAAGAAATTTTGGATTTAGAGAAAAATAGAATAATTCAGAAATCTATGTCCCAATATTCTTCACCGATTGTCCTTGTGAAAAAGAAGGACCAAACAATCCGTTTGTGCGTAGACTATAGAAGGATAAATACGATAACCACAACAGATGCAGAGCCAATGAACAGCTGTGATGACCTCATTTTGAATATGTCTCAATCATCCTTATTTTCGAAGGTTGATTTAGCGAAAGGTTATTGGCAAGTTCCACTGCACCCTTCTTCTAGACATATAACAGCATTCGCAACACCTCTGGGGTTGTACGAATGGAGATATCTTCCATTTGGTCTCAAGAACGCTCCCGCCACCTTTGTCAGGTTAACTAGGTTGTTATTGCACGGCATCAAAGACGTGCAATCTTATATTGATGACATATGCATTCATTCTTCTAATATGACTTCTCACTTACTTACACTCCAACAAGTCTTTAACCAAATCTTTCTTTTTGGACTTACTATCAAACCTTCCAAGGTTGAAATAGGCTATAAACAAATAGACTTCCTTGGTCATAGAATTTCTGAAGGCAAACTGTTGACAGATGATAAAATTGTTTCTAAAATTCTCAATCTGGAAGTTCCAACTACGAAGAAACAAGTTAGAAGTTTATTAGATCTTATAAACTATTATGCTAAGTTTATACCAAATTGGGCAGAACTTACATCAGTTTTTTCTCATATGTTGACGAAAGATCATCCACAAAAATTTTGTCAAAGTACTCGCTTAGAGGATGCAATATGCAGATTGAAATGCATTTTTTCTAATCCACCAGTATTACGATTACCAAACATAGATTTACCCTTTATTTTGACCACAGATTCGAGTGCTATCGCAATTGGCGGATGTTTAATGCAAGAAGTGAAAGGAGTGAGACACCCAATTCTCTACGTGAGCCGTAAGCTGAGGAAGGCAGAGACCCATTATTCTACGGTGGAATTGGAGGCATTAAGTTTATTATTTTGTATGCTCAGATTGTCTATGTTCCTCTTAGGTTCCCACTTCGTTGTACTCACCGATAACTCTCCATTGTTGGTGCTGAAGCAAGGTGTCCCGAAAAACCATCGTTTACAAATATGGTGCCTTCTTCTCCAAGATTTCGACTTCGAAATCCGACATATCAGAGGCACTGATAACATTATAGCTGATATTTTATCGCGGCAGACGAATGCGCCAGCAGACTAACATTAGTTACATTAACAATTCGCCATACAAGAAGCTGTGATAATTTTATTCTGTGGCATAAAACAGTGTACCTCTACTCCTGCTAGAGAACTTTCATTTAAAAGAAATATCATCCAAGTGAATAGGTTACGTATAACACCCACGAACATGACACTTTAAGAACCATATATTACCAATCACCAAAAACTCTATAAACATTCCGAGCGAGACATTATGTGTGAGTTGAATTCAACCAGTGAACTGACATTGATCATGAAAGCATTAAGAACACTTTATATTCGACATTGAGAACATTCCATACTTGCTGTTGCTAAGAGACTTTGCAAACAGCCGAAAGACAATTACGTCGATTACAACACTCAAGAAACAGCCATACTAACTGTTAACATTCATGGCACGACACGCTAACAACAGGAGGACGACGCGCACATCATCGTTGGATTTAGTTACTTAGTTAATTAATTAATTTAGTATTGAATATGTATTATATTTGTATTGATGCGTGTATATAAGATATGTCAACCTGTAATTTGTACATTTTCTACCATAATAGTACAGGTATTTCCATTCATAGGTTAAATAATCCTCCTATGTAATTTTCTCTATGTAAATTATAAACCATTTTTGAGTCATCGTACAAAAAGTACGTATTATCTTAAAGGGAACAAATCGCCTATTCCATTTTTTCTAAGGGCAATAACACTTACCTCAACTTTACTTATATATTTTAACCAAATACTATTGTGAATGAAAGGTGTGTGAATGACAGTGTGAATGAATTAAATGCGAGAGCGATATACTGAGCGGACAAATTGTACGCAAAACGTATTTATTTTAATTTGTCTGCGTCTTTCATGTGAATTATATTACTTGTCTAAATTGTTGATACATGTTTAGTAGTTAGTTTAGTACTCTTAGTTTAGTATTTAGGACACTACATCTAAGCACCACTGCTTGGAATGCCTGATCATGCATTACACACATTGGAGTAATTCATGATTAAGAATATCCCAACTCGTGACGCTTGGAGATAAGCCACACATTCAGCACACACTTTACACAAAACTCAAAACTGAACACTATCAATTAAAATGCAGTCACTTTATTAGAAGCAGCAACTCATTAGTCAACACACTAACAAGTCAACAGGGACACATGTAGTCAGATGGGATAAAATAACAACGTAACTACATATTCAGCATTATACAACATACGAGAGTAAAAGTGTATTGAAATGCACACACAGAACAAGATTTGAAGGTGTACTTAATAAGCCAAGACTTTTGTCTTGTTAATCCTCTTTAATACAGAGGTTAATTATCTTGGTATCAGTAGGATACTTTGAGAAGGACGGGTTGTAGAAACAACTAGTAAACGTCATGTAACTTCGGTCAGATAAGCATTTTTAAGGACACAGGAGGAGAGAGACCTCTTCGGCAAATCAGAGAAGTGGTGTATGGGAGAATACATGAGTGTTAATGCCAGTATGTAGGTTACCAAGTTACTGTCCACCAAACTACAAACACCGATTTTATGTGATTCTGTGACAGAATTAGTACAGAACTAATTACCTTATAACAACCCATCAAATCGGGGGAGAGGGGGGAATCCTGTCACAGCCTCACAATATACTATAAACCTACATAAGTGAATAGCCACTAGCCAAGGGCTACAACTCCCGCCCAAGGGAAAGAAGTAAGACCCTCGAAGGCCAGAGTAATCCAGAGCCTTCTCGAAGGACTGGTCAGTGAGTCCACTGACCCGTGGACACTGATATGGCCCGCCTATTGCGGGGTCCACGAGGAACTCGGACAGAGTTACCACCCGTGTCGGATTGCGACACGTGTGGACCGGCAGAGACAGACGGGACATCGGAGAGGCAACAGGGCCTGCCTTAGAGGGACTTAATAGTTCAGACCCATGTGTTTTAGGGTCATAGACATATGCTAGATAGCTTGCTTAGAATGTTTTGTTATAATCATGTGTGATGTTAAACCTCTGTGATAAGCAACGTATGAGTGCGGGCTTGTTAAACCCACTGCGCCAACGCACTGTATACCTAAATACAATAAATACTGTTATATTATATTTAACGGAGTTATTGTTGCCTGTTTGAACCCGCGTTCAGATCCCCTAGAGATCCAACACGCTGACACACCCCTCAAAACATAAAGAATATTTCATTTATTGACGTCTAAAATCGTTTTTGCTCATTGCAGCGACAGTCTGCTAAAGGATACAAGACTGCCTAAGGATACCCAAAACCTCAAGATTCAAACAGATGAAGTTCATCACCTGTGTCTTGTTCTGGACATTTGCTTTATTGGGTAGAGTGGTTGCTGATTGTCCATATCAGGTGAGAGCATTGTTCTAGAAAACAAACGACTCGCTTATGTACGCCTCTGTAACCACATGTCTATTCATATAACGGGCTGATTATCTGTGCCTAACTGTCTGTCTGCTTAAATGTATATCCATCCATCCATCTATCCATCCACGTATCCATCTAATTATATACCCACTTACCTGTCTGTCTGTCTGTCTGTCTGCATACATACATATATACCTATCCATTTGCCTACATACCTACCTATAAACCTATCTACGTACATATTGTCATATCTACATAAATACCTGCTTGCCTGCTAGTCTGTCTGTCTGTTTTTCTATTTATCTATTTCTTTATCTGTCTGTCTGCCTGTCTACCTATCTGTCTATCTATCCATGTATCTATTTCTACTTGCCTATTTGTCTGCCTGTCCATCTGTATGTTAGTCTATGTACATACCTGTGTTTTAGTGCATCCGTGTATAAATCAGTCTATTAAGAATGTTTTAAATAGGTCACTATACCTCTTCATCATCAAAATGTTCATCATCATCTTCTTCTTCTCCTCCTCCTCCTCCCCCTTCCCCTTCTCCTTTTTCTTATTCGTCATCTTATTTTCTTCTTCTCCTTCTTTATTCAGTGGATTTCTTAATGCTTCAGCTTCTTGAACTCAAGATAAGTCCATTCCTCCTTAGATGGATCGCTGCAGCCCTCTTCAAGCGGAAAGTAGTTTTTAGATGTGGCAGTTGGACTTCGGAACCAACAACAATATATCCTGGCCTACCACAGGGATCACCATTATCTCCGGTGCTGTTCAACGCCTACACAGTGAGAATCACCAGCGAGCAAATCATAGGACCAGGGAGGAAATTGTCGTATGCAGACGATGTTTAGTGTATCGTCAGGGTAAGGAAAGAGACCAGGCTGCTGTAGAACTTCAAACAGAACTCAATCGCAAATGCACTCGGTGTGTTGAAGCTGGGGCAATGATCAACCCAACAAAGGCAACAGTGACATTGTCCTCTTTGAATAACCATATTGTCAACACCCCAACGCCAACTGTAAATCTGGGTTCAGAGACGGTGGAAAGAACGCACGCAATGAATTACCTGGGGATACGATTTGAGTACCTAGACCAGGTGATAACAAAGGCCAAGCGGGGTTTGGCTGTGATGCGGGTGATGGCGGCGGAAAACTGTGAGCAGCGCCATCTATGTCTTCTTTACGAGGGTCTGGTCCTTTCTGTTCTGGAGTATGCGATGGCGATCCTTACTCTCAGCCATAAGCAGATAGATAGGATGGAAAGGATACAGAACGAAGCCATGCGCATAATTCTTATCATTCTTGAATGTACAAGGGATACAGCATACAGGGCGATGCGCTACCTTCTTGATTTTCCAACCATGAGGGACAGAATAAAATGTGCCAATCATGTGCTTATCTCAGAATCAACGCAAATACACAACATCGACTGCATAGCGAGATTAAGAAGGTAAAGGGAAGCAGGTTAAAAAGAGGAAAGTCGTGGATGGGTCAATCCGAAGACATTCTTCAGCAGGTGTGTTCACTTGAGGTCTTAGATCCTGGCAAGGAGTGGGTACAAGTGCCAACAGAGTTCTGTACATCCTTTTCAGTGTGCATTCAACTAGACAGGAAATGCAGACAAGAAAATCCAGCTGCTGTGGAGGCGGAAGTGCGGGCTCTGATCTTCCAGAATTATCTAGAGGATGATGCTGTCATTTACACGGATGGGTCAGTCGTCCGAGGAGTGAGAAGTTCATGTGCCTTTACGGCTCAGGCCGGAGGTAAAACTGTGAAGGAAGAGTCTGGCGTTTTGCTTTGACGAAATGCAGCCTGACTATGGAAGCCATGGCAGTAAGTAAAGCAATACCATGGCTCGAGACACAGACATTCAATCGGGCTTGTGTCCTTAGTGACTCAATGAGTATGCTCAGGAGGATAGAGATGGGGTGGGTCCGAAGAGAGTAGGTGCTGTCTCTGGACGGTCTCGGCTGGCAAAGATTAGTTTCATCTACGTGCCAGAGCATGTGGGAGTACAAGGGAATGAGCAGGCTGACAGGCTTGCAGGTAGGGCTACTGTGGAAGGCGGACGAGCCATGGACCAGGCAGATATTCTGAATGCTCTACGAGAAGTAAGTCGCTTACGAGAACCAAGCGATGACTGGGAATCTACAACCATGGTCAGGCTGCGATAACAGCAAGCTAAAAGAGGTATGGCCAAACAAGAACACTGCACACCAAAGAAGAGTAATAAACCAACACAGAACTGGTGTCGTAAGCCGCTACACGCTGCGGTGTTTGCTGAGGAGGGAATCCGAGCTCTTATGAACTGAATGGTTCGATGTACAATGAGGGTGATCTGTCGAGCAACTAACTAACTACCTAACTAACTAACTAACTAACTAACTAACTAACTAACTAACTGACTGACTGACTGACTGACTGACTGACTGACTGACCGACTAACTGACTGACTACCTACCTACCTACCTACCTACCTACCTAACGAACTAACTAACTAACTAACTAACTAACTTTATTCATTTTCTTCTTCATCTCCTTTATCAACGTTGAAGCAGCATTTAACTATATTATACAGGTATTACACCGTGCGTTTAAACTGCGTGTGTTCCTTTTTCAGGTATGCCACTGTGTAGGCTATGTTATCGCCTGTGGCCGTCTTCGCCTGACAGCTATACCAGCATTAAACAGCACAAATACTGGGGGAGTAACAATTCTGGACTTTTCCGTAAGTGTACCAGAGTAATATAACTACAGACGGCAGAGACGTACAGAAGCGAAAGGCAGCTTTAAAGTGGGTGAAAACGGAGAGACAGGAAGGCGGACCATTAAACCTAACAGACAGACCATCAGACATTTATTTATTTATTTATTTATTTATTTATTTATAAGGGTGCTGGGCATGTAACTTGAGAATCGCGCGAGTAGCAGTGGACAAATGACTTGATACGTTGATCATCAACGGTCTCCAAATTGTGTCAACAAGTCACACCTGAAGCCCACTCTAATACATACACACATCCATACAAGCACTTGTTTCCACTACAGTTTCAACACCTCACTCGCCGGGCTGCATTCACTCAACACTCCCACTGGGATTGGCTAAGTTTGGATGTCACAGTTATAAAGTGTCCTCTCTAAGTGACTACTTCGTGTGGAAATTATTAATCTACAGACGAGTGTGTTTTGCTACCATTTACTAGCTTGCGAAGGAAGACTTATCCTCGTGATACTGACATTATAATCCATGGAGTGCAGACTGATCTATAAAGATATAGGGCTTGCAACATATGCTAAATTAGCCCTGAGGCGTGAAAACGGGTTTCTTCCTTTGTGTTTTACTAACTTACTTATTAGTGATTGATAGTAAAAACAGCAAGTGAATATGTACAATTATCTGGGAACTGTAATAACGGCTGATGGGAGATGCCTTGAAGAGATTAGAACAAGAATCGCCATGGCGAAAGTATCATTTAGCAAGATGAAAAACATACTGACCAATAAAAAGATTGAAACGAGAAAAAGAGTGTTGAGGTGCTACACAGAGTCTATACTTTTGTGTGGATGTGAAGCTTGGACAATGAGCAATCAAGCTGAAAATCATCCGATGGATATGGAAATGTGGTTTCTGAGGAGAATGCAAAGAATACCATGGACAGAGAGAAAAACCAATGACCAAGTACTATAAGAAACAAATGATAATCGTAAATTGATTAGAGAAATTAGACGTGACAACTGGCAAGATCGAGGAGAGGAGAGCAAGGGGAAGACAGAGAAGTATATACCTAGATGGTTTGGCCACGTGGCATGGTCGAGACAGGAACACTGAGCTGATCCACGACTCTGGTGATCGAGTGAAATGATGAGTCATGACGACCCACGCTTATCGGCATGGCACATGATGGATGGAGTAAAAAGTTCGCTATGTCTCTTATCCTCAGTACACTCGCTATACTTAATTAGTATTAATTTAGTTTAGTCGACGGATCAACATCACGGCACTCGGGTGTAACCCATAAGTCCTCCGTTCTACTCCAAACTCAAGCCTGGGTGCGGAGAATTTCAATTCAGTGCACGAACTCCGTAGCACCGGCGAGGATCCTGAAATACTTTCGGTAGGTTTTTAACTCGAAATTTTGCCCGGGCAGCTCCGTTAGGCTACTCTTTTTCGCTTTCCAACTGCCAAGGGATTTTTTACGTGCGCAACAATACACACGGGCGTCCTATCTCACTACCCAGAGACCAGGGGACATTTTGTTACTAGAAGTCCACGTGAAAAAATCCCGGCCTTCACCGAGCTTTGAACCCGGGACCTTCAGCACTCGAGGCGGACACCATACCTCGAGACTACTCAGCCTCCTAATTAATTTACAGCTATTTTTTTTTTCTACCTCGTTTCCATCCTTTTTCAGGATATTGCGGTCAACATCTGCATCTTTCAGCCGTATAATGATTCCTAGGCTAGATTACGCTCATCAGCACGCCACGACTTTCTGAGCGACCGGCTCCATACTCTCATAAATCACTGGCACGACTTAACCGCTTCCAATTCTCGTGCGCTCACGTCAACCACGAGAGTATTCGGTGTTACGGAGAAAGCTGCTAACCTCTCGGCCAGGGAGACCGGAAATATACAGCTATTAGTTAGTTATATACTGATTTTTGTACATTTCCTGGACATGTATTTTAATGCGGTTATAATGCATATAATATTCTTGTAGTAGCTTAAGATTAATAAGATATGAATGAATTAAAGAGCCACGACAGGGGAGAGTTAAGACGAACATAATGTTGGACCAGATAGCGAGCCGAATGCTTAATACTTTGAAAATAAAGTGTGTTCGTTTGATTTAATATCTATGCCATCCTTCATATTTTCTGTGACTATCAACAATGTCAACAGTCGCTTAAATGGTGGTACTTTAAATGTATTGGGTATTCTCCCTTGCCTATATAACAATATGCGTTTATGTTCTTTCATAGTTCATGAGGCAAGCCAAGTTAGAAATAACCTGTTGTTTTCTTTCATATTCATTCAAACGCAGGGAAATAACATAAGAGCAATACATAATGGACAACTGCCATCGAACCTGACAGAGATTGCCTTCCTGGAGAATCCAATAACAACAATCGACGACAACGTCTTTGATGAATCCTTGATCACGTTGGAAAAACTGTCCTTCTCCAGCTGTCTAATCACGAGAATTCCAAATGCTTTACTTCATGTATCTAATCTTAAGCTGTTACGAATTTTCAACGCTAGATTAATTGATTGGAATACAGATGTTATGAAAAATATCGGTCAGACTGTTGAAGAACTGTACCTCATGAATGCTGGGACATCCCCGAATCCAGTCTGGATCGTGTATTTTACTCGCCTTACTATGTTAATGTTAGATGGATGCTCAATTTCCTCCATGCCCGATGACGCCCTTCTCAAAGTTGCAAATACTTTAATACATTTCTCTTTAGCTAACAACGGTTTAACTTCCGTGCCTCGAACAGTTGCCAAGCTTGGTTTATTGCAAGAGTTAATATTACAAAACAATAAAATTTTCGACATCTCATCACTACCAGATACAGACCAATTAATAACGCTTTCGCTACACGGCAACAACATTTCAGACGGTCAACTGTTGAGCAGTAAAGTGCAACGCTCCAGTAAATCTCTTGTCACTTTGCTATTGAATAACAACCAATTCACAGAATTCCCAAACCTAGACTTCCTTACGCAAGTTTCTAGTCTGGATTTCTCTCACAATCTACTATCTAATCCCACTTCTGGCTCAGTGCCTTCGATTCTGAGTGGTTTAAATCTGCATTACAATTGGCTGCCATCAATTCCTCACTTTATGTCGAGTTTGAAAATGCTAGGAGATGTAATACTTCCTTATAATATTATACATGAGATTCACGCAACTGATTTCCCGCCGATGGCAAAAAATGTTGATCTTCAACACAACCGCATTGAGAGGTTAACAAACACAAGCTTTCCTGTGAATTCTACAATCATATTTCTTAACCTAAATAACAATCCAATTTCCGATATTTGGCCAGACGCGTTCAAGAATCTTCCTGCGTTGAGAGAACTTAGAATGCAGGAGTCAGGACTCACTCGATTGCCCTTATCGTTTCTAATGCTGGCCAGTTTATACTTTGTCGACTTAACCAACAGCACAGATCTGATTTGTACTTGTGCTGAAAAGAGTTTAGAAACATGGGTGAAATCTTTCTTTCCAGCCAATGTTGTTGGCAACTGTGGTGATACTGGTATATATACTTTCTTTGTCACACTGAGTCCTACTTGTCCCTAAGCTGGTAATTATTTCAGCCTGATGTCTTTTGTGCAATTGATTGCGTAGCTTTTAATATGTCATTAGCCACATGAAGTGACTTGCAAATCTTCCCAAGTTTTCAATTTTCTGGCTCCATAGTTTAGATTGCATGCGTAGATTAAGTAAAATACTACAAGACTCGTACTATACTAACGTATTAGCAGAAGTCAACTGTGGGTTTATGTGTATAAGCATTTCACGGAACATTCTGTTATAAATCGGTCTTAAGCGATGATCTTCAAGTTATTATCATCAATCAGTTCTTGAAATTTACTCCAAAATTGTACGTGAAAGGGCGAAGTACACCAAGCTTAAAGTTATTTCCATATTCTTTAAAGGACGTCGCAGTTAACCCCAGCATTTGTTGGCTGTTTGTGATTTAGAAGTTTGCTATTGCTTTCTGAACTGCCGACAGTCATGCCATTTAATCAAACCAAACGAAAGGCGATCTGCTGCCAAATCACCAGCAGATGCGTCTCGAACGTGGTATCACTTTGCGACAAAGCCGGTAGTACACTAAGAGTTCACGCATTACATACAACACCAATTTCATCGAAATATAAATTAATAGAGACGATTAGATCGTCGTGATTGCCGAAACTCTAGAGTAGGTACAGGTATAAAGATAACCCCACCCGATCCCACAGAGCATTCAGCATATGACCCTAGGTGGGTTTGAGAAAATAGTTTTCAATTTACAAATTGCATCTTCTAAACTAATACTCTTACAAATCTTGTTCGGTTGACCTTTCGTAAACAAATTTGAAAAAATAGTTGTAAATTCTGCCAGATTGGGAATAAATTTAGCATAATAATTTACCAAGCCTAGCAAACTCCTGACTTGTTTTTTCGTCGTTGGTACTGTGAGGTTCAGGATCTTTGAGACAATTTTGTCGTCAGTTAGTAACTTTCCTTTTGAAATCTTGTGGCCTAAAAATTCTATTTCTCTGAAAGCTATCTCTGCTTTTGATGGTTTCACTGTCAGTCCGAAATGTTTAATTCTGTCGAAGACTTGTCTAAGTGTTTCTAAGTGGGTTGTCATGTCTTTGGAATGAACACAAATGTCATCTATGTAGGATTGAACATTGGGAATCCCATATAACAAGAGTCTAGTAAGCCTAACAAAAGTGGCGGGTGCATTTTTAAGTTCAAAGGGTAGATATCGCCACTCATACAATCCTAGTGGTATGGAGAAAGCAGTAATGTGCATTGAATCTGGATGCATTGGGATCTGCCAGTAGCCTTTCGTTAAGTCTAATTTCGAAAAAAATGGCTGATTCAGACATATTCAAAATTAGATCTTCACAACTTGGTATAGGCTCGGCGTCTGTTTTCGTTACTATGTTAATTTTACGATAGTCAATGCACAATCGTATCGTTAAGTCTTTTTTCTTAACGAGTACAATAGGTGATGAGTATTCAGAAAGTGACTTTTGAATTATTCCATTACGTTCCAAGTCAAGTATTTCTTTGTCAAGGTTATCCCTATAGTGCAGAGGGATAGAGTAAGGTTAGCACTTAATAGGTGTTAGGTCTGTCACGATAATAGAGTGGTCTATTCTGTCTGTTTTCCCTGGTCTGTTAGAGAAAGTTGTCCTGTATTCGTTAAGGAGAGATATGTCCTGTCGTTGTGGTTCTGTTAATGTGTCAGAGATCTTTATGTCTTGTACTGTGTTGTCATTGTCTGTAGACGGGACAGGTATTTCTATGTCAGCTATGTCTGTCTGGTTGATAACTGCTGTCGCTACTGTACGGTCACTTACGTCGTCGTCTATTCTGGAATAATAGGGTTATAGCATATTGATATGAAAAAATTTGCACTTCCCATTCACACTGATCTCATAATCAACTTCAGAAGTTTTTCTAATAACTTTATATGGCCCTTGCCAAGATGTGGAGAGTAAATCTCTCTTATCTGGCAATAATAATAATACATCTTGGTTGGGCTCTAATGTAATAGTTCTTGCACCCTTATTGGCATATTGCCCGTATGTAAAACCCTTCTCCTGTAAAGATGTTCTGGCAATAATACAGGATCTCATGATTTTATCCCTTGTGTTGGTTACCATGTCGTAGGTGGAGACCGGTACTTGGGTGTCTACAGATTTGGTTAACATTTCTCTATAAATAGAGAGTGGACCTCTGGGGTTCGCCCCACATACAGTAATTGAAAGGGGGAGAACCCAGTGCTCGCTTGCGGTACTTCTCTATAGGCGAACAGCACTGTTGGGAGTAATGTATCCCAATCAGCTGGATTTTCAGCTGTCACCTTAGCAAGCATGTGTTTGATATCCCCGTAGACCTTTTCCCAGATTCCATTCACGGATGGTCTGTACGAGCTGGTGAAACACTGCTTGATGCGAAGTAACTTAGTTACTGATTGTGTGGCGGCAGAAATGAATTGTGTCCCTCTGTCTGATAGTATTGTTTCAGGGAAGCCTAAACGGGAAAACAGTTGTAAAAATACATTAGTCACATCTTTAGAGAAGATTGATTTTAGCAGAATCGCTTCTGGCCAGCGTGACCAAAAATCAATGAGTGTTAGAATGAATCGATTGCCTCTATTTGAAATATGATTGAGAGGTCCGACCAGGTCGACAGCGACCATCTGAAATGGTCTTGAGGCTGTTTTAGTTGCCTGCACCTCTGTTGTTGGGTGCTTTCCCTTTTTGACTAATTTTTGGCAGATCTCGCAGGAGCGACAGTAATTTTTTTATATCCGTGCAAAACTTTGGCCAGTAAAACTGACTTAGGACTCTGGCCCTAGTTTTTTCGTAGCCCATGTGCCCGCCGAATGGTGAGTCGTGGGCTATGTGTAGCACTTTTTCACGATGTTCTTTAGGCAATACCACTTGTTGTAGTGTGATATAGTTCCTGGCATACATCCTTGTTAAGATATTGTTCTTCAATTTAACACACCAGGAAACATGTTTAGTTATTTTTGATTTGAGACCTACTAGTCGAAAACAATTTGTTAGAGATGGATTAGATTTTTGTTCTCGACTGAACTCACTGGTGGTTGTTTCAGGGGAAACAATTTGTAGCGCATCGTTGAGTTGGTCATTATGGCTTTTCTCAGTTATTGCTCTAGTAACTGCTTTACAGTCTTCTTTTATATGTTGTTCATTTGCAGGTTGAGAATTTTGTGGGATAATAGTACACTCTGTTGGCGGTTTTCTTAGGTCATCGTGTAAACACGTGAAAGTTTTATTTGTTAATCTAACCTCATTTATGGTTTGAGCGGCACCTGTATAGTAAACCTCGCTTGTTTCTTCTGGAGGTTTGTTACTGGTGGTCTCCCTTAGAATTTTGTCATTCTGAGGATAGAAATTCCCTTCAGGTGTAGTACAATATTTCTCTTCCCATTTTCTGATGTATTTTTCTGAACTCTTTTACATTGGGTAGAAGCCCTACAATTATATCTGCACAGGGATCGTGCAAAACTGCGCATAGTACGTGTCCTGACATGAATGGTGTATGAATTTAAGTCATTGCTAGAGGGTATTTTTCAATATTCCCTGCAAATGTACGACATGTTACAAAGTTCCCTATATAGTCACTGTCTTTCACAAATGTTTTTCCCACCCCAACAAGGGTCGAATCACTATCACGCATTATTTTAAGGGTTGGTTGTTAACACAACCTTTGTAAAATTGAAGTATGCCCTTAGGTGATAAAGCGGCATTGGCCATTTCATTTGATATGGGTATTGTGTGGCCGCACTCAAGGGTCGTGTCTAAATGAAACTTCTTACATGTATTACATCCATCATAATCAAAGATGTTAATAACTTCTAAGGCATTAACTACTTCATGATCACTTTCATTTCCACTTTCATTCTCATCCTCACTTGAGGTGTCAACTAACACAGCATTTGCTTATTTTATCATCCTACGACCTTCACACTGTCCTGAATAATGCCCGAAAGATTTGAAAAATAGCATTTAACTGCTCTTCTAAACTCTGTTCGTTTGGCATTTTGATTTTCTACCATCATTTTTAAATGGTGACTATAGTTTGGTGACTTGTCGCACATTGCATATTGTTCATGTGACAATTTGCAGTATTTGCATGGTGAGTACTTTGGCTTTGGTTTGTACTTGTTTTCATATGGTTTAAATTTATTTACACTAATAGCAGCTGATACCTCATTTTGACTGTTGTTTAACAAAAAGATATCGCGATTTGCTGTACAAAATGGAGACCCCTTATTTTCAATTTCTTGGATTGTCTGACAATCGCTCTGCTGTAAGAATTTTGAAAATGATGTTGGCAAGGATTTTATGATTTTGTTTATGATCATTAGGTCTCTAAGTTTGTCGAAGCTATTGTCGACTTTAGCTGAACTGATCCACTTATTGAATAAATCCTGAGAAAGACATGCATGTGCGGAAGTGAGGCTGGTGTAGATAATTTTCTCCAGAGAAAGACCTGCATGTGTGGAAGTGAGGCTGGTGTAGATAATTTTCTCCAGAGAAAGACCTACATGTGTGGAAGTGAGGCTGATGTAGACAGTTTTCTCCAGAGAAAGACAAGCATGTGTTTAAGTGAGGCTGGTGTAGACTTTTCTCCAGAGAAAGACAAAAATGTGTGGAAGCGAGGCTGGTGTAGAGACCTTTCTCCAGAGAAAGACAAGCATGTGTGGAAGTGAGGCTGGTGTAGAGACTTTTCTCCAGAGAAAGACAAAAATGTGTGGAAGTGAGTCTGATGTAGAGACTTTTCTCGAGAGAAAGACAAGCATGTGTGGAAGTGAGGCTGGTGTAAAGACTTTTCTCCAGAGAAAGACAAGCATGTGTGGAAGTGAGGCTGGTGTAGAGACTTTTCTCCAGAGAAAAGCCTGCATGTGTGGAAGTGATGCTGGTGTAGAGACTTTTCTCCAGAGAAAGATCTGCATGTGTGGAAGTGAGGCTGGTATAGAGACGTTTCTCAAGAGAAAGACAAAAATGTGGAAGTGAGGCTGGTGTAGACAGTTTTCTCCAGAGAAAGACCTGCATATGTGGAAGTGAGGCTGGTGTAGAGACATTTATACTGAGAAAGACCTGCATGTGTGGAAGTGAGGCTGGTAAAGAGACTTTTCTCCAGAGAAAGACAAGCATGTGTGGAAGTGAGGCTGGAGCAGAGACTTTTCTCCAGAGTAAGACAAGCATGTGTGGAAGTGAGGCTGGTGTAGAGAATTTTCTCCAGAGAAAGACCTGCATGTGTGGAAGTGAGGCTGGTGTAGAGACTTTTCTCAAGAGAAAGACAAGCATGTGCGGAAGTGAGGCTGATGTAGAGAATTTTCTCCAGAGAAAGACCTGCATGTGTGGAAGTGAGGCTGGTGTAGAGACCTTTCTCCAGAGAAAGATAAACATGTGTGGAATTGAGGCTTGTGTAGAGACTTTTCTCCAGAGAAAGACAAGCATGTGTGGAAGTGAGGTTGGTGTAGAGAATTTTCTCCAGAGACAGACAAAAATGTTTGGAAGTGAGGCTGGTGTAGAGACTTTTCTCCTGAGAAAGAAAAAATGTGCGGAAGTGAGGCTGGTGTAGACAGTTTTCTCCAGAGAAAGACCTGCATATGTGGAAGTGAGGCTGGTGCAGAGACTTTTCTCCAGAGAAAGACCTGCATGTGTGGAAGTGAGGCTGGTGTAGAGACTTTTCTCCAGAGAAAGACCTGCATGTGTGGAAGTGAGGCTGGTGTAGAGAATTTTCCCAGATAAAGACCTGCATGTGTGGAAGTGAGGCTGGTGTGGAGACTTTTCTCCAGAGAAATACGTCTCCACGTCTACATAAAACGTGATTTGCAGGTCTACTTACATTATAAAATGAATTTCAGAACGGTGAGACGTACAGAACCGCAGAGTCTCATCTCATCTCATCATGTTCCTCTTGTACATTGCGGTGTCGAGGTGAAGTATAAACTTCGTGAGAGTGCCCGATTATGGGCTTCATATATCGATATTCCCATGGACTCTGCTATTCCTTCCGTCCAACGTTTACGTGGTCGGCCTCTTCCTCTGTTTCCATCTGGTCTGTACATCATTGCTTGTTGTGGTATGCTGTTGACTGGTAACCTACTTGCATGGCCAAACCATTTGACTTGCTGCTTTCTAATAAAATCTAGTGCTGCTTTAACCCCCACTTTAGTCCTGATTTCTTCATTTCTGATCTTATCTCTTCTTGATACGTTGAGTATTCTTCTCAGGAACCTCATTTCTGATGTTGTGATTTTTCTTTTCTCTTTTTCTGTCATTGTCCAGGTTTGGCATTGGTAGCATAGAGTTGGTAGGAAGATTGTGTTGTAAAGTGCTTTCTTAGTAGTTATTGATACATGTTTGTTCTTTAGTATTGGTGCCATTTGTCCAATGAGTTGATTTGCCTTATTGCACCTATTTTCGATCTCGTCGTCTGATCTGCCATTTGATGATATTATACTTCCTAGGTACTTGAAACTCTTCACTTGTTTCAAGGGATGTTCGTTTAGGTGAATTGTTGTTGTTTGTTCTTCTTTAGTTATAGTCATTACCTCTGTTTTGCTTGTGCTAATTTTCATTTTCTCAATTATTAGACGTAGTAGTAACAGAGAGTGCAAGGAAAGTACTCTCCTTGAATATCAAAAAAACAGTAACAATGGTAATATCAAAGAAAATTGTGACACCAAAATGTGACATAGAAATAGAAGGGAAAATCCTTAACCAAGTTGATAATTTTAGATACCTAGGGGCATTTATAACATCAGATGGAAGATGTACAACAGAGATTAGGAGCAGAATAGGGCAGGCAAAAGCCGCATTTCAGAAAATGAAGAGTATCTTATGCAATAAGTCACTATCACTGAATGTAAGAAAGAGAGTGCTGAAATGCTATGTAGAACCAGTTTTGCTGTATGGCAGTGAATCTTGGAATGTAAATGAACAAATTAAGAAGAAATTAGAAGCAACAGAGATGTGGTTCCTGAGACGAATGTTGCGAATTCCTTGGACTGCCAGAGTAACTAACGACGACTGCCTGAAACAGGCTAACGAAACTAGAACATTATATACAATAATAAGACAGAGACAAACAGCTTTCCTCGGTCATGTGATGAGAAGAGAGGCATTGGAGAACATCGTAACAACTGGAAAGATCGAGGGGAAGAGAGGCAGAGGTAGACCAAGAGAAGTGATGCTGGATGGATTGAGACGGTGGCATGGAGGAATATCAGTAGCAGAGTTGATCCAGAAAACCAAAGACCGAGATCTATGGAGAGCCATGAACGCCTACGCCAGCCGGCACGGCACTTGATGATGATGATGAATTTTCATGTTATGTTCCCTACACATTTCGTTTAGACTATTCATGTGGTCTTGTAATTCAGCTTCTGATTTTGCTATTAGTGCTTGGTCGTCCGCAAACAGGAGTTCTCTAATGGTTAGATTTGCAGATGGTTCTTCTTCTGTGTTCTCGTCATGTGGTATTCTTGCTGTCTCTGCTTGGCTGCTTTCTTTACATATGTTGTCTATATATGTTATGAACAAGAGAGGGGACAGGACACAACCTTGTCGTACTCCAGATCTTATGGTAAAGAGTTCTGAGTGTCCTCCAGCTGCTCTCACTATGCATTCACTGTTGTTGTATAGACTTCTACATAGGCTAGTTAGATGTGTACTCACTCCATATTGTTTAAGGATTTCCCACATAACCGTAAAGTATGAAGGGAAAAACAATATCAAGTAATCGGTTCTTGTGTTAACGTGATCTTGAAATAATTTTAATTCTCCCCCTGGAAACCCTAAAATTTCCCCCTGGGGTGGGGGGGGGGGGGCGGAATTCCCCGCCGGTTGAGAACCACTGGTTTAGAAGTTACCGTTATTAAATAAAAAAGAAGGCCTGTAGCAGGAACTTGCCGTGGGTATGTGAAGTGTTAGAACTATCACCATGTGTTGTAGGCCTCAGTGTAAGCACAGATAGCCAGTCTTTCCCCCATGTAGTGACTGCTGAGTGCCGGCATCAAACCATAGTACTCTTGAAAATACATAATGTCCTAACTAATTATTAAACATGAAATGACCCTAAGTCACCTTGGTCTCAAGTGGGCAATATCTAATTCAATAGCTGTATAAAGTAACTCGTTCACTGTGATATGTAAAACTAAAAAACCGAGTGTGTGTGTGTGTGTGTGTGTGTGTGTGTGTGTGTGTGTGTGTATGCGCGCGTGTGCGGAGATCGATGATCGGCGATCCCGGTGGATAATCGAACCCTCGGCGACGGGCGTCAGCGTGAGACGCACCGGATCAAACCCCATTACCGTTGTGCCTGTGTACTCTGACAGCAACCTGTAAACAGGCGTCTACAAAACACTAGACTAGACCAACAAAGAGTTAATATTCATTTCACATATGGATCACATGTCAGTCACTCGCAGAGACTCGGGTCAGTCAATGTCGAGACAGATAATTACACGTCCTGTATACAGCAACAAAGCTGTGAGTTGTTCTGGGGATATGTATATTTGATGTGTAATGGTGCCTCTCTCTCTTTTATTGTTCTCTCTGTTCTGTTCCGTAAACATTTTAACTGATTTAGTTTATTTCCGTCACCCATCATCAGTGAACGTAGATATTCAATCTGTAATTTCTCTTCATTGATAAAAACACTGCTACCAGTGTCAATGTTGGACATTATCCAAATCGTACTTAAGCAAAATCAACACCTGTGAGCTGAGATGGTTGAGGAGAGCTGCCAACTTAACTATCTGAGACCGAATAAAGAATGCTGTTATCAGACAGACAGTAGGATCATTACCTTGTGCTACATATATTCAAAGACAGAAGATCAAATAATTTGACCATCTCATTAGAATGCACAACCATGAACTACCAGCACTGGCCCTACATCAAAGAACATCTGCTACGAGAGTAAGGGGGCACCGAAGAAGAAAATGAATGTCACCCATCAGGTCCTGGAACACTAATTATTCCTTTCAACGCTTGATGGCAAAAATGGAAGACATTACTCCTGTAATGTGCAGAATAGGAATATGGAAACACGCTGTGTAGGTCACATAGTACAGTCTGTAAGTGACATGTTTGAGTTACATATTACAATCTGTCAGTGACGCTGTATAAGTCACATAGTACAGTCTGTAAGTGACATGTTTGAGTTACATATTACAATCTGTCAGTGACGCTGTATAAGTCACATTGTACAGTCTGTAAGTGACATGTTTGAGTTACATATTACAATCTGTCAGTGACGCTGTATAAGTCACATAGTACAGTCTGTAAGTGACATGTTTGAGTTACATATTACAATCTGTAAGTGACGCTGTATAAGTCACATAGTACAGTCTGTAAGTGACATGTTTGAGTTACATATTACAATCTGTAAGTGACGCTGTATAACTCGCATAGTACAGTCTGTAAGTGACATGTTTGAGTTACATATTACAATCTGTCAGTGACGCTGTATAAGTCACATAGTACAGTCTGTAAGTGACATTTTTCAGTTACATATTACAATCTGTCAGTGACGCTGTATAAGTCACATAGTACAGTCTGTAAGTGATCATGTGCTACACGAGACTAGAATTAGGGGAATTTCCCTTGGAAACTAGAGAATTAAGATTATTTCTAGATTGCGTTACTACAAAAACCGATTACTTGATATTGTTTTTCCCTTCATACTTTACGGTTCTGTACGTATCACCCTTCTGAAATTCGTTTTATAACGTAAGTAGATCCGCAAATCACGTTTTATGTAGATGTCTAGACTTGTGTTAGTATGTGCTATTAAATTTAGCTTCAATTATTACGTATACTGTGTTGGGGCAGGGGGGGGGGATTTTAGGGAGGAAATGCGAAACGGGGGGATGACTTTCTAAAAATATGGTGAGTGTCAGAGTCCTAACTATCTTCTCCTTCTAGCTCACTGGACTTGGACATGCAAATTACAACGTCCACGACACATATACTAATAACACATGACTGCAATCGGAAACTCGCAGGAGCTGTCTCCTGAACAACCTTTATTACATTATATTACAGGATAACAATATGGTCTCACTTCACGCTTAAGCACTCATTCGACACAGGCAGCCAAACGCTCGCTCACGTCCACATGGGCGATATTTACACTGTCGCCCGTATGACCATTCGCAATCACAGTCTCACATCCTCCCGCACATATCACAGTTAGTACATTCCTCGAATATCAATACACAACGTTCATCTCAGCTATCCGTCACAACACTATCGTTCGATCGTTCTATCTCTCGCTATTCTCCACACGTCCGTCTCTATCCGCTGTCTCACACACACTGCCTCCTTCCTCCTTGCCCTTCCCACATCACGTGGGTCTATCCACGGGCTTCTTGCCTGATCGTCCGTTAGCCAAGCCGTGGTGTCTCCTACTGCCCTTGACCTCAGCTATTGCTTACACTGACTCTTGCTTACATACAGGCAATTACACTATTGCTTACATACAAGACCCTGACAGTGAGGGGGGATGACGTCCTAAAAATATGGTGAAGGGGGGCACGGGCCAAGAAAGGTTGAGAACCACTGTTCTAGAATGTTGGGAATCAGCCATATGCAGCTGAACTTAATTGTCGGGAACAGGGGACAGTGGAGTGGCAGGATCACGCGGCTTTGATAGCCTGACTAACCTGAAGATGATATACTGACTCTGACTAACCTGAAGATGATAGGCTTACTAATCTGAAGATGATATACTGACTAACCTAAAGATGATAGGCCTACTAACCTGAAGATGCAGTTATAAAAATTAACAAATGAAAATAAATCCAGGCAGAAGTAACCATATCGGCTCCTGAGCAAAATCACATTTTTAATGTATGAAAGGATACAATGAAATTGTGTTTCATTTTGAAATGCAGAAGTCCCTTTGAAAGTCTGACTGACTGACTGGCATCTTGCTGTCTTGACAGAGATAGTTTGTAAAATAAGAGTTATACCTCTCCACAACACAAAGCCTGGGCTGAATTTAGAGACCGTGTGTTGCCTATGCAGCGTGATCCCTCTCTCGGCCTGTCTAGTGTACTCCAGAGGAAAGGTAACATGACAAGTTGCGAAAGCTGCCGGATCAGCAAAGCAATGCTCTAACTCCGCCTGTCGGAGCTTCGATCCTAGACCAGTTGCCAACCAAGGCTTAGGGCCTGGTCTGCCTTGCCATGACATTTAGTCTTTGGGTTGCATTTCCTCGCACTAAAGTCTTCTAATGAGGTAAGAAATGCTGTCACTTCCTATCCTATTGTGTGTTGTATAGTAAGATTTCACGTGTTTATCTAGTGATCCCCATAAAAAAAGGTACTGTTTTCAAGTTGCAAGTAAGTAGTGCACACTATCATCATTAACTTAACCTTTGGTTAATCACTTCAGCCATAACGAAGAATGTTTAAGCAGGATGAAGAAGGAACAGCTGAAACACACTTGCTTCTAGAATTAAGCCTTTTAAATTAGAGCCATCAGAAACTGTTAGTGTGACAGAATCAATCAGTCAATACTGTTAGTGTGACATAATCAATCAGTCAATACTGTTAGTGTGACAGAATCAGTCAGTCAATAGTTGACAGACTGGCTTGTTACCAAAGCATGTTACTACAGTAACAATTGCATTTGCTTTGTAATCTAAACATCATGCCTTAAGTGAAGCTGTTATAGTAATGTCAAAAGAAAACAGCAAAAGCAAGTGTTGTATTTATTAATTGTATTGTAATTTCAAATGAAGTTTCAAATATTACTACTACTTTGTTTTGGTATCATTTTGTTGTGTTGAAAACTATTGTGAATAGATTACTCTGGATATGCAGGAGCCCATGTAATGTTTAAAACTTGTGGATGTGTTGACCTGTATATGTAAGGGGCCATGTAATGTTAAAACAGTTGTGGGTGTATGGCCCTGGATTTGTAGGGATCCATGTAATGGTGAAAACATGTGGATGTGTGGCCCTGGATTTGTAGGGATCCATGTAATGGTGAAAACTTGTGGATGTGTGGCCCTGGATTTGTAGGTATCCATGTAATGGTGAAAACAGTTGTGGATGCATGGCCCTGGAATTTAAACTTGCAAACAATGACATTAAAAAACACCAGAAACAGTTAGCACTTCAATAATATTATGACTATACACAAACAATGGGTGGGCTAGCAAATTGTGCTGATAAAGTCATAAGCACAGTTGGACACCTATGCTCATCACTTGCCAAAGTGAGGGAGAGACTGACCCCCTAATCCTCCTTGCCCTCAGGGTTGCCACATGTGATGGAGCTACCACATAGACCTGTAACTGGAAACTACTTCAGGACAATTGTTTATGTTGTTTAATACACAAGCAAACGGATTCAGCACATGCAATCAACTACAGAATCAACACAACAGAGATAAATCAAATACTGTGTATGGGTATGAAAAACGTTTATTGTAACTAAAGCAGAATCATGCCATATTGATTAGCAACAAAAGGTCATTAGAAGTTAACAGATTAATCTGTCACAATACTGATTATTTTCATGTTACAAGGCACCACTTCTCTCAATTTCTATGTCACATTCTTTCTCCCCATATTCATATGATATGAATCAAATACTGTGTATGGGTATGAAAAACAGTTTATTGTAACTAAAGCAGAATCATGCCATATTGATTAGCAACAAAAGGTCATTAGAGGTTAACAGATCTAATCTGTCATAATACTGATTATTTTCATGTTACAAGGCACTACCTCTCTCAATCTCTATGTCACAGTCTTTCTCCCCATATATACATATGATATACACTACTCTCTCCTATTTGACTGCATTACCCTTTCCATGTGTACATATAAATACACTATTTATTAAAACATAATCTTTCATAATGGAACCAAATATGACAAGGTAGTATCCCCACAATACTAGCTGTTCCTATCAATTTTCAATCATGTTAATCTTTAATATTTTTGCCTATTCAATGTTCTGTTTTAGTTATTTGCATTAGGCTCCCAGCTTCTGTTGTAGTAATTCTATTAAATGTCCACTTTATATTGTGATATTCTATTAAACTCCAAGCCTTTCTTGTATTAATTCTATTAAACGTCCACTTTATATTCAGATATTCTTCTATTAAACTTGAAGTTTCTATTGTAGTACTTCTATTAAACGTCAACTTTATATTGTGATATTCTATTAAACTCCAAGCTTCTGTTGTAGTAATTCTATTAGACGCCCACTTTATATTGTGATATTCTACTGGACTCCAGCTTTTGGTTAAGATATTCTATCAGGCTCCCCCACCTTCTGTTGAAGACACTATACCAGATAAGAGGTGCCTTTATGAGATTCTAGGGGCATGTTTTCAGCAAAAGGTTGACATGCCTACTACGATGAGCCAGTCTGCTACTGTCCAGGCTAAATTTCAAAATAAAGCCCAAACACAAAAGATAATTTAGCATATGTGAGTCTTTTAATAGGAGATCCTCCACAGTTCTACAGTTAATGTACCGTGTCAAACATGCACAATGATGCTTCCTTTACAAGCCTGAAACCTACACAAATTTGCATGGATCTCACAGAGAAGCCAGTATCCGCTACTTTTATCTTTAACAGACAGTGTTATTCATTCAGGTGGTATGATTTGAATGTCTTGTCCCTTTCACATTCTAAACCCATGAATGGCCGGATCCTAGTGGGTTCCATCCATCAATGACATCAAACTCAGTCCTGTGTGATACTGCGGCTAACACCTACGCTAATGCCATCCGCCCATGTGCAGTACTTCAATAAAAGAACTAACACATGCATGGGCCAAAAGTATCAGAAGTGGCATCTAAGAGCAGCTAAATACCACAGAGGAATATTACAGACGCAGAAGATAGCTGTGCACAACTTATATAAATACTGCTCAGATTTCAAACAGCTGTGATTAATTATTTTCAATCACTCAAGTTTCAAACCAAATTTGACACAGATAATACAGCTGTTCAAACAATTAAATCCTTTCATGTTTGGAATTAAATGGGAATTGTTTAGTCACTCAAGTTTCACAAATAACAGGAATTATTTATGTAGTAAATTTAAATAATATTCATGTTAAGTTTCACATAATTGTGAATGAATTGTACTACAAATTTCAAACAGCTGAACTAATTATAAAGAATCACTCAAGTTATAATACCCTGCAATGTAACTGCAACAAACAATGCATTCAACAACAGAAACAAATGTATTATGCACTGACATAAACATGAGAGCAAACATCACCTGCAACTGTTATGTGTGTCTCACAGCTAGCAATGTCATGTCTTCAATCCAGGTGACATCTTGAATTCATGACCAATGAACTGGGCAGTGGTTCTCAACCGGTGGGGAATTCCCCCCCCCCTCCCCCGTGAGGGAATTTAAGGGTTTCAAGGGGGGGGGGGGGGGAAATTAAGATTATTTCAAGATCGCATTAATACAAGAACCAGGCAAGAACCAGTTACTTTATATTGTTTTTCCCTCTAAATTTTAGAGTTCTGTACTTCTTGCCCTAATGAAATTTGTTTTATAACGTAAGTAGACCCGCAAATCACATTTTATGTAGATGCCTAGAATTGTTCTAGTATGTGTTATTAAATTTAGCTTCCATTTTTATGTATACTGTGTAAGGGTGGGGGGAATTTACACGGAGGAAATTCGAAAGGAAGGGGGGGGAGGAAGGACATTCTGAACATATGGTAAAGGGGGGCATGGGCCAAAAAAGGTTGAGAACAACTGTTATAGGGCATTTAAAGGCAAGAATATCGACTTTATTGCACCGGGTTCGATCCCATATGGATTGGTCAATTTCTGTAAAGCACCTGCCAAAACCACTACACAGGAACACCACCACCCCAGTGCCTCCAGTGACAACGTATAAGATTCTCTGCAGAAATTGCACTCATTGACAAATGGTAGAGTCCAACAATACACCCATCACCTTCGGAGCTGGAGGCAGGTGATGACTAGAATATCATTATTGTAATCTCCCATATGTTATTTTAATGTTCGCACGTAACATTTGTTAAAGCAAAGATCAACACAAAGTGCACAGTGAGAATGTTAAGCTTTACAATGACACAAGGAACGGAATGGACATTCTTGCCACAAAGTCTTCAGCTGCACAAAAGAAGTTTCACTGACCTTATTAGAACTGTATTTCTATTTTGCTCATTCAATCTATCTAATGTTCTCTCTCTGCTTTGACTTCCACTTTGTTTCTGTGGTTACCTATATGGCAAACCCACATATGAAGGCTGACCTGTCTTCTTCTCTCCCCACACCCATTTCTCTGACAGTGAGAACTGTGTCATTTCTGATCTGCTGTTTGATTAATCAAGATACATCAAGCTAAAGCATCATGCGTGGCTTCTGCATTTATGAAAGCCTGCTAGAATGGCAGGGAATGCCCAAATGGTGCACCTGCCTTCCCTTGCAAGCCAAACGGCCTGATGTGACTTTTATAAATAGACTTCTTGGTTTGTACCCTCTGTATATGAATACAGTTGACATCACCACATGGTGATGGAGAATGTCCTAAGAAACTACCAATCACCACATTGAGATGCAGAGTGTTCTAAGAAACTACCACTCACCACATGATGATGGCAGAATGTCCTAAGAATTTACCAATCACCACAATGAGATGGCAGAATGTCCTAAGAAACCACCAATCACCAAAGTGAGGTGGCAGAATGTCCTAAGAAACCACCAATCACCACACAGTGATGGCAGAATGTCCTAAGAAACTACCACTCACCACACGGTGATGGATCTGTCCTAAGAAACCACCAATCACCACAGTGAGGTGGCAGAATGTCCTAAGAAACTACCAATCACCACATGATGATGGCAGAATGTCCTAAGAAATTACCAATCACCACAATGAGATGGCAGAATGTCCTAAGAAACCACCAATCACCAAAGTGAGGTGGCAGAATGTCCTAAGAAACCACCAATCACCACACAGTGATGGCAGAATGTCCTAAGAAACTACCAATCTCCACACTGAGATGGCAGAATCAGAATGTCCTAAGAGACTACCCAGGAAGGTTAACCCAATCAATGATGGTAAACGATGGATGTCTCTATCAAGTTCTGCTGTCAACGGACACATCATAAATGCTGTTCAATGTTAAACAGATTGAATAAAGAAAAGTCTGTGTTGTTATAAAGCTGTTTCTATTTCTAGTTATTTATTTGCTGTATTTCCACAGCTTTACAACAATTCATTCATTCAATTTCTCTGAACCAAAGCCAATGTTCTATGAGGAACCGAGACAGCGCACCCAGATTAGGCAGCGGTCTCATGGCAGATACTACTGTCGGACTGTGCCATGGTAGAGCACATACTCTAGGCCACTTCATACCTTGTCACCTTTCCTCTCTGACAGTTGTCTGTTACCCATTTTATGAGGCTGCACTGATTGGGCAAGAATAATCCTGCCAATACCGGGGACTGAACCAAGACCACTATTTTGGCAATTTAGTGCACAAACCAATAATCAACCATGGCTTCATTCTGGGATTATCCCATAGAAACTGTGCACTTGTAGTCTCCAACTACATACTGATATGCTATCTGGGTAAAGTATGTAACAGGCAAAGGTAATCTAATTATAGCTACAACAGTAACAATAAGAATTAGTAGGCCTCAGCATGTGATTGGTCATGGTATTATCAAGTGAAGATGACTACAGATCTCTGATAGCAATTTCACTAGGTCTACACCTGAAATGTCTATGCTTATAAGACAAATCACATGCTAAGTCACAATGGCAGGAAAACAGAGCACACTATGCCACCCAGCTGGATGTTGTCCAGTGTCATGTGGAAGCTCTGTTTGTGGCAGGTGAATACATTAGGGCATACTCTTTGTGATTTTAAACTACCATGGGATTTTTTACAGTTCACTACTTACCCATGAAACCAACTGTTTGTCATCCTTATCTGGGAATGCTATGTGTTTGATCTTGCTATCAAATATATTATGGTGTCTTATGATTAGATACCAGTGGTTTGTTAAAAATTCCCCATCCTTTGTTGAGATCGAACCAGTTAGGCCTGAGGCAGAGACCCTGCAACTTCACATCACCCCCAACAGGAATATACATTTTTGACAAGCAATCAGAAAACAGATCAAGATAAGACAGAATATATGGTAATTTCAAGAGAAGGAACGGCTAAAACCTCAGGCCACATAAATATAGATAATATGACCATTAAAAGAACGAACATATACAAATACCTGGGTACAATCTTCAACTGCTCCAACATAATAAGGGAAGAAATACAAGCTAGAATCAACTCTGGAAATAAAATATACTATGCAGTACACCATCTGCTAAAATCAAATGTGCTATCTCGTAACACCAAGATCACAATATACAAAACACTGATCAGACCAGTTGTGCTGCATGGCTCTGAAACCTGGAGTACAACTAAAGGAGATGAAGCCTTGTTACAAACCTTTGAGAACAAAGTCTTAAGACGCATCTTTGGGCCTATTTGGGATACACAAAGTAGAGTGGAAAAGAAGAAGCAACAAAGACATTTATGATCTGTTTAAGTCCCCGCTAATCACTGATATCATGAAGGCTAATAGACTATAATGGCTGGGGTAAATAGACTATAATGGCTGGGGTATATAGAAAGAATGGAAGATAATAGGGAAACAAAACTCGCTTACACTCAGGACATAAATGACCGTAGACCCCGAGACAGACGAAGAAGATGATGGAGAGATAATATACATACAGACCTACAAGCACTTGGAATCAGCTACTGGCAAGAGAAGGTCAACCAGAGAGATGGATGGAGACGGATGGTATCTGCAGCAAAGAACCTCAATGGCTCGAAATGCTGAAGAATAATAATCAGAAAACAGCAATAATACACTACTGAAAGCCAAGTGTTGAGAACAGGGGGACAAAACTGACCACCTGTCAGCAACATGAATATAATTGTGATGACAAAATCACTTTAGCTATGAGCAGGTAGCTCTAGTTAGTCCATTACCTCGCTTACAGTTAGTGAAGAGATAAATTCAGGCTCTGCCATGTTAAGTAAAAAACAACTCTCTAAATGATGTAATGTCCATCCTCCATTTGCTGGCTTCATAGGGGGCAGATCTGTAAAACACTAGATACTGTGAGTAATGAGATGAGAGGCAGCTGCTCTCTTTCTACAGAATAAGAATGGTGTGTTCCTGCTGTATGGTATCAAGTAACAATGACTATGAGGGTCTCCCAATTCAGCAATGCTCCGATATATGGCCATCTCCTTTCTCAGACATCTGCCTGGAAATATATGAGAGAGATACATGTGATGGGTTTGTAGAATGATATGTTTATAACATAGACAGAGTTGAATGGAATACCAAATAAAAAAATTGTTATAGTTTATAACAGTCTTATAACATTAATATGATATAATAATAATGTAAGAGCCAGATGTGATGGTATAAGAGCAAAGGCAGGTGTGATAGTGTAACTGCAAAGATAGATGTGATGGTACACCAGTTACAGATGTGATGGCACAACAGAGGCATGTGATGGTATAACAGACACAGATGTGATGGTATAACACTACAGAGACATGTGATGGTGTAACAACAGAGACAGATGTGATGGTATAACAACAGAGGCAGATGTGATGGGATAACAACAGAGACAGATGTGATGGTATAACACAACAGAGACAGATGTGATGGTATAACACAACAGAGACAGATGTGATGGTATAACAACAGAGACAGATGTGATGGTATAACAACAAAGACAGATGTGATGGTGTAACACAACAGAGACAGATGTGATGGTATAACAACAGAGACAGATGTGATGGTATAACACAACAGAGACAGATGTGATGGTATAACAACAGAGACAGATGTGATGGTATAACAACAGAGACAGATGTGATGGTATAACACAACAGAGACAGATGTGATGGTATAACACTACAGAGACAGATGTGATGGAATAACAACAGAGACAGATGTGATGGAATAACAACAGAGACCGATGTGATGGTATAACACAACAGAGACAGATGTGATAGTATAAAACAACAGAGACAGATGTGATGGAATAACAACAGAGACAGATGTGATGGAATAACAACAGAGACAGATGTGATGGTATAACACTACAGAGACAGATGTGATGGTATAACACAACAGAGACAGATGTGATGGTATAACGCAACAGAGACAGATGTGATGGTGTAACACAACAGAGACAGATGTGATGGTATAACACAACAGAGACAGATGTGATGGTATAACAACAGAGACAGATGTGATGGTATAACACTACAGAGACAGATGTGATGGTATAACACAACAGAGACAGATGTGATGGTATAACGCAACAGAGACAGATGTAATGGTGTAACAACAGAGACAGATGTGATGGTATAACACAACAGAGACAGATGTGATGATATAACACAACAGAGACAGATGTGATGGTATAACACAACAGAGACAGATGTGATGGTATAACGCAACAGAGACAGATGTGATGGTATAACACAACAGAGACACATGTGATGGTATAACACAACAGAGACAGATGTGATGGTATAACACAACAGAGACACATGTGATGGTATAACACTACAGAGGCAGATGTGATGGTGTAACAACAGAGACAGATGTGATGGTGTAACAACAGAGACCGATGTGATGGTATAACACAACAGAGACAGATGTGATGGGATAACACAACAGAGACAGATGTGATGGTATAACAACAGAGACAGATGTGATGGTATAACAACAGAGACAGATGTGATGGTGTAACAACAGAGACAGATGTGATGGTGTAACAGAGACAGATGTGATGGTATAACACAACAGAGACAGATGTGATGGTGTAACAACAGAGACAGATGTGATGGTGTAACAACAGAGACAGATGTGATGGTGTAACAACAGAGACAGATGTGATGGTATAACACAACAGAGACAGATGTGATGGGATAATACAACAGAGACAGATGTGATGGTATAACAACAGAGGCAGATGTGATGGTGTAACAACAGAGACCGATGTGATGGTATAACACAACAGAGACAGATGTGATGGTGTAACACAACAGAGACAGATGTGATGGTATAACAACAGAGTCAGATGTGATGCTGTAACAACAGAGACAGATGTGATGGTATAACACAACAGAGACAGATGTGAAGGTATACCACATATTCATCCCAGGAAATGTCATGATACCCACTTTACGCTGGATCAGATGGGTTAGGATTTCGCAGGGGGGAGAGGAGATTTTAGGGTTTCAGGGGAAGGGGGGAGATAAAATTATTTCAAGCCTCATTAATACAAGAACCGATTACTTTATATTATTTTTCCCTCCATAATTTACAGTTCTATACTTCTCGCCCTTCTGAAATTCATTTTATAAAGTAAGCAGACCCACAAATCGTGTTTTATGTAGACGTCTAGACTTGTTCAAGTATGTGCTATTAAATTTAGCTTTCATTTTTACATATACTGTGTTGGGGCGGGGGCCAATTTATAGGGAGGAAATACAAAGGGAGGGGGGTGACACTCTGAAGGGGTGCATGGGCAAAAAATTTTTTTTTGAATCGCTGTTATATACAATTGTTTCTTCAAGACAACATTCCAACCTAGCCTACATATATTCTCTAGGCCAGTGGTTCTCAACCGGTGGGGAATTTCCCCCCCACCCCCACCCCCAGGGGGAAATTTGGGGTTTCCAGGAGGGGAGGGGAGAATGAAGATTATTTCAAGATCGTGTTAATACAAGAACCGATTACTTGATCTTGTTTTCCCTTCATACTCTACGGTTCTGTATGTCTCACCCCTTCTAAATTTCATTTTATAAAGTAAGTTGACCCAGAAATCAGGTTTTATGTGGACGTCTAGACTTGTTTTAGTATGTGCTTCCATTATTAAGTATTCTGTGTAGGGGCAGGAGCGGGGAGGGGGGATTTGAAGGGGTGCAGGGGCCAAAAAAGGTTGAGAACCACTGTTCTAGGCCTTGTTTCTTAACCCTGTTACATTTTCTAGTTTGGTCTAATTATATGTCCAAAGAATGCCATCGTCATCAGCCCCATTATCTTCAGTATCAGTGAGTCAGTCTGAAGACGGGTGTTAATGTCGTTTGATCACGTCCCTTCACTGTACTATGTTCTCAGCAACTCTCTTCAGCTCTGCATAGGACAGAGTAACTATACATTCTTGAACCGTCACTTTATAAAGGCATATTACATAGTACCTATACATTCTTAACCCTTTAATAACTAACAAAAGGGAAATAACTCCGCAAAATTAATGACTTGATATTTTGTAAATTCATTATACACGAATTGGTTTGACATATAAATGTCCTAGATGACTAATAAACTAGAAAAATGGACACAGTTTAACATAAAGCAACATTAAAAACAATAAAACAAAAACAAAGGTTTAAAAAAACATTTTAACTGGGAAAAAAATGTGAAGAAAAATTTTTTACTCACAAAATGATGTTGAAAGTGTCCCGCACTATTTATCCAAGTGCCCTGATAGCAGCAAATATCCTGCACTATTTATCCAAGTGCTCTGATACAAGTGATTCATGGTATTTTGTGAAGCATTCCCCCTTGCACAGCCATATCTGACAGAGACTGCATCCAAAAACAACCTCACTGGCTCTGCTCTTCTTACCAGACTTGGTGTTCATCTTGGCACACCAGTAGCAAGTTTTCCTTTTGCCAATCATACGAATTAGTCTGTGGTCCAAAAGATTGCTGGTACCCAGACCTACAGTTGTGGGGCAAGAAGAAGCTTTCCGTTTCCTCGAAATGTTACCCTTCAAGAGAGTAGAAACCAGGCTACGCCTAAAAGCGAGATGGCCAACATCACCAACCCTTGTGTGTGGGCGATGGGAGTTTGAACAAATTATCCAGCTGTTGACAATAGAGGTTTGCAGGAGAAAGGCAAACATATATCTCCACCACTTCACAGATTTCCTACCAACAGGGTAATATGAGGACAGCTGGTCAAACCTGTCCACTCCACCCATTGATCTGTTGTAGGCGGCCACTGTTGTGGGTATCTGAACATCTTGTTTGCCACTGGGTGCCTTATGTGATGTGGATGTCATTCCTGGTGTCGTGTTAGTGGTAAGTAGATTGACAACTCTCTTGTCCCTCCAAACAGTAGCCACAGTGTTACCCTGTTGCCTAAAGATTACTGTATTGGCCTTCATCTTCTTTGTGCATAATGGCTTGCAGTCATCTGGCCATCCCTTCTTATTCGCCCTAAATGTTGAGCATATGTATGTCTTCTCACGCAGAAGATCGCGTGCCAGCTGTACAGAAGAGAAATAATTATCATAGTAGATGTGATGATTTTTCCCAAAGAAAGGTCTGCCTAACTTTGTCACAACATAATGACCAGATCCATGTGGCATTGGATCTTTCACCTTGCCAGTGTAGACATCAAAGTCTAGTAGGTAGCCGGTCGACGCATCTGCCGCACACCATACCTTGATCCCCCATGGGTTTGGCTTTCCCTTGATGTACTGCTTGAACTTTAGTCTACCATTGTAGGCAATCATGGCGTCATCAATGCTGATATCTCTGCCAGCAGAAAAACATGAGGATATGTTTTTCCTCACCATATCAAGGAACGGTCTTACCTTGTACAGTGGATCGTAATCTTTGTGGCCTATGGGCTTCTGCTTACTGGTGTCATTGAGATGAAAATATTGGGAGATTTTTGCATATCTAGTTTTCCCCATGCACTGTGATACTCCAGGATGATAGAGATCTTCATCTGTGCTCCAATACATGGCAGTTTCAGGCAATTGAACATAGCCCATGAGTATAGCAAGACGAATATAAATTTTTATTTCCTGAGTGCTCACAGGTGACCAGTAAACATCCACTTTACCTGCCTTTTCTTGTCGTTGAGTGGCATACAAATTAGTTTGTTCCATAGCAGACTGATAAAAGTCCTCATTTACAATGAGACTGAAGTAGTCAAAAGGTTCTGCACTCTCTGGAAGATCATGTACTGGCCCAGAGTTCTCAAAAAAACCTTCAACGACTACAGGGGTTGTCTCAGGACTGCAAACATACATGTCTACAGTTTCACTAACACTAGAGAAATCTGGGTCCTCTTCGTCAAAATTCCAGCCTGCCTCTGTAATCTTACAATCAATGTCACTTTCTGCATCACTATCTCTAAACAAATCATAATCGACAGACATACCTGCACAATCTTCAAGAAAATCGTGGCTGGATTCCATTTTTTTTTGCGAATAGATGATACAAGATTGAGAAGTCACGAAAAATTTATATAATTTCTGACCAGTTGAATGGATTTCAAAACAGGAAGAAGAAGGGAAACAGCACTTCCTGTTTCCTAGGCCTTGATACAATCGTAGATTCATTCATTCGCATAATTATTATTCAGGAACAATTGGGGCAAGACATGTGTAAAAACGTGGATTTTGGGGGTAATAGTCGGGAAATTAAACTGTTTCTTCATAAAGGTATGGGGCTGAATAATATTACACACTCTCTATCTCTCTCACATATGTATAAAGTACCTAACACAACTATGTGGGACTAGCTTAAGCCAGCAATATGTTCATTAATGTGTAATCAGAGCACCAACCTTGATAACTGAGACGTCACGTTCCCTTCCAATGTAGCCACTGTCACTGGTCTCCATAGAGGAACTGCTACATAGGTCTGCGTCATGGCCACCTGCGGCTGTACACGTCTGTGGAAGCAATAGTCACATTGTACTCCGCTGTTCTAACCTATAGACCAGACCGACACACAGACATAGATAGACAGATAGGCATAGACAAACATACATATATAGACATGCGGTTAGGCAGATAAATAGACAGACAGACAGACAGACAGACAGGCAGATAGATAGATAGATAGATAGATAGATAGATAGATAGATAGATAGATAGATAGATAGATAGATAGATAGATAGATACATACATACATACATACATAGACAGACAGATAAGATAGATAGCTAGAAATAAGGGACTATAATGCGTATAGGAAGTCACGTCCCAAAAGGACTCAATTTGTGTGCAAACAAGTGAGACAGTCAGACTAAATAAATATCTGTATAAGTTCGCTTGTTATTGAAGCATTCGCTGTGCAATTATTTTTGTCTGGGTGTTCTTAACTCCTGTGCTAAAACCATTTGCATGGTCTTCTCACTCCCACCCCCTTTCCTGCCTCCTCGCCACAATAACATCGTGTTTCTGATACTAAAGTAGACTAACCAGCAGTATTCTCTGTATTCTTCATCCCTCATTAATTTCCTGTATTCAGCAGTCTAATTAAAGAGGAGAGTTTCCTCCATTAATCCAGTCGTCGATGGGAGATCGTGGCTGTCGTAAAACAATTGCTCTTCCACTTTCGTTTCCTGTGACCAGGTTTAAGCTCTCTGATCAGTAAAGCGTTCTGGAATCCAGGAGACATTTTGGTAAGACCTCTGGACAGTTTTGCCCGTGTCTTACTGGCGCCTATAAGAGTGCAAAGAATAGTAGAACCTATCATGCATGTCGTAGGAGGCAATTACGGAGAGTAGGCGTGAGAATGGCCACTCATTCAGTGCAAAACTACCTGCACAATTCAACCAATAAATTGGATAGGTCAACACAGGCTTGATGTGAGCTGGTTGAGCGCGTATGTTCTGCTGGGACCTTATCTCCGTGCATTGCTGCACTTTCTCTTGATATGAGAGACTGGCCAAACTGTTACTTCCGCGTGCCTGCTTTTGCTTGTCTGTCAGCTGCCTGGATGGAGAATACGACACACACACACACATCGTGATTGTAACTGACTCAGAAAGCATGCTGACGAGAGTGAGGATGGGCTGGCTTCGTGCGGAGTGGTTTGCTTCGCTTCGGAGGTCACGGGTGACAAGCATCGTCTGAATCTTTTCTCCGTGGCATGCCGGTGTGCTGAGAAATGAACAGGCGGACAGATTGGCTGGCTCTGCAGAACTTGGTGGAGTATTGATACATGACAAGGCAGACGTGGTTGCGGCCTTGTGGGAGCATGTGCACACCCCGGAGGAGCAAATGGATTACCATGGTCTGGCAAGAATGAGACAGCGAGGAGTGACGAGGGGATCTGGCCGACGTTCAACGCTCAGAGGAAAGGCGAGACGGACTTATAATCAGATTGCTACTGGTACTATTAGTGTTGGAACTCTTCGCTGGCTGCTGAGGATGGGGACGGAGCACTTATGGGAATGCCCCGAATGCTGTGATGTCGATTCCTAAATCAATCAATCAATCAGCTGCCTTTTTTCTACCATAGTTTAGTCGACGGATCATCATCACAGCACACAGGTGTGATCCATACGTGCTTCGTTCTACTCCTAACTCAAGCATGAGTCCGGAAAATCTCAGCTAAGTGTACGAACTCCGTAGCACCGGCGAGGATCTTGAAATACTTTGGGTAGATTTTTAACTCGAAATTTCGCCCGTGCATCGCCGTTAGGCTACTCACACGGGTGTCCGATACACTACTCACACGGGTGTCCGATACACTACCCAGAGACCAGGGGAAATTTATTTATGAGAATTCCACGTGAAATAATCCCGGCCCTCACCAGGGCTGTAACCCGGGACTTCCAGCACTCGAGGCGGACACCATACCCCTAGACTACTCAGCCCCCTTTTTCTACTACAACACCGCAGTGTAAATCGCACAGAAGACGAATTCCATCGTCTCAGTGTGTGTTTCTTCGGTATGTGTGTAACTTCTAGGACAGCCTGAATATTTGCTGTGTAGTATCATCATCATCCAGTGAATTGCGTTGTGCTGTTTCGTGCATCCTATGGCTAAAAAAATGATACTTCGACAAGCATGTTTTCGGGATTGCCTTTGACTAGGCACTACGTTTTTCTTTCAGTTGCCGAACTTTACCGAAGATTTTTTGTGGTAACTTTCGTTTTCTTGTTTTTGTCTCCGATTTAATGAAGTTTATAGTACTCCTGATGTTAAATTCCCCGATTATTTCAAGATCGAGTTTAAACAAGACACCGATTACTTGATATAGTTTTTCCCACCTCGTTTTTCCTAGTGCAGTTCTGGCAGATCGGGAATTCTTGTTATACCGGAGAACCAGGCTACCTATGCTAAGTGGTAAGTAAAGCCGTAAATGCCGTTTTATGAGATGTATTACATTGTTATTCTATGCATTATTAGTTTTAGCATCCTTTTTTTATGTGTATGTTGTAATTTTCGACCATTTAAGCTGGCAATCAATGTCACACTGAAATTATGAAGGGAAGTGCCTATACGGACTCCGCTCCGTATAAACTACTCTGTCTATTTGGACTCTGCTCCGTATAAACTACTCTGTCTATTCGGACTCCACTCCGTTTTTTCCGGAAACCCCGGCTGGTCACGTGATTTGCCTAGTCACATGACTTAACGTATGTGACGTCATCGGGACATGAGCGTGGCTATGTTATATACTTTTGTTGATTCAAAATCATATCCTCAGTAGCACAGTGGTAAGTGTCTCTGCCTGATAAGCGGGAGCTGTTGTTTCGATTCCCTGCTGGACGTTTTTTTTTTTTTTTTTTTTTTTTAAATTTTTCAGCAATTAATTGGGTGCAAGCGACTTTTTAATAAAAAAATATTAGGAACTATGATTATGAACAGATGTTTTGTCACTTATATTATCTTATTTATATTATATAAAAGTTATCACTTTTTTATGTCGTTCAACACATCTTTCTCATATCTCTGTCTCTCACACTAGCTTCGTTAAATATCTCCCCCCTCTCTCTTTTCAACCTGCTTCACATATACCAGGTTTTCCTGCACTTTATGTGCGTAGCATTTCCTTGTTTATTTGTTAATTAATCAGGCCAGTCAGTCGGAAGCCTGGTGTTTGAATTGCCTAATCATGTCTCTCTGAGGCGACGCATATTACTGTCAGCTTGGACCGGAATGATGAGAACATCAATAGCAGGAAATAGTAGGGCGGTAATGTCAACAAAGATGGAAGCCTGTAGTAAACAGTAAGTGTACAGAAACGCAAGTTAACAATTCTTTAAGTCGCATGGGGACACATTGGGGATACCAATCTGGAAAATTATTCTTGATATTTAAACAGCTTCATACTTCAGCTATACCCAGCTCCGTATAAACTACTCTGTCTATTCGGACTCCGCTCCGTATAAACTACTCTGTCTATTCGGACTCCGCTCCGTATAAACTCTCCCATTATGAAGATCGCATGCTATAATGCGGTATTTCAATGACCGGTTATGGCAGTTTTACTCCAGCTAGGAACATTTAATGGGAGGAAAAATTATATTCGCAATAGAATTGCGAATAGAGAAAAATTATATTCGCAATAAAATTGCGGGAAGTAACAAACATATCACAGCGTCTGCTCACTAGCCAATTTTAGTTGTAGCCAGTATGAAGGTGGTTAATGTGGGGCGATATTTCAGTTGGCAAATACAATTCACGGTAAACAAAGACATCTATTGGATCCATCGATTCCGACACTCTGTATGTGTACATTCAACACCCATTATTGTATGTATCTGCAATTTTTGATCACTCTTCAAGGACAAAATCATTGTTAATTTTGCATCTTTTCAGCGGGACTTCTTATATCAAAATGCATCTACGCCGGCGACACCACGTTGTTGACAAGATTGCTCGCGCAGTCACGCGCTGCGCCTGACGTCATCCAGCATGACGTGGGATGTATATATTTTGTGCGTGTATATAAACTGGCAGTGTTATCTGTTCTTGAGTTCGACATGGGCAATGTTAATCTCCTTGACGACAGTGCAACCAATATTTTGTTGTGTGAGTGTGTAGGTAGGGTCACAAGAAGTCAACAGGTCAAAATTATTTTCTTCTATATTCCCTGCCATTTTGTGTATTTTTATAGTACTCCTGATATTAAATTCTTGTCCTTGAAGAGTGATCAAAAATTGCAGATACATACAATAATGGGTTCCATAACAATATTAAATGTTTCTAGCCGGCTTCGTGGCTTAGAGGTTATGATTTTTCACCGTAATCTCGTATACTCTCGTCGGTGACGTGATGACGGTGAGAATCAGCAGTGGTTCGAATCGCATCGGTAACTTACGGGGTATGTGAGCCGGTCGCTCAGAAAGCAATGGCAAACTACTGAGCGTAATCTTGCCAAGAAATCAACATACAGCTGAAAGATGCTGGTGTTGACAGCGATGTCCTGTAAAGGATATGCAAAAACAAAAAAAAAAGCTGGAGTAAAACTGCCATATCCGGCCATTGAAAGTGGTGAGTCAGGTCTTAGTCAGATATGACTGAGCTACCATATGACAGTAGACGGTACTACCTGCTTTCTGTCAGCGCCAAAAGTTGGGCGGCGCTTACCAAACCCGACACCCCACATTCTGTCAATGGTTTCGGGTGGAAGAGCAAAATTGGGAGGGTACAAGCCTTATCCAGGTGCGAGGAAATGCAATCCAAAGACAAAATAGTCATGGCAGGGCAGACCAGGCCCTAAGCCTTGGTTGGCACCTGGTCTAGGATCGAAGCTCCAACAGGCGGACAGTTAGAGCATTGCTTTGCTGATCCGGCAGCTTCTGCAGCTTGTCTTGTTCTAGATGTATAGGTGTTACCTTTCCTCTGGAGTTAACTAGGCAAGCCGAGAGAGGGGTCATGCTGCATGGGCAACACATAGTTTATTTTAGCCCAGGCTTTGTGCTATGGAGAGACAATAACTCCATTCCTCGTCTTAACCGGTCTCGGAATCAGAGCGAGAGGTAACTGTTATGGGTTGTAAATCCTTGTCAATTAGCGTAGACATGGGGCGCCACGCAGTGCCTCTGACGGTGGGAGACACCTACTGGTGTCACTGATCAGCTACCGCCGGCCTCAAGCTGGGGATCCCCCAGTCAATTGGGTGCTGATCCGCCACAGCCTGTCTGCTTCAATTGGTGCTTGGCGCTAGGACAAAATCTCGCCCCAGACTCTCCTCTCTGAGGAAGGGTTACTCAGGGAAAACAATTACACCTTTTTTTTTGGGGGGGGGGGGGGGAAGGGTAGAGGGCAGGCAGAAAAACGGCAACATCGTGTGGGCTTTGCAGTAAAGAATTCGCTACTGGGAATGATATATATCCCAGCTGGAGGTAATGAAAGACTTATCCCTACGCTTGGCAACCTCTTGTGGATTTGCCACCATTATCACTTCATATGCACCGACACTCGCTTCCTCTGATGATGTGAAGGATACGCTCTATGAGGAGCTAGACTCTGTGATCAAGGCAGTTCTAAAATCCGACTACATTTATATGCTCGGCGATTTCAATGCTCGTGTGGGCAAGGACTCGAGTTCATGGCCAGTGTGCCTTGGAAAATACATCGGTCGCATGAATGAAAATGGGCAAAGGCTGCTGGAGCACTGCACTAAAAATGACCTATGTATTACAAACTCCTTATTTAAAAGAAAAGAGCTGCATAAGGTCACATGGAAACATCCAAGATCCGGCCATTAGCATCAGCTGGACTTCAAGATCACATGGAGACAACTCTGAACCATACATCATTAACTCGAAGTTAACACAGTGCTGACTGTGATACGGATCATTCTTTGGTTGTTGCAAGAGTTAGACTGAGACCAAAGAGAATCTACACAGCTAAACACAAATCCAGCCCCAGGATTAATATTATTAACACTCACGATCCTGGAAAGTGCTTTCAGTTTCAACAGCAACTTGAAAACGCTTTCACTGATACATCAGAAAATTGTACAGGAAGTGAAAAGTGGAGTAAACTAAAGGAAACTATTTATAAAACAGTGGTAGGGGTTTACGGCACTGTGGATAATAAGAGGCAGGACTGGTTTGTGGCAAACAGCCAGATACTGCAGCCCTTGATTGATAAAAAGAAGATAGCTCTCTTAAGAAACAAGGAGAGAACAACGTGTAACACTATGATTGAGTTGAAGCAAGCTAGGAAGGATGTGCAAAAGGCTGCCAGGCAGTGTGCGAGTGACTATTGAATCAAGTTATGTGAGTCCATTCAAATTGCAAGTGATAATGGAAACATCATAAGCATGTATGAAGGGATAAAGAAAGCATGTGGTCCCGTGATCAAAAGAAGTGCACCACTGAAAACCTTGACTGGAGAAATTATCACTGATAAGAAACAGCTGATGGATAGATAGGTAGAGCACTATTTAGAGCTTTACTCAAGTGAGACCAAGCTAGCTGATGATGCCCTCAACGCCATAGAGGCCCTGCCAACAATCGACCACCTGGACACACTTCCCACCATAACAGAAGTTAAGTGTGCTATAAATGAACTTGCATCTGGCAAGGCTCCAGGTAAGGATGGCATTCCAATAGAGGTAATCAGGAGTGGGCAAGACCAGCTAATAGAACTATGCTGGCGAGAAGGACAAGTCCCACAGCATTTCAAAGATTCAAGCATCATAACGCTGTACAAGAACAAGGGCGATCGGAGCGATGGAACAACCATAGGGGTATCTCACTTCTGTGTATTGTTGGGAAAGTATTTGCCAGAATTGTTTCTGCACAGACTTCAAGTCCTGAGAGATCAAGTCTACCCCGAATCACAGTGCGGCTTCCGTCAGAACCGGTCTACCATTGATATGATATTCTCAATGCGTCAAATGCAAGAAAATGCTGGGGAAAAAAATCAACCACTGTTTATTGCCTTCATCGACCTCACAAAGGCATTCGATTTTGGTCAGTCGTGAGGGTCTGTTCAAGGCACTAAAGAAGATTGGCTGCCCACCAACTCTTCTGTCCATTGTGGAATCGTTCCACAAAGACATGAAGGGTATAATAAAGTTTGATTGTGCAACTTCAGAAGAGTTTGAAATCAAGAGTGGAGTTAAGCAAAGTTTTGTACTAATCCCCACCCTCTCTGGGATATACTTTTCACTTCTACTGAAATATGCCTTTCATGGTCAGGATGACGGTATATACATTCACTCACGCTCAGATGGCGGCGTCTATAATGCTCAGAGATTGAAGGCCAATACCAAAATTAGGGGGGCAAAATTATAGCAAAATTAGGGTATTAATCAGAGAGTTGCTTTTTGCGGATGATGCTGCGATTATGACCCACCCTGAGGAAGAATTACAACATCTACTATCTGCATTCTCCAATGCTTGTTCTGAATTTGGTTTAACAATTAACAAAAAGAAGACACAGATTATGTCACAAGGTGCACATGGTGTACCATCAATCTTTATTGACGACGCCGAACTGGAGATAGTAGACCATTTTACATATCTAGGTTCAGAGGTAAATAGCAAATTATCCCTAGATCAGGAAATCAATATCAGGATTGGCAAGGCAGCAACAACAATGGACATCTTCTTTGGTGAAATACAGACCGGTAGGAGATCTCAGGGTCGGCTTCTAATACGATACAAAGATGTGTGTAATTGGGACATGATTGATACAGGCATTGATAATGCACATTGGGAGCAAGTCGCCGCTGAACGTGTTGCATGGAGGGCAACTATCGGATATGGAATAAAGACAAAGGAGAAAATGATTGCAGATAAAGCACACACAGAGCGCGAGAGACGTAAGATGGTGCATGATGGAGGAAATGACCATGTTTTCACATGCATCTACTGTGGACAAACATTTGCACACAAATTGGCCTTACCAGCCACACTCGCCACCGCCATGGGTCGTAGTTATTAAGCCTTTTTTAAGCACAATGTACCAAATTATCGTCTGTCAAGATGGAAGGGTGCCAATGATATGACCCTATTAAATGATAAACTGCCACACAAACTTTAATATCTCGGCTTAAAATTGACCTACAGACTTGAATAAGGTACCGTTGGGTTTTTTTTTTTCAAGAGGTATCCAATTATGCAGGTTATATGCTTAAAAAGCAATTTAGAAAATATTATTAAAGTGGCTAGGCTTTGACTGACTGCAGTCTGCCTGCGAGCTGTTCGGCATGCCTTGATTAGAGAGATGTTTCACAAATACCTGCGTCATGATGATAGTGCATTTTATATAATGCTTTTAATGTGGACAACATATGCCACTTGTCTGTGTCATTGACAACACTGACACAAGACAAGGAGAGAGCAAGGTCAAACATAGCGCATCTCTCAATTCAATAAACTCTCAAGTCAAATCTCCATCATTGTAGTCCTCCAGATAAAGGATCCTCTGGGTTCATGCACCTCTTAACTCAGATTAGGAGTGACAGAAAACTTTCCCTTCAACAATGATGGACAGACATAAATGGTTTAGCCTAACATAAGCTTAAACATGATTATTACCAGAGAAAGAGAAAACATTCTGACATGTTGCAACAAAAAGCGTAACAACTAACAGTGACAAAGAGTTGGTAAACCTGAAACTACAAAATTGCAACAGCTTTCAGAGACAAGCGTTGTTAAATATTTAACTACAAAATTGCAACAACTATCAGAGACAAGACTTGTTAAACCTGTAACTACAATAATACATCAACTGTCATTGACAACAATCGTTAAACGCTCACCTGTCGACTGGCATAGGGCGACCTCCTGTCCTTATTCCTCATTGACCTGACCAGCGCATTATGATTCTGCAAGGCGATGTCAACCACTTCTTTCGCTGGCGACACCTGCTCAAATTCTGCACTGCTGGAATGGATGCCGGCACCAAATTCAAGGAGACTGGCGCCGCTGTTTGTTCTACCTTTCTTAAATAATAATGGAACTGATCGTCTAATGGTAGGGCCAGTGGATGATGTTGGAGAGGGTGAACATATGGTACTACAGTTTGTTCTGTACAAGTCTAATGATCCTGGGTTAAATGTACTGGTCAAGCTGGTGATGGAGTAGGGTGTAGAATTAAAGGTGGACGCAATATTACTAAACCCAGAGTCTGGCTGAGTACTTACTGATCCCGACACTATGGAAGTATCTGGTGACCTTATAGCACTGTCAAATGTCACGCACTTTTTACCATTTGTGATATTGCTACCCAAGCGCTGGTTCTGATGAACAGGATTAATAATCATATCTTGATCCATCTCATTGCCAACAACACCTGTATGAGGGTAATAATTATAAAGCTCATTCATAGGCTCAAATGTTGCTTTTTTAATGTTTCTCTCCGAGTCAAACTTCGGTTTGTTGATGTACTTTATGAAACAAAGTGTGACCAGGACGACGACAACAACCAGCAGAGTCACGCATACCATAATAATGACGATGGTGATGTACGATTCTCTGGAGCGTGATTCTGTAGCGTTGTCGACAATTTCAATGTGCAACAGAGCCTGTGTTGCTCTTAGAGGCACACCGTTGTCGTTGACGCTAATCACGATGTTGTAGCTACGCACATCCGCTTGAGTGAGAGGTGTAACCAGCGTCAGCAGACCGGTATCCTGGTTGATCCAGAATAGTTTTGAGAAGGAGCTGTTGAATGCGCCAAGGGAATAGGTTAGGCGCCCATTGTCTCCGTGGTCGGAGTCATGAGCGATAACCCTGATGATCTCCTGACCCGGGGTCACGTCCAGGTTAAGAGTCACACTAAGATTGTCTGGATTTGGAAACGTGATGATTGGGTCATTGTCGTTTACATCAATTACCTCAATGTGCACTTCAACGGAAGAGTTTCTGGGTGGGCTGCCTAAATCGACTGCGGTCACGGCGAAACTGTATAGTTTTGTGGTCTCATAGTCCAGGGACTGTGTCAAAGTAATCGCTCCGCTGTCTTTAGACACCATAAAGGGCGGGTCAAGATACAGGGAAGAATGGACGAAGACATATTCGATCATGCCACCTAGGCCCAGATCTCGGTCCGTTGCACGGACCCTCCCAATGACTGTGCTTGTGCCGGTATTTTCAGGAACCAGAAACCTGTAGGAGGAGTTTTCGAACCATGGCCATTCGTCATTCACATCTTCGATGTTGACCATAACGGTAGCCCTGGCAGAATAAGGAGAGAAGGTGGTGTCAAAAGCATAAACACTGAAGTTGTAACGATCTTTAAATTCCCTGTCTAAATTGTTCACTGCAGTGTAGATGAACCCATTTGATTCGTTGATTTTAAACTCAACCACGCTGGGGTCTAAAGAATAACGGAGTTCAGCGTTTGCCCCAGTATCAGCATCTGTTGCGAAAACATTTCCTACCAGGACGCCAGACTCCTGAGTTTCTTGGACACTCATTTCGTAAAATCTCCTGGTAAACTGTGGTGGGTGGTTGTTTACCTCCTCTACCATGACCGACAGCTTGGCCACGCTGGACAGAGGGGGCGTGCCTCTATCAACACACTGTATTGTAATAATGTGTGTAGCGATCTTTTGTCTATCCAGAATACCTGCCACTGAAATCCTGTAGACCCCAGGACTGTTGAATGCCATCATGCTGAACAATTCACTGGTGCATGTGCAGTGGGTCTGTCCATTCGGTCCAACGTCTGTGTCAGTAACATCGATAAAGGCGATATCTGTTCCAATGAGGGCATCTTCAGGCACCACCGAACTGTTGTTCTTGGACCTCAACAGAGTGATAATGATACTTGGTGAATCGTTAACCGTATCCTCTATTGTAATTTCCACGTTAACCTTCGATGACATAACTATAGTCCCGTGGTCAAACGCTTTGATTATCAATACAAATGTTGTGTTTCCCTCATTCCGTAAACTGTTGACCAGCTTTACGGTGCCAGAAGCGCGGTCCACCTCGAAGTACTTCATCGCTCTTCGGTTGTTGTTACCGGAGAACCCGATCTCGTAGCCAACTCGTCCATTCTCACCAATATCAGCATCAGTGGCTGAGACGCTCAGAACTGGTTTATTAATCGGTGTACTTTCTTTGATACTTATTCTGTACTCGGGTTTCTGAAACACAGGGCTGTTGTCATTTTCGTCAGTGACAGTAATGATAACTTGTAAGCGTCCTTCGTTACTAGGCGTGCCCATGTCAGAGGCAACTAGCGTTAAGGTGTATAAATCATTGCTCTCTCTATCCAGCTTTTGTTTCAGACGAAGCCGCACATAGAAGTCTACCCACCCGTCAGATTTATTCACTCGCTGGACAATTAGGTCAAACATGTCATGAGACTCTGGTTGTAGATAATATTTTTGCACTTTAAACGCTGGTTCCGAATCATTATCCCCTGCCGTTGGAAGCACAATTGAGGTGTTTATTGATTCAAACTCGCTGAGGCTTTTCGAGTAATTTGAGAACTTAAAGTAAGGCTTCTGATCGTTGATGTCTAATACTGTTACATTAACCGTATACATGAAAAATAAATCTGTGGTCCTGTACACCGCCACTAAAGTGTTGATGACACATCTAGACCATGGACCACACTGGCTTTCTCTATCAAGAACTACAATGACTCTGAAGTCTCCAGTGAAGGAATCTACAGCAAACAGATCTTCCCTGATCAACAAGTGAAACTCCAGGTCTGGTGTTTGGGTTAGGTTGGCTTTGATGGCGATGTTTCCCAATATTAACGGTGCCTGCATCTCTTCCTGAACATCAAAGGTAATCTGAGCCCGTGTCAGGCACAACAAATACAAGAACACAACAACAAGTCTCCCGTCCTCTTTCATGTCGTCTTTCAGTTGAATAGTGTACAGGTCAACGGAATTTGGTCATTACACAATTGAAGCCAGCCACAAGCTGAAACGACACACAAAAATGACATCTAAATATCATCCTAATAACTTATAATATGTTAAAATAATCAGACGATCAAAGAACTGTATCGCATGCTGCAGTAACAAATCTTCTTTCTCATCTATGTTATTGTTTGCTTGTGTTCGCTGGCTGTGACCTCCAGCGCGAAGTCCTGTATGTCGGATGAAGACATCCTGTTGTCCAACATCAGTGTGATGTAATAATGAACTGAGGTTTGCGTGAGTATCCTTTGTCCCATATCTGGCTTATTGGTGTGCAGACTGGTGGTTCAGACTGTGTGCAGACTGATACTCTCCGACTTCAGAGGAATAAGTGATCCTACTGACGTTAGCCAGGACCCCGAAGGGACCTGTTGCCCAGGACGCCTGGCTAGGACGTGTTAGTTAATAGGTCTTGGCCAGTATAGAACCTGGCTCTGTTGCCTTGGAAACACCCCTGCGTCCCATCAATGTTATTAATTTCCCATGATTCACAAGCCCTCAACCATGTCGAGTCACAGACATTTTCTGAAGAGCCATCTTTGATCAGCTCGAGTTGGTTGGGCATATAGTCATCCCTAGATCAAACTCGGCAAGGCTCAGGTTTTGGTGTATCTCGGCAGTTGCCACCGCATAACAGTACATATCACAACTTGGATACATGACCACCGACATCTAGGAGGAGGAGGAGGTAGAGAAGATAAATGTTGAAATCGTGTGACGTATTTGTTCATGTTTTGGTACAATCTACTAAAGTTTTGTCTCGTACTCTCTCCTATCCTATAGTCTGCATAATCCCGTGACCGTCCTGTGATGCTCTATACTCTATAACAACAATGTTAACGGACTGTAACAACTTCTCCCATCAATTCAATAACCCAGAGACTCTCGATGGAACCTTGCGCCAGACAATAATGCGGGTCCTCGTAAACATTCTAAAACACGAAGAATAACTTCGTACCTGGTTATTTGTTACAAGAAGTGTATCGTATCATTCTTGAAGACTTCCTCAATGACATGGCGTATGTCACAGCTGTACAACATTAAAGCGTGAGAACACACAATCTCAGGGTTGATAACTTGACCAGTATATGACACGCATCTGGTTTGTTTTTTAATATATTTTTTGTTTGTTTTGTAAATGGGAGCGGCGTGGTTGAGAGGCAACGGTGTCCGCATCAGGACCAGCATTCAAGGAAATCGTAACATAGGACTGGGGATTATTAAACAGGCCATTGGTCTGTAATGATATCACACGCGTCATATCTCTTGGGTAGTGAGGTCCGACACCTAGCTTTCTTGGATAAGGGCTAAGATGCAGACTGCATACGCGAAACATCCCAAGATATTTGGACATAAGGAGTTGCAAGTATTTCCGCGGTCCTGGCTGAATATCTATCCACCTAGGATGGAATCTGTCTTTTGAGTTACATATCCCTTACAGGACGTTGCAGTAAACATCAGCATTTTTCAGCTGCTGTTGATGTACTAGGCAAGATAACGCTCAGTAGTTTGCCATTGCTTTCTGACCGACCGGCTCACATACCCCGTAAGTTACCGACGCGGAGAGAGCCGCCACCGTTTCTAACGCACGTCACGTTACTTCACAAGAGTATACGGGATTACGGAGAAAGTCGCTAACCTCTAGGCCAGGATTTGTCCAGAGGAAGTAAATCTGACACAAATGCAAGCCTAGTAAGACATACAGACCTCGATGCTAAAGCGACGTATAACTGAGCGTGACGAACTCGAAATACGAACGAAGAATATGATTGTGGGTTGATACTTAAAAACTAATAGTACTTCCTATTTTTCATTACGTACAAGTATTGTACAAGTATATACTCTACGTACTTGTATTGCTAATGTTTTGGGAATTTGTTTGAGAAAACAAACAAATATATCGCAATTTGCTTGAGGAAGCAAACTAGCAGTGAGTAAATTAAGCCTGATACAATCTTGTTAGGGGATCAATTGGACACTTTGACTTGGGAGCTGGATAAGGGCTATTATCAGCGAAGTCCTATAACAAGCACTGAAGGCAACATTAGCCCTGCTAACAATTCTACACTCGGACGTTCAAGTACAGGAGTCAGTCTAATGTTCCCAAGCATTCTCAATATGCCGAAAATGTCGGCGTACCCAGGTAACACTCGGGCAGCCTTGATGAGGATGAAAACCAGTCCATTATTTCCAGTTCCGCACAAGTCACAGGCAGGGAATTAATTGTGAAATCGCACACATCGCCCGGGACGATGATGTTATTCCCGTCAGAAAGACACTAATTATCACGCAAGGGCCTCCCGTCCAGACGTCAGCCTGCCGTACCTCCAAGATCTGCGGTGAAGTGTGTGACGGAGAGGAGTGAGTGAGTGAGTGAGTGAGTGAGTGAAGGGACACAATTGAAGATGTAGTTAACTCAGTTATGTGCCTCTAAACGAAGCCTGCTAAACCCGTGTGGTGTGAGTGTGTGTGTGAGAGAGTGTGTGTGTGTGATAGAGAGAGAGAGAGAGGGAGAGAGAGAGAGAGAGAGAGAGAGAGAGATTTGAAAAGGCAAGATTCATGATTACATACATTTCATGGTTATGTCCTCAACGATTAGATCACTTCTAGAGGTATCCGTTTGCAACTCATGGGATTCGATACGAACTCCTAGTGTGTGTAGGCAAATGTGTTAGCGCGCGTGTGTGTTAATTTGGCGCTATTCATAACCATGCTGGAATGCCAATATAGGGCCAGGAAATTTTACAAGACCCGCTTCATGACAATATTATACAAGCCCCATTATCTAATGGCTAGTGCGATGGGATACCTAGTCTTGCTGGACAAGTGCTACAAAAGAGAGGTCCCGAGTGCAAACTGCAAAGCACATTAAAAATCCAAAGGAAGGTGAAAATCGCCAGGAGTAGGTCGTAAGACAGCCGTCATGGCAAACATTATACAAGAGAACCTACCCACGGCCAGATAACAGAGTTTCTTTGGATGGAATCTGTTTAGTGGAAGAATACCTTACATAAATGCGCGCAGAAATGACCTAAACGGTGTGTGACGCATCCTCCACGAAAGAGTAACTAGACGCCCCCCCCCCCCAAAAAAAAAAAAAAAATATAAAAAGAATAAAAAGATTATGCAGATTTTTTTCCATATCCTATTTATAGGATGCTGCTGTCAACACCAGCATTTTACTACTGTTGTTGATGTCTTGGCAAATTTACGTTGAGTAGTTTGCCATTGCTTTATGAACGACCAGTTCCCATACCAACACTCTAAGACCCAGCGCGACGCGGTCTGCTGCCAAATCGGTCGCAGATGCGTTTCGAATGCAGGTAAGCGGCTCACGAATCGCGTTCGCGTTCGAGACAGCATGAAGATAAAACTTCACAAACTTAGGAAACCGACAAATATAAGAATATTTTAAGTCTGTGTGATTCTGGTATACACAGATTCGGTCCTCATCGGTTCTAGAGAGCGCGTGCACAGTGATGAGAAACTCATGTAATCTCATAGGAGATTAGAACAGCACTTATGGAGGTAACCAATTGCATGCTCATGTTGTTACATACAAACCAAGCCAAGCAGTCAACCACCAGGCGCAACTTCTACACACGTGTTTATGAATGAATGAATGAATGCTGTATCATCATCCTCATGTGTCATGCACGAAAGCGTGGGCGGCCGTGGCTCGCCATCTTAAACTATCACTTGGATCAGGTCTGTGTTCTTGTTCCGAGTTTGCCATGTGGTCAAGCGAGGTATTTATCTTTGTATTCCCCTTGTGTAACACACTAATCAAATGTGCAGTTGTCACTGGGTTTTCAAGTTTATTTCTCCTCATAATGTAACAAAAAAATCTAGGCCGACTTCGTCTAATTTCTCTAATCAATGCATGATTTTCATTTGTTTCTTAAAGAACGGCCTCATTCGTTTTTCTGAGCAGCCATAATGAGCTTTGCATTTCCTCCAGAAACCACCAATCCACTGCTATTAGAAGCTTCTCAGCTGTCTGCCTTTTGCCCATGTTTCACATACATACAAGAGTATATGTTCAATACCAGTGGTTCTCAACCGGTGAGGAATTCCCCCTAGGAGGAGAGGAGGGGGGGGGGGAATTTTAGAGTTTCCAGGGAGGGGGTGAAGGGAAATTAAGATTATTCCAAGATCGCGTTAATACAAGAACCGATTACTTGATATTGTTTTTCCCTCCATATTTCGCGGTTTGGTACTTCTCGCCCTTCTGAAATTCAGTTTATAAAGTAAGTAGACCTGCAAATCACGTTTTATGTAGACGTCTAGACTTGTTCTGGTATGTGTTACTAAACTGAGCTTCAAGTTTTACGCATACTGTGTAAAAAAGAGGTTTATAGGGGGAAATACGAAAAGGAAGGTGGGATGACGTTCTGAAAATATGGTGAAGGGGTGTATGGGCCAAAAAAAAGGTTGAGAAACACTGCTCTATACAGTACTTTACCACACATTTCTCACTGCGGCTGAGAGCTGTGGTTTGGTTTTTTTTTTTTAAATTGCATATACCTTACAGGACGTTGCAGTCAACACCAGCATTTTACTGCCGTTGTTGATGTCTAGGCAACTTTTTACGTTCAGTAGTTTGCCATTGCTTTCTGAACGACCGGCTCCCATACCAGCACGTTAAAATCAGCGCGACATGGTCTGCTGCCAAATCGGAGCCAATAGATCATGGAGTCAACATGTTATGACAACGAACCCCATACCAGGATTGTTCATCACGCAAGACTGAAGAATAAGGATCTACATCACGAGGCAAGATGGCAGACCAGAATTATGTGCGTCCGTCGCCGATACTGAGACATTGTTTTCATACTTCAGACACAGTGAAGTGCTGAAAGCATGGGAAACTGTTGCATCCTACATTGAGAACTATCACATATAAGGCAGTGGCTATGGGAGTACTAATTTATTTAATGATAATGCTGTGTCGCATTTCCACCAATTTCTGAAGCGTCGGCAAAAATAAATGTTTCTAGACAGCTTTCTAGTAAGACAGAATTAGGTATGTATTGTAAATTGTAAATTATTTTTTTTTTCTACAAATCGAACTCTCATTTCAGGTTGGTTCATTCCGCGATAGAAGAGGAAGATGAATCACGCTCCTTAACAAAGTATATATAATTTTATTTGAATAAACGTTATACAAAATATTTTGAGTATTTTTTCGACATGGAACGCATTATCGTATTTTACATTAATTTGTATGGGAAAAAATGTTTCGCTTAACGAGTGTTTCGCATTACGAGTAAGATTCTGGAACGAATTATGCTCGTTAAGCGAGGTTCCGCTGTATGTCTTTTTGAAGCACAATGTAACAACCGCCTGTCAAGACCGCAAGGTGCCAGTACTTAGCACCATATTCCCATGGCATATTACCTAAAAAGACTTGTGGAACTTCCCCTGGTACTGAGATAGAAATAAAGTCGCGACATCACCTCAATACACAGAAACTTCTATTGCTGAATAACCCCTGAGGTCACTGAAGCAGCATGGGGAATAAATTCACGGGTATTGACTGGCAGTAGCGCAAAGATGTTTTATTAGGGCTCACTAAACAACATAGACATGGAAGATTATGGTGCCAATGTTCGCTGTAAACATAAAGTGGAGAAGGGTGTGTGGGAAGGACAATTATGTGCGGCAGGAGTGGTGTTAGTGGTACCAAACACTGTAATAATGTTGCCTGGTAAATGTTTAAATTTGCAGCATTTCAAACCCCGACGGCAGTATAGACTATGTAGCGAAACGCCAGTGGTCCATGTCCTTATGCATTCTTTTATTTTGGGTAGACAAGGGGGAACGGCTTTCGGAAGCTCTCAGTTTTCTTGTTCTCTCAAATCTCCATGAAAGATGGTTCTTTGGGTTATCTTCCTATCACAATCTTTACATGGAGCAAGTAGCCAATGTCGTTCACATCGGGTAGACCCGATGGAGCGCCTTGCGCCAAATGTGCGCTGGTGCGGCTGCTAAGCAATTCATGGCCGTGTACACACCTACCGTTGGATAGTGGCATCTTGTCAAGTCGATTTGAAGATTGGGACAGAGATGCAACATCCTACTGAAGTGGTGAAGAAAGGTAGGGCTTAGGTTGTGGGTACTCCAGCCAAACATGGAGTTATAAATATACAATGTGTTGAAGGGGAAGATGAATTGGCGAAAGGCCAATCATAACCAATGACGAGTTGGGTGACCGTTAGCCGATCTGGCTGCGCGTCTTGTCCTTGGCATGGCCGGGGAAGTGAATCTAAACCATATATCTCCCAAGAGGATTTCAGTTGTTCTTGGCGTCAGATGAGCTGTTGCTGTCTTTCTATCTACGGCTTGAATTGGACAGATTGTCATCTTTCTGTTGTATATACTCAGTGGATGGCTATGGTATTCTTGGGGATGGGGTACACCAATCTCTGATCTATCTTCTTGAGCCAGAAGAGGCTATTCACAGGACTATCTCTTTCATCTGTTACTAGATAGGATGATGTAGGGAAGATAATGGACTTCTTTATCTCATTTAGAGAACCTGCATTCCGCTAAATCTATGTGTTCTGTGGGGCACTGCTGGTACATTGCGGCGACAGCTCAAACAAGAGCAGAGCCGGGAGGGGGTAGTATCTTCTTTCCTATTCTTGCAGGGAGTGGGGAACTACACTGCGTGCCATACAACCCCATTACTATACTATTAGGTAATGAGATGTAACACACAGATTACTAGGCGCACCACACCACAAGATCTTGCGGGTGAGAAAGGCATGGTTTGCAAGTGAGAGGGAAGCATGGGAATGAATGTGCCCAATCATAATAAAGGCTTGGTATGAGTGTGGAGGGTGTGTCTTGTGGCCAAAAAGACAACCGGACTTCGTCCAGCTGGAGGTCTACTCAAGCCCGGACGTGGCCAATCCAGGGGCTACCTGACAGGTCAGGCCTAGTCCTTCAGGTATTAAATATAGTGTATTTGTGTGATACATGAGTCAGCCCAGTCGCTCAGGTTTTGTTTATCATTTCCAGGGTCCTCTTCTATGGGAAGTGACTATGTCTTCTAAGGGACATTATCACCAGTGCTTCTAGGCTAACGCCAGTATGTCCAACGAGGCCAACTCAAGGTTTGGTGTGCTTAACTCTGAGACAGAGGCAAGGTGCAGGTCTTGAGGCAAGGACATTTTGTATGACTGGTGCATTGCCGGTTTTGTTTTAACAACATACGCCGGAGAGCAGTTGTTGTCTGGAGGGAGCCTGAGAGTGATTTTCTGGCATACCCATTTTATACCGGACATTAAAAGGACCCATCCATTATCCTTCACAAACACCTCACCTTATCGGCAACACTAAAGCCTTTCATAGGTCAGTGAAGACCTAGTGCCGAACTAATTCAGATGACAATGAACAGAAGTCCTCAACACACCAGTCGCTTGGATTCTACAAAAGCCGGTTGAACCTACACCCAGTTGCTGGAGAAGGAAGGAGATTCGGACATCTTTGGTGAGAAGTGTGTGGACAGATCAGACAGTATCTGAAGCTGGATCTGTGACTGTGGCGACTTGAGGCTCTGTGTTGGAACTTTACCAGTGTAGTGTCTGTGTAGATCTATCTGTTTATCTGCCTTTATGTGTTCCTGTGCTGTTCTTGATTAGGTTAATAAAATTACTTCCAAGTTGTTCTGACGACTGCCATGTTATTTATGCGTCAGCCAGAAGAACACTGCAGGAAATAGGTCCCTAGGTCGAAAGGAAGCGTGACAGTGTGTCCAGGGAAAACGGAGGAGGGTTGGCAAGAAAAGACCTAACCCAGCCAGGGCTATAGAAGATTAATGAAATATTGTGACCGGGCTATTTGGGACCCTCCACGTAGCTTGTTACAATTTCTGGGGGCTCGTCCCGGGATATTTGTAATCCTGGTGGAGTTCTGGCTGATTTAGTGATAGGGGACAGATATCCTTGTTTTCTATCAATAGGTTCTGCCTACCGTGCCTGGCTATTGTCTATACTCTTCCTGACACAGACTGACCGACATACGACGTGTTGTGGTCGTGTAATGTAACTTGTTGTGTAATTGTGAGAAAAATTTTATTAGACAATTACCTCTTCCCTTACCCTCTGAGTTTAAGATGGCATCAGCTGGGTTTAATGTCGCTGACGTACAGGCTACAGGGCGTGAGATGGGATATGATGGAGCGGAGTTACAGAAATATGTGCAGGAAGTGGAAAGAGACTACAGACAGGCTGTGCGCGAAGCCAAGAGGATTGAGGCGGAGGCTGAGGTTAAGAGGATGGAGGCTGAGGCTAGGAAGATGGAGGCCGAGCAGGCAGTCAGAGACCATGAGTTCCGTATGAGAGAGTTGGAGCTGAAAGCTCAAACTGCCAAGGAAAGAGACGGTGCAGTGGGAGACGCAGTTCTCCCTGACTCAACAACTTCTGGTGGCGGTCCATACCAGGCAATGAAGTTCCCATTACTCCCGTTCGATGAACACAAAGATAAGATCGACCAGTATCTTCACAGATTTCGGTCGATGGCTTTGGCTATGGGATTGGAGCGAGGGAAATGGAACTTGAAACTCTCACAGGGCCTGAGGGGGACCGCATACGAGGTCTATTCTAGGTTGCCACCTGGTATGGAGAATGACTATGAAGCTCTGGAGAAAGCACTGTTGAAAAGGTTCCAGATGACAGCTCATACTTATCGACAACAGTTCAGAAAGTCGAAGAGAGAGCCAGGAGAGATGTTCGCAGCCTACAGTGTCAGATTGAAGTCTTACCTTTTGAAGTGGATGTCTTTAGCTGGATTTGCTAACGACTATGAAAGTTTGGAAGAATTGGTGGTCGTGGACCAAATGAAGAGAATGATGCCTAAGCCATTGCAAACCTTCTTGCTTGAAAATGGGGCAGAAAGGTTAGACATAGTGAACACGTTGGCGGAAAGGTATGTGCTAGCTCATGGGGATAATGGGGAATTGTCACAACCCAATCCCCGACCACCAGACACATGGGCTGGAAAGAAGAAGAACCCTAAAACAGCTCACACCAAGAAGGAGGATCCTTTCGATAAAGTTCCTAGTAAGAAACCCTCTGGTAAGAGTCCACCTGGATCTCCTAAGAGAAAGTGGAGTGAAAAGTGGTGCGCCTATTGCAAATCTCCCACACACAATACGGTAGATTGCCGGCGTAAACAGAAAGACTCTCACTATGCTGCTTGTCTTGTAGAAACCGGGGAAGGGTCTCACAAGGAGGTAGAAGGGAGGGATCTTGGGAACAAAGATTTAGAAAAACCACCAGTAGTAGAAACGGTACTTGTGAACGGTCAACCAGTTGAGTGTCTCTACGACACAGGTCTGCAGTTTGAGGCTGTAATTTCATCACATTTAGTGAGCCCAGAGCAGCTAACCGGGGAATCTATTGAGATTCAAACGGCGACAAAGAGTGCGGTAGCGATGTCTCTTCCAATTGCGAAGGTGGACATCAAATCAAAATATGTTACCGGCACTATACAGGCAGCCGTTCTGCTAGATCCTATCTTTCCAATGATCTTGGGTTGTCGCTACGTCTTTCTAGGGATTCCAACCGAACCCATGTACGTAGGGGCAATGCAAACCAGATCTCAATCGGAGGATGAGCAGACGCCGGCCTTGATCGTGAATCCCTTGCCTGGGGAGTTACGAGCTGCTCAAAGCCAGGATGCTACTTTGCAACCCTGCTTCAACCAGTTGCCAAAAAGTTCTGACCCACCAAGACGGGGTCAGTATTATATGAAGAATCGGTTACTGTACCGGAGAGCCGGAGTGGAGGGTCGCCAGCATGGACAGCTGGTAGTTCCTAAGGCTTATCGGGAACAGCTTCTTCATATGGGACACACCATTTCTTTCAGTGGACATATGGGTGTCGGGGCAACTCTCCAGCGCATTTCCTGCCATTACTACTGGCCAGGGATGACTGGAGACGTGCGTAGGTACGTCAAGTCGTGCCCAGAGTGCCAGCGTGTGGCACCAAAACACTGGACAGCTCCGGTAGTTCTGGGAGACATGCCCATTATGAACTCTCCTTTCGAGAGAGTTGCCATCGATCTTGTTGGTCCTCTTCCTAGGACTAGGAAGAGGAATAAGTACATTCTCACGATGGTGGATTGCTGTTCCATGTGGGGCGAGGCGATACCTTTGGCCACAATCGACTCTAAGCGAGTGGCTGATGCACTGATGGAGACCTTTACTAGGTTGGGATTTCCCAACCAGATCCTAACGGACAATGGGTCTCAGTTCTGTGGTAAGCTGATGGAAGAAGTCTTTCGTATCTTCCAGACCAACCACATTCACACAAGCCCGTATCACCCTCAGTCTAATGGGCAAGTAGAGAGGTTTAATGGTACCTTGATGACCATGCTTCGGAAGCTGGCACAAGAGAAACCAGACAGATGGGATGAGTATATCTCAGCCGCCTTGTTCGCCTATCGGGAGGTTCCCCATGGGTCGACCGGGTTGCCACCAGCCACTCTACTATTCGGGAGGCCAATCAAGGGTCCCTTAGAAGCCTTATTGAGATGTTGGACAGAGGAAGAAACTTCCGAAGAAGTTGTATCCTCTTATAAATACGTCGAAGAGTTAAAGAAAAAACTCCAGACGGGTTGGGCTTTGGCAGCTCAGAATCTGAGAGCGGCCAGGAAGAGACACGCGGCCTACTACAATAGAAGGACGAAAGATAGGTCTCTTAAGGTGGGGGATCGGGTTCTGTTGTTACTTCCAGTAGGTTCCAATAAACTCGAGATTGGTTGGCAGGGGCCTTTCCCGGTGGAAAGGGTTGTGTCCCGTACCAACTATGCCATCCGGATCAGGGGGAAATCCAAAATCTTCCACATTAACCTTCTCAAAAAGTATGAAGAACGATCTGATGGTACTTCTCTCCCACTCATGACTATGGCGGTCGCGATGGAAACTGAATCGGGCGAAGAAACGGATAGGGGGTATCCATTACACCCTGGGGAAACCTATAGGGATGTACATATAAATCCTGATCTGTCGGCTGAAGAAACAGACCGTGTCATCCGTTTGTTGGAGTCCCATCAGCAGATTCTTACCGATCGGCCAGGGCGGACAGGGTTGGTCGAGTTTGATATGACTCTGACTACTCAAGACCCAGTTCGCCAGAAAAATATCCAGTACCCTTTTCGAAAGAGAAGGCCCTGGAAACTGAAATCCAGAAGCTTCTGGACGACGACATCATCACCCCTTCGACTTCTTCGTATAATGCCGGGGTTGTCTTGTTGAGGAAGCCAAGCGGGGAACACCGCTTATGTATTGATTACAGGCATTTAAATAGTTGTACGACATTCCAAGTTGAGCCGTTACCAAACACAAATCAATTGTTTGCCAGATTAAATAGGGCAAAGTACTTCTCAAAAATTGATTTAAGCCGGGGATATTATCAGATCCCTGTGAAGCCTGAGGTTCGGCCCATGCTCGCTTTCAGTACTCCGAGCGGCCATTACGAATTTAAGGTGATGCCTTTTGGGCTGAGCAATGCGCCCAGTGTGTTCACACGCATGATGAGAAAGTTATTAGACCCTTTAAGGGATCCCTCTGTCGTCTCGTTTATGGATGATATTCTCATCGCGTCTGACAATCTGAAAGATCACCTGAAATCCTTGGAAAAGATCTTCATAAGATTGAAAGAGGAGGGGTTAACCGCCCGTCCAGCCAAATGCATGATTGGATATCAATCCTTGGAATTTCTGGGACACACTATTACCCCAGGGGGACTGGTACCGGAAAAAAAAAATATTGAGAAGGTCCGTCTCGCACCCCGTCCTAAATCCAAAAAGGATGTTAGGTCTTTCTTGTCTCTGTGTGGGTTTTACCAGAAATTCATTCCAAAGTTCAATGAAATTGGGGCGCCGTTAACCGAAACCCTGAAGAAAGGATCGCCAGATCCTATAGTCTGGACCCCGAGCTGTGAAGAGGCTTATGGGAAGCTGAAACAGGCGTTGGTGGATAGGCCAGTCCTGCAACTCCCGAATTTGGAGAAAACGTTTGTTCTGAGAACCGACGCGAGTAACATAGGGATTGGAGCAACTCTGTTGCAGGAAGGGCGAGATAATCCTTCGGTGTTGTGTCCGGTGGCGTATGCCAGTAGAAAACTGTTACCCGCCGAACGGAATTATTCCACCGTCGAACGGGAATGTCTAGCTCTAGTGTGGGCGGTACAGAAATTTCAACCTTATCTGTATGGAGTCCAGTTCAAAGTGCAGTCCGACCATCAACCTCTGACGTTCTTGGCAACTTCTAAGAAACTGAACGCGAGGTTGATGAGATGGTCATTGCTCCTACAACCGTATCAGTTCACGGTCGAATACATCCCCGGAAGGGAGAATGTGGGAGCAGATTTTTTATCACGGCATCCTATGGTTGAATGTGAGGGTGGGGTCATTCGAACAGAACCACTGACAGTAGAAAGTTCGTAGGGTTCGACTTTCTTAAGAGGGGGCCTATGTAGCGAAACGCCAGTGGTCCATGTCCTTATGCATTCTTTTATTTTGGGTAGACAAGGGGGAACGGCTTTCGGAAGCTCTCAGTTTTCTTGTTCTCTCAAATCTCCATGAAAGATGGTTCTTTGGGTTATCTTCCTATCACAATCTTTACATGGAGCAAGTAGCCAATGTCGTTCACATCGGGTAGACCCGATGGAGCGCCTTGCGCCAAATGTGCGCTGGTGCGGCTGCTAAGCAATTCATGGCCGTGTACACACCTACCGTTGGATAGTGGCATCTTGTCAAGTCGATTTGAAGATTGGGACAGAGATGCAACATCCTACTGAAGTGGTGAAGAAAGGTAGGGCTTAGGTTGTGGGTACTCCAGCCAAACATGGAGTTATAAATATACAATGTGTTGAAGGGGAAGATGAATTGGCGAAAGGCCAATCATAACCAATGACGAGTTGGGTGACCGTTAGCCGATCTGGCTGCGCGTCTTGTCCTTGGCATGGCCGGGGAAGTGAATCTAAACCATATATCTCCCAAGAGGATTTCAGTTGTTCTTGGCGTCAGATGAGCTGTTGCTGTCTTTCTATCTACGGCTTGAATTGGACAGATTGTCATCTTTCTGTTGTATATACTCAGTGGATGGCTATGGTATTCTTGGGGATGGGGTACACCAATCTCTGATCTATCTTCTTGAGCCAGAAGAGGCTATTCACAGGACTATCTCTTTCATCTGTTACTAGATAGGATGATGTAGGGAAGATAATGGACTTCTTTATCTCATTTAGAGAACCTGCATTCCGCTAAATCTATGTGTTCTGTGGGGCACTGCTGGTACATTGCGGCGACAGCTCAAACAAGAGCAGAGCCGGGAGGGGGTAGTATCTTCTTTCCTATTCTTGCAGGGAGTGGGGAACTACACTGCGTGCCATACAACCCCATTACTATACTATTAGGTAATGAGATGTAACACACAGATTACTAGGCGCACCACACCACAAGATCTTGCGGGTGAGAAAGGCATGGTTTGCAAGTGAGAGGGAAGCATGGGAATGAATGTGCCCAATCATAATAAAGGCTTGGTATGAGTGTGGAGGGTGTGTCTTGTGGCCAAAAAGACAACCGGACTTCGTCCAGCTGGAGGTCTACTCAAGCCCGGACGTGGCCAATCCAGGGGCTACCTGACAGGTCAGGCCTAGTCCTTCAGGTATTAAATATAGTGTATTTGTGTGATACATGAGTCAGCCCAGTCGCTCAGGTTTTGTTTATCATTTCCAGGGTCCTCTTCTATGGGAAGTGACTATGTCTTCTAAGGGACATTATCACCAGTGCTTCTAGGCTAACGCCAATATGTCCAACGAGGCCAACTCAAGGTTTGGTGTGCTTAACTCTGAGACAGAGGCAAGGTGCAGGTCTTGAGGCAAGGACATTTTGTATGACTGGTGCATTGCCGGTTTTGTTTTAACAACATACGCCGGAGAGCAGTTGTTGTCTGGAGGGAGCCTGAGAGTGATTTTCTGGCATACCCATTTTATACCGGACATTAAAAGGACCCATCCATTATCCTTCACAAACACCTCACCTTATCGGCAACACTAAAGCCTTTCATAGGTCAGTGAAGACCTAGTGCCGAACTAATTCAGATGACAATGAACAGAAGTCCTCAACACACCAGTCGCTTGGATTCTACAAAAGCCGGTTGAACCTACACCCAGTTGCTGGAGAAGGAAGGAGATTCGGACATCTTTGGTGAGAAGTGTGTGGACAGATCAGACAGTATCTGAAGCTGGATCTGTGACTGTGGCGACTTGAGGCTCTGTGTTGGAACTTTACCAGTGTAGTGTCTGTGTAGATCTATCTGTTTATCTGCCTTTATGTGTTCCTGTGCTGTTCTTGATTAGGTTAATAAAATTACTTCCAAGTTGTTCTGACGACTGCCATGTTATTTATGCGTCAGCCAGAAGAACACTGCAGGAAATAGGTCCCTAGGTCGAAAGGAAGCGTGACAGTGTGTCCAGGGAAAACGGAGGAGGGTTGGCAAGAAAAGACCTAACCCAGCCAGGGCTATAGAAGATTAATGAAATATTGTGACCGGGCTATTTGGGACCCTCCACGTAGCTTGTTACAGACTATACAATTACTTTTACTTGTACAAGGAGAAGACAATCAATGTACATTGACCTGCATGTTCGGAACAATGGCTACCGGCGGCTGCTGAATTGACTGAATTGCCTTTTCGGTTCAAGGGTGCATTTTTCAGGAGACTCCTGGGAGTCGGCGCTGAAGCTGCGGAGTTCGTTCTTTATGCGACACTTTCGGTGGGTCGCTCTGCGGTAACAGACCGAGCCATGTGAGAAAACCCGGCTCAATGAGGTCTTTCTTATGACTGCCGAGTCCATCGACGATAAACTGTGGTTTTCGTGGATGCATTTTTTGGCATTCTGCACAGTGTACCTGTGCGGGCTGTTGGATTGCCGATACTCCTGTCTATTCAACTTTTCACACTGGATAGTGGGGGGCATTTTGTGTGATATTCACTGGCACAGGAATGGAGCATAATGGGGACGACCCATTTCCGTGAAGTTGGAACCCCGATTAACTAACTAACTAACTGAAGACAATCAATGCGTCACCGCGATACGACGACACAATATCAGTTACAAAGAAACATTAAAAGCAGTGAGCTGGAGACTTTCTCAGGCGCGTATATTAAGAGGCTTTGTAGATAAGAACAAATGGCAAGCAAATGTAAGACACCAATGGCAGTCTAAATGAAACTAAATCTGCTACAAAACCCCGCCAACTACATGGAACTCTACACATGTTTCTCACACAGGAAGGCAGACGTAAAACGCCGCTGATCGGTGTCATGGTAATATGGCATCTCTGTCTAACATGTCTTCAATTGAAGCCAATCTAAGACAATCCTTAACAGATGATTTTCTGGCATCTTTCATACTGTAACTAGCTGGTATTATGAACGATGCACAAATTTAAACTTAAAACTAACAATCTTCTTTCTCGTCTTCTCGAGCCTGCATGGCCGTTTGCCACAAGCAGAATGTGGTTCCACTTATCCCTTACTCCAAGCAACGATATGCCCTAGTCTAAGATATCAATTCTTCCGCCTCTTATTCGCCTCCTCATTGTTCGATTCTCTTTCAAGGGCCGTGTTTATGCATAGTTAGAGATCAATGTGCCAGACTTTAGAAATTAGCCCTGTGGATATTTATAACGTCTGAACTTTATCTGAAATATAGACATTTATAACTTCTGAAGCTTATCAGCCCTGTGGATATTCATAACTTCTGAGAAAATTTATTATCATATATATTTCACCGCTTGAGGAATGTTGCACTGGATACTCCCAATTCCAGAACATTTAGCCGAATGAATATGTGCACCTTGGGAACTTATTAACCTGGCTAGTTCTACTCCAGTGACTTGAACATGAACATTCATAAAGGGAATATTATGGACCATAGACTGTAGGAACCATGGTGTTTTAGTTTGTGAAAAGACCTTGTGGTATTAGAAATAAACTCTCTATTCCTGATATTTCTCTGAGTGGATGTTGTTGAAGGAAGAAATAATATTGGTTGGATATTGGCTGAGAACATCAGTGAGAAAGGTATGATTAATATAGATTATTAATATTATTTTGATGTGGGTTTTTGTTATGTGAATATTCATTATGTGTATTTGAGGTATTACGTAACCATGGCGTCAACTAGTAAAGACGTTGGACCAAAGAAGAGAAGAATCACATAATTAAGAAGTTTTTAAGACAGATGGACTATAAACTATTTGTTCGTGGAAATTAAAACAAAACTCATATGCTTGATATGTAACGAATCTGTTTCTGTCTTGAAAGAGAATAACATCAAACGGCATTACAAGACTAAACATGCAAAAAAGTTTGATAAGTACAAAGGGCAATTTCGACAAGACAACGTAAATTACTTAAAAGACATTTCTGCACAACAAATGATAATTACTAGAGCGGGTTCAGAGTCAACATGCTATGTAAAAGCTAGTTATGCAGTATAGATATCGTCGAAGCTGTAGCACGCTTGCTTATTTACTTTAATGAACAACAATAAAAAAAAAAATTTTAAAAATTAGGTGCATTGCCCGGCAGGAAATATTATTTCTGAAATTCGGCCCGCCTGCTGAAAAGGTTGGCCACCCCTGCTTTACAGGATAACTGCAGTCAACACCAGCATTTTTTGCCGTTATTGATGTCTTGGCAAGTTTACGTTCAGTAGTTTGCCATTGCTTTCTGAACGACCGGCACACATACCATTTCGTAAAAAACCAGCGCAACACGATATGCTGCCAAATCGCGCGCAGCTGTTTTTCAAATGAGGGTATGCGGGATCACGAACTGCGTCCATAAATCCTTCGCCACAGAGATGGGGTAGATCTAGCCGTATAAAAATAGTTACAACTCAATTTTCAGGATTTTCTGAAGAAATTGTGTGAGAGGGATCTAGGAAGGACACTGGTCACCCCACCTCGTATGTTTTGGGCGAGAATTTGTGACATCTTCACAATACACAACCCAACGGCACTATCTTTACTCCTTTACAGTACCTTTGTGTATGTGCATTGTGTGGACAAGTGGTACCGCGGCCCATAAGGAAGCATAGAGTAGGAACAGACACTGTATAACCTACTATGTCTGCCATAAGAGAAGATGGTGGGAGTGAGACTGGCTAACTCATCTCATAGAAAACTTTCGCTGTAACATGTAACCACTCATGAGTAAATAAGCTAGGTGGGAGTTAGTTGAAGTCTATGGTCTAATGGCAGATGGCGGGCAAAAGAAGATGTACAATACATAGTACGGTAGTTGGAGTAATAATACTAGCTGTGCTGGGATACCGTATGCCTGCCGAGTGTGCATGTAGTACAGTATCTGAGTTCATAGAGGCAGCTGTGAGAATTCACGCATAGCATATGTGGACAAAGTACAATAGTTTAGCTATAATCATCATCATCATCATCATCATCTTCCACTTCTGCCGTCAAGCGGCGTGGGGAGGAACAATTTGCGTTCCAGCGCCCGGTGGACGGCACTGGATAGTGTCATTCCGTGAGGTTGTACAATGTCTCTGATGTCGTCAATCCATTTTCTTCTTGGACGTCCTCGTGGTCTCGTCGCAGATGATCTTTGATGTAAGGCCAGTGATGGTAGTTGTTGATGTTGCATTCTAATGACATGGCCAAACCACTTGATCTTCTGTCTGTCAATAAATGTGGCACAAGGTGTTGATCCCACAGTCTGTCTGATAGTAGCATTTCTTACTCGGTCTCGGATTGTTAAGTTGGCAGCTCTCCTCAGGCATCTCATTTCGCAGGTGTTGATTTTGCGAAGGTGTAATTTGGATAAAGTCCAGGTTTGAGATTGGTAGCATAGGGTTGGTGTGAATATGCTGTTTATTATCTGTCGTTTTGCGGACATGGGTATGTTTGGATGTTTCAGTAAGGGTGATAGTTGATATGTAAGTGCACTAGCTTTTTGACATCTGATGTCAATTTCTCTGTCCAATCTGCCATCTTCTTAGCTATAATACAAGCTGTTATTACAAGATTTCTCGCCTTCTATATATACACACAGTACAATAGTTTATCTATAGTAATACAAGTTGTTATTGCAAGATTTCCCACCTTTCATACGTGTCCAAAGTTTGCCCATTCTTTTTATTCAATTAACTCACTCAGTCTTAATTATTACTTCAGTCTCATACGGTTGTTACTTTACCCTATGCTGATCTATTTATATCTGCTCTCTACTTATCACAGTGGTATGTTTAGTTTGTTATAATATACAGTTGTTTTAAAATGATCACATCCTGTGGTACCGCATGTAAATATGTCTGGTGGAAAGTACTGTTTTCAGCCACATACACCCACACACTCAGATACAATTCTGATATGTAACTTAGAGCAGTTTTGCTGCACTTTTCGTTCACTAAATACTGCACTGCAAGGCTTTGATATGTGAATATCCCCAATAGTTCTTTTGCTTCATGGAATATCATACTTATGTTTCTCATCAGGTACCACACACTGCTTGTAATGATTTGTTTCACCAGACACCACACATTAACAATCAATTACATTGTTTCACCAGACACCTCACATTAGCAATCCATTACTTACATTGTTTCACCAGACACCACACATTAACAATCAATTACATTGTTTCACCAGACACCACACATTAACTACACAATAAGAACATTGTTTCATCAGACACCACCCATTAACAATACAATACTTCTATTGTTTCATCAGACACCACACATTAACTACACAATAAGAACATTGTTTCACCAGACACCACACATTAGCAATCCATTACTTACATTGTTTCACCAGACACCACACATTAACAATCAATTACATTGTTTCACCAGACACCACACATTAACAATCAATTACATTGTTTCACCAGACACCACACATTAGTAATTCTTTACTTACATTGTTTCACCAGACACCACACATTAGTAATTCTTTACTTACATTGTTTCACCAGACACCACACATTAGCAATTCATTACTTACATTGTTTCACCAGACACCACACATTAACAATCAATTACATTGTTTCACCAGACACCACACATTAGCAATTCATTACTTACATTGTTTCATCAGACACCACACATTAACTACACAATAAGAACATTGTTTCACCAGACACCACACATTAGCAATTCATTACTTACATTGTTTCACCAGACATCACACATTAACAATCAATTACATTGTTTCATCAGACACCACACATTAACTACACAATAAGAACATTGTTTCACCAGACACCACACATTAGCAATTCATTACTTACATTGTTTCAACAGAAACCACACATTAACAATCAATTACATTGTTTCACCAGACACCACACATTAACAATCAATTACATTGTTTCACCAGACACCACACATTAGCAATTCATTACTTACATTGTTTCAACATACACCACACATTAGCAATTCATTACTTACATTGTTTCAACAGACACCACACATTAGCAATTCATTACTTACATTGTTTCAACAGACACCACACATTAACAATACAATACTTCTATTGATTTATCAGACACCACACACAAAAAAGTTTGCCATTACTTTCTGAACGACCGGCACCCATACGATTTCATAAAAAACCTACGCAGCTGTGTTTCAAACGTGAGTATGCGGGATAACGAACTGGGTCCTTGACCCCTTTGCCACCTTCATATATAAAAAATACCAGAAAATAGGGGTTCGTCTCATACGCCAGCTATTACAGGGGTCATCTTATTAAATTTTTTAAATCTTATTTCTTATAAGACATAAAAGTACAAAAATACCCCAAAATCAGGGGTTGTCCTAGTCTCCATATAATAAACAAAACTCACACCCACACCAACATGAGAAGTCAGAATGATATACCCCAAAATCAGGGGTAGCCTTAAACTCCAGATTTAAAAGACTCAAAATCACACGTCTTAATCGCAAAAAGAAAAGGAAAACAAAAACATTTTGGTTTTAGCATACAGATATTGCGGGTTCGAATTCCAGCATAGGCCACAGCTTTTTTACAAGACAATCATGCTTTCTTACATCAGATGTCCCGTCCCTAACCTAATCTCCTGGTTGCACGTAAAGATTAAAATAAAGGGTTTCATTTACACGCCAGGACATTTTCTTGTATGCATTTTGGGCTGGGTAGACTCTGGAAAGATCGAGGGGAAGAGAGGCAGAGGCAGACCAAGAGAAATGATGCTGGATGGATTGAGACGGTGGCATGGAGGAATATCAGCAGCAGAGTTGATCCAGAAAACCAAAGACCGAGATCTGTGGAGAGACATGAACGCCTACGCCAGCTGGCACGGCACTTGATGATGATGATGAGACTCGGTCAATCTTTAAAGAGTGGGTGACACACCCCCTACCTCTACTTTTCCTCCTCCCATCTGTGTTTGGTTCAAACCTACTTTTTGTTTTTGATTGGCACAGTCTGTTAAACTTAGCACCAAACTTATAATGTTTAACTGCAGTGTTAAATCGGCACAACTGTAAGGGCAGAAATATGATGAACACCTAAAAGAATTACTAACAAATACAAACATTTACTGATACCTGCGCAGAATAGTGGGACTAACATGGCATGACATAATCATCAATGTAGAGCTAGCTCATGCGAAGAACTAAACACATTCCAGTGAATAAAAAAGCGAGGAAAAGACGCTGGATAGAAAAGACAATGAGAAAATGTGACGATAAGTGTCTGGAACCCACAAGGCAAACGAAACGAAATAGCCGGATACCTAAAAACACACAGATAAGAGGCGGGAATAATATTGGGAGGGCTGCAGAAGATAGAAAAAGATAGGCCTAAAAACGGGCTGACATTGTAATCCTGCAGGTAAATTAACTTAGATTTATTTAGCAATCACGTTCAAAGCACAGGTATTTTGCATTACATAAAACAAACATGTAACCCCTGAAACCATTCAACCAAACCCTACAGTTTTACCCTCCTTCCTCTGCTCATGGATTACAATCCTACCTATTCTCTAGTCCCTTCTGAACTGGATCCTATCTTAAATCAGATAGCAATCTGAAGTAAATACAGGCCCTCTTGATATCCAGGGAAAGGACAGACCCTTCACCCATCGGCTATTGTTGCGTGCTGATGGCAGTAAAGACCACACAGGCTTCGGCTATAAAAATACTTGGGACATTCCTCGGGTGAAAATTTTCCCTGATGATGGCGATAAATCAAGGAAGCCAACTCCCTGACTTGAGACCCCAAGACTAAGTTGAACTGGGTGTCTGCAACCCATAGGTGTATATGGCGTGTTCTAGTCGTGCACATTAAAATATATCCTGGCTATCCACAGGAGAGTGCACAAGATAGGGCGGCGTAACCTGTGTTGGTGGAGGACCTATGCTCACGATGGGGATGCAGGGCAGAAAGAGGGCTCATCAAGCCAATGATTGTGTGTGCGTGTGTACACGAGAGAATCACTTTCCATACCTTGCAGCGTACGGGGGAAGTAAAGACGGCCGACGTGATACATCACCCACCGAGCGCTGATTGGTCTATAAAATACTGGTCTAGTACTATATGGCTAATGCGTCTCCAGGCGTGTAATAGGTCCTTAATGGTGACTGCAATGACAAACTACGGAACGCAAAATAGCCTAGAAAATCAATCACAACCAATCTTGTGCCATGCCGGAAAGCGTGGGCGGTCATGACTCGCCATTTCACTCGATCACCAGAGTCGCGGATCAGCTCACTATTCCTGTCCCGTCCATACCACGTCGCCAAGCCATCCAGGTATTTTCCTCTCGGTCTTCCTCTTGGTCTGTTCCCCTCGATCTTGCCAGTTGTCAGTAAATTCTCCAGTCCATTTCTTCTCATAACATGTCCAAAAAATGTTGACTGTCTTCGTCTAATTTCTCTAATAAGTCTATGATTTTCATTTGTCTCCTTTAGTACTTGGTCATTGGTTTTTCTATCTGTCCATGGTACTCTTTGCATTTTCCTCAGAAACCACATTTCTGTAGCCATCAAATGTTTTTCAGCTTGACTGCACATTGTCCAAGTTTCACATCCATACAAAAGAACAGGCTCTATGTAACCCCTCAACACTCTTTTATTCTCGTTTCAGTTGACATCTTTTTATTGGTCAGAATGTTTTTCATGTTGCTAAAGGCTACTTTCGCCATGGCGATTCTTGTTCTAATCTCTTCAATGCATCTCCCATCAGATGTTATGACTGTTCCGAGATAATTGTATCCATTCACCTGTTGAAGAATGTTCCCATTTACTTGTATATTACATTGTAGTACTTCGTTCTTCCTAGTGACGACCATAACCTGTGTCTTCTTACAATTTAATTCCAACCCCAGCTGCTCACTGTGTACAACAACCGCGTCTACTAATTGTTGCAGATCCCGTGCATTGTCTGCAATCAATACTGTATCATCTGCATATCTAATGTTATTGGTGTTTCTTCCTCCAATGCTGATTCCATTTATATCTTCTACATTTCTGAAAATATTTTCACTGTATAGGGAAAACAGATCTGGAGACATTACACATCCCTGCCTAACACCTCTCTTAATAGGTTGATATTGTCCCACTTCATTATCAATCCTTATGGCAGCTTGTTGTTTCCAATATATGTTTTTTATAGGTCTAATGTCTTTCCCATCAATTTGTAGATCTGCAAGCATATCCACCATGTTGACATGTGTAACTCTATCAAAAGCTTTTGTGTAATCAATAAAAAATGCCTAGAAAATGAGTCAATAAATGCTGGGGTTGACTGCGAGGTCCTGTAAACAGCATGCAACCAACGTGACAGCAGCTTGCACATTAGTTCGGTAGCGTTTAAAAAGCATATAAAAGAATATTACAACGCTACCCATCGTAGGCTATGCTCAAGATTGCCCAATCGCCGCGACCGACGTCCGTCAATCGATGGGACCCGAACGATCAGGACTTCTCTCTGGCAAGGAACACCAGGCCTCCTAAATCCAGTGAGCATAGCCTACGATGGGTAGCGTTGTGATATTCTGTTGTGATAATTTGGTGTGTCCAGTGTGTGCCGCGTGGTTGCACACCCGCTTCACACGCGTGATCCGGGACTGTTTCCGGATCCGGTCAGAGATATGCACTACTGACGAGCTCAAACGAGGACGAAACTCGAGTATAGTGCTTCCATATTGACGTGGATAGGCCTTAGGTTCATACCAGAATGCGATCGGCGTTGCCAGTAGTGGGTTGTGCTCAATATTTAAATTTCAAATCCCGAAACAACCACATAATCAATTGATTATTGCTCACTGGATTTAGGAGGCCTGGTGTTCCTTGCCAGTGAGAAGTCCTGATCGTTCGGGTCCCATCGATTGACGGACGTCGGTCGCGGCGATTGGGCAATCTTGAGCATAGCCTACGATGGGTAGCGTTGTGATATTCTGTTGTGATAATTTGGTGTGTCCAGTGTGTGCCGCGTGGTTGCACACCCGCTTCACACGCGTGATCCGGGACTGTTTCCGGATCCGGTCAGGGATATGCACTACTGATGAGCTCAAACGAGGGCGAAACTTGAGTATAGTGCTTCCATATTGACGTGGATAGGCCTTAGGTTCATATCAGAGATAAATAGCAAATTATCCCTAGATCAGGAAATCGACATTGTAATATGCATCATCTTTCTGCTGGCCTGGATGCTATGTTTCCCATTTGGTTCTATAAGTGCTTTTTATAAACCTCTTTGCCTCATTATAGGTAACGTCTATGTCAGGCTGAGGTAGTCGTCCGCCCTCTTTTGCCAGTCTGTCAGCCTCTTCATTTCCAGGTATACTGCAATGTGATGGGATCCACTGTATTACAACTTTTTGGGATTGCTGACATAGTCCATAAAGTGCTGCTCTTAGGTCTGCTAGTTCTGTGCTGTTTTTGCTCTTCAGTATTGAGACAGCTGACTTTGCATCTGTGAAGATAGCTATTTGCTTGTTATGGGGGTGAAGGCGATCTAAATGATATTGAACACGTGAGTCCCGGATTGCTGATTGCTCTATAACAATGAGGTTCGCACCATATGCTTAATATGTCTCAAGGCTTGGATTGATTCTTTTACTTCTCATTTTTCCTTTTTACCAAGAACTTGCAGATTAACGTTGCTCAATCTCCCTCAACAAATGGCGATCCTTTTTTCTGCTGGTTTTTCCAGTGATAAAGCTTACACGATACAGATAGCCATAATTCCAGCATACAGTATAAAGTTTAGACCGGAATAGATAGCTAGGCAGTGTAACGTATTTCAAGCAGGCATGAGATCAAAGAAAAATGACCCAGTCAACGCAGCGGCAATAACTAGTGACACAAGATTGTTTGAGATTGGTTTAGGTTGACCTTTAAAGTATATCACTTTCATTATTCATTGATAGCTTTATAACTACTCCTTTTCCTTCCACATTCCTTACACATATTACTCAAGGAAGCTCTCTTCAAAGTGCACGAATTCCCTAGCACCAACGAAGATCTGCATGTATGTCCACCATGCTAATATGCCAATTTTGACATAAATATTTAAAATAACGACTAGAAATTACACATTTAAAATAGCAGCTAGGACAGAAGTAACTTCACAAGCCCCAAGAATCCCTTTTCTAGATCTTTCACCTGTAATGAATAGTTAGTGTTTGTTGGCCCCATATTTTTATAAACCAATCGGAACTTAGTGTGTCATATGGCCACCTTTACCCCCTAGAACATTCACTGGTACACGTTTTAGAAGGGCCAAGGAAGCAGCTGCAGAAGACAGCACAAGGATAGAACAGATTGGCGGCAGTTGCTTGAAGACATATGCTTCAATGGGGGAATACAAGGAAGAAGAATCTGAGGCTGGGGGGGGGGGGGCAGCCAAGGTCAAATTTAACCCCGATGCCTGCCTCTGTGCTGCCACGGATTACAAAGTAAAAACTATGACTGATATCTAAATCACCTGGGGCATACATATTTCAAGAAACCACTTCCTTCTGGGCATTTGGATTGGAGTCGTTTGACGATGAAATTCTTATACTTTAGACCAGTAGAGGAAATACTGCCAGCTATGGCTTAAGTCTATCTAGCCAGTCCGTGCGTGCTGGTCTCAATCATAAACTGGTGACATCCTAATATATCACATTCCTCTCCGTAGATGTGAAGTTTCAGTACTGGTCTTGCACACCCCGCTGATTTCTGAGCTTGAAGAAGGGAATGGGGAGCTCTACAACAGTCCTCGTGGAGATGGAACTTGGATACCGAGCTGGGAGGAAAGTCTATACACCAGCTTTATTCAGTTGCAAGCAATCAATCCCCTTTAAGAGCTCAAAAAACCTGAACGCCAACGCATCAGACTGAAGAGTTAAAAGTCTTCCATGGGGTGCGTTAACGAGCCAACCAGTCAATTAACCAACCCATGAAACAACCAGGGCAGAGCTGTTGGGCGTAATCATAACTTTTTGGAGTAGTTGAGAAAAAATAAAAGTGTTTTCTTCACATAATCAACATTTGGTGAGTTGATCGGATAGTTGGGAAGTTTCAGGAGCACAGGATTTAAACCTATTACTTCAAGTGTAGTTCAGGTAGACGAAAGTACATGAGCAGTAGAGTACCGTGAGTAAGAAAGTGCATGATTTTTACTTTTAGCGATGCAACGGTCTCTTCGCAAGTTTAATTGGTAGTCCCTACAACATTTATTGTCTGCTGGTTAGAGCACAGCGACTCTTTGCATAAACAAACCTCTTTCCGATTTCTTAAATCACGAATGCTATATAATATAATCTGATGGATTCTTTTTGTTAACATCAGAGGTTGACCTCTTTATCATTTTAACTTATGTCCACAAGAGACCATACCTAAGTCACTAAGTTCGTGTGTTTCACCAACTCATAATAAATTAATATGATGAATCTGCCAATAAATGCATAGGCCTGGTATTCATTTACAGCAAACTAAGTAATTACACACAGAACACTTCAGAACAGGGACTAAATAAATGTTTACTGAAGTGAATCCATGGGAATGCTATTAATTATTATTACTAATAATAATAATAATAATACTAATAATATTAGTATTTCATCACTTATTTATTACAGATACAGACTTCACCTGCGGAGGTGGACAAACACAACTTTGGACTTTGTTCACTTTGAGACTGATTGAATCAGAACGATTTAAATTCAGCAGTGCCCTCAACAAGAGGAAGTAATATTAATAATAATATTATAATAACGTTAATAATAAAAGTAACAGGTCTTACCGTCTACTTCCTATCCTCATTTAATTCAGTTACACATTTGTAATTATGATCTGATTAATTTGGATTTTAATTTGAGCATCGACTTTCCGTCTGCCTGCCTATTTGTCACGAGTTCTGATTTCTTCGTGATATGCCAGCTTTTTTGTTTATTCGGATCAACTTCACGTAAGGACACGGATTTTAATCTCAAAGAAAAACGGCGAAAGTGGCAATATCCTAACTCTGAAGAGACATAATGTTTTATAAGATTACCAATTTATCATGGAAAACTGTTCCATATGATAACAATAAAATAGTTTATATTATTTATTAATTATCTTTAACCTCATGCTTGACTATGTAGCAAAATGTATACATTTCTTGGTGAATGGCGTGATCGGAAACCAGCCAATGGCAGGCGACTTTCCGCTAATTCATGCAAAAGTTGGAGGGACTTAGTTGTTCAAATATCGTCGATGGATGCCTGAACTGGATGCATGAAAATATTTAGGCCTTAGAGAAAGGTCTTCATGGGAAGCAGATAGTAATACGTAATACTTATTTATGTATTGACAGATACTATACAATAGATTACATAAAGAACTAGTGGGAGCAAATCACCGAGTCAAACATCATCTCATCATCAGGTGTCTTAACGGATAGAATGGACGATCGGCTTCACTAAATCTTGCTATCTTCAATATAATATATGAATTTGTACGCTGAAACATTGCTATGCCACGATACATGAGTCAGAAATTGTCTCTGGCCATTCCCTCTATCTCTTTACCCACAGACCTGTCCAGTTGTCACAATATGTTCTAATTTTTGTGTCTACTCGGTTTTTGTCTGTTCATAGTGTGGCCAAACATAAATGATGACCATCTCTTTCTGTCCGAAATTTCCCAACATCTCAATCAACTAGCCAAACGTCAACTACCAAACCAACCAAACCAGCCTAGCAAGAAAAAATCAGGTATGTCTGTCTTTAGAGCGCATACTGTTACTTGCATATCCCTTACAGGACATAGCAGTCACCTCCAGAATTATTTTTGTTTTGGTTGTTATTTCTGGGCAAGTTTATGTTTGATAGTTTGCCATTGCTTTCTGAACGACCGACACTCGTACCATTGTATGGAAACCAACTCAAGATGGTCTTCTTCCAAATCACCCGCAGCTGTGTTTCGAACGCGGTATGCGGAATTACGAATTGCATTAGTAACCCCTTCGCCACAGAGCCGGTCCAACACTATTAGACACAATAGAAAAGAACACCGTGCGGTGCCGCTTTACAGCACACAGTTACGGAAAAGAAAGGACTATCCTTCATCAGCAAACAAACACAAGAAAACAAAACATAAACACGAGGAATACACTACAGTGATTACATTAAAGCAATGACTCATTCACATATATAAGTAACAAAGTACAGGACCCTTCTCACGCTTGAAGGCGCTCAGCCATACGGCGCTAGAACGCAGAACATGCATGCAAATGTGTTAGTGAGCTGTGGGGGAAGAGTGGTTAGTGCATTTGCTTACTAACACATCCGTTCCGGTTTAGTTTTCTGTAGTAGCAGGATTTGTTAAGAATCTGTATGGTTCTTGGGTCGATCCAGCCTGTTGAAATGGGCCTTGGGTCATTTTCAAAACATTCTGAAATAGTCTTAATTAAAGTCAAGACGGTTAGAAATGGATTAGGTTAACATGTTACACAACAGTATATGCTCTATATAACACTTTAACATTCTTGTTCTCACTGCATTTTACAGTCGCCCATTTGTGAGTATTTATCAATCTTTTTACAAGCTGCTTTTATCATGGCTATTCACTAGGAAGAACGAAATACCACAATGTAATATACAAGTAAATGGGCATATTCTTAGACAAGTGAACCGGTACAGTTATCTCGGAACAGTCATAACATCTGATGGAAGACGCCTTGAAGAGATTAGAACAAGAATTGCCACTGTGAAGGTAGCCTTTTGCAAGAAGAAAAACATACTGACCAATAAAAAGATATCAATTGAAACGAGAAAAAGCGTGTTGAAGTGCATCATAGAAACTGCATTTTTATGTGGATGTGAAGCGTGAACAATGAACAGACAAGATGAAAAACATCTGATGGCTGTGGAAATGTGGTTTCTGAGGACAATGTAAAGAATACCATGAACAGACAGAAAAACCAATGAACAAGTCCTTCAAGAAACAAATGAAGATCGTAAACTGCTAAGAGACATTAAACGTAGTTAGTCAAATTATTTTGGGCATGCTATGAAAAGAAATGAATTGGAGAACTTGGTGACAACTGGCAAGATCGAAGGGAAGAGACCAAGGAGAAGACAGAGAAGTAAATACATAGATGGCTTGGCCACGTGGCATGGTCGAGACAGGAACACGGAGCTGATCCACGACTCTGGAGATCGAGTGAGATGGCAAAACATGACCGCCCACGCTTATCGGCATGACACATGATGGATGGCGGTAATGACTGTGCTGATGTAACACGTAAATAAATAACACATTGGATTTGTGACAGATATTCATGTCTTTATGTTTTTGCAGCTTTCAGTCATAGCCTCACAAACAATGTGGTTATGAAAACGTACTCTACTGTGTATTGTTGGGAAAGTATTTGCCAGAATTGTTCTGCGCAGACTTCAAGTCCTGGGAGATCAAGTCTACCCCGAATTACAGTGTGGCTTCCGACAGAACCGATCTACCATTGATATGATATTCTCATTGCGACAAATGCAAGAAAAATGCCGGGAACAAAATCAACCACTGTTTGTTGCCTTCATCGACCTCACTGTGATGAAATCCACTGTCGTTAACATCAGATGATTAAAATTACAGAAAACAGTCTGTGTTCGCGGCTGCAAGTGGTGACTTCTAGTCGGTGGTGAGGGGGGGGGGGGGGGGGGACCCGGAGAATTTCCCGACATCAAACGAAATGGTAGCTTTGATTGACACAAACGACAGAAAGTTGTAGGCTTGTTATCGTGAACATTGGGACGATTGCAGGAACTCGCTACCTTGTTTTGGGTTGTCAAGACAAGGGGAGATCACTGGCGACATTGATTAAACACAAGGGAGATAAGATTCTGGAATTCGTTAGTTCCCTTGAAAGACACCTGCAGGACATCAAAGACTTCACTGGAACACTCCCAGCACGTGACAAAAACAAGACTGGTGCACACACAAACACACACACACACACGCAGACACACACACACACACACACACTCCGTGTGCTCGATTTCTCCATAATAAATATGGGTATGGCACAAAATGCCCAAATGCGCCTTGTGGCGAGTGACACACACACACACACACACACACACACTCGCACACAGACACAGACACACACACACACACACACACACACACACACACACACACACACACACACACACCCGTGTGCTCGATTTCTCCATAAAAAATATGGGTATGGCACAAAATGCCCAAATGCGCCTTGTGGCGAGTGACACACACACACACACACAACACACACACACACACACACACACACTCCGTGTGCTCGATTTCTCCATAAAAATATGGGTATGGCACGAAATGCCCAAATGCGCCTTGTGGCGAGTGACACAACACACACACACACACACACACACACACACACACACACACACCGTGTGCTCGATTTCTCCGTAAAAAATATGGGTATGGCACGAAATGCCCAAATGCGCCTTGTGGCGAGTGACACACACTCACACACACACATACACACACACACACACACACACACACACACCGTGCTCTCGATTTCTCCATAAAATTCTCCATTTTGGGTTTGGCACGAAATGCCCAAATGCGCCTTGTGGCGAGTGAAACGATCTTTCAATACTTTCACTTTACTTAGGCGACATTACCAAATTGTCATCATAGAGGGTGGGGGGGGGGGGGGGGCAACCAGTATGAATGATTTCAGACTCAAGCAACAAGTGCTGTTTCCGTGCTTACTCCCCTTGAATACGAATCAGTGCTTTAATTTATGTAACGTTTTATATTTGGTCAGAGAGTGGGATGTTTTTGTACTATTCTATTAATATTATGAATGTATTCTCTCTCTCTCTCTCTCTCTCTCTCTCTCTCTCTCTCTCTCTCTCTCTCTCTCTCTCTCTCCCCCCCCCCCACTCTCTCTCTCCCACACTCTCTCTCTCCCTCTCTCTCCCCCACTCTCTCTCTCCCCCACTCTTTCTCTCTCTATCCCCCACTCTCTCTCTCCCTCTCTCTCCCCCACTCACTCTCTCTCTCTCTCTCTCTCTCTCTCTCTCTCTCTCGCACACGCTAGCGTTTTGATAATTAATATTGTTTGGACTGTACCATTTCTTCTTTTGATAAGTTCTCGTAGGTGATATTTTAGTATGATAATTTAGTCGCATCTAGCGTGTGCCGCGTGGATAAGTGGTTACACACCCGTCCCACACCCCGGTGATCCGGAGTTCGATCCCGGGTCCAGTCAGGGATATGCACTACTGGCGGGCTCAAACTAGAGCGAAACTTTAGTCTAGTGTTTCCAATCCGACGTGGACCAGACCCATGGTTCGTACCGGAATACGATCAGTGTTGACAATAGGTTGTGCACAATCATCAAACATCGCATCCCGAAGAAAACCAAATAAATCAATTCTCTTTGTTTATTATATTTTCCTGCCATTTTCCTCGTGGCGCTATAATGGTCTCATATGTATTTATTCTCTGCTGCTCCTTGTTAGAGTATCTTAATATTGTCTATTATCTGCCCTAACAGGTTTTCTACCTTCTTTATTAGCTACTGTAAATTTTTCATGAGCTCTAACTTTAAGTGCTCTTATTTTGATATTGTTTAAATCTGCTTTATTGTTTTTTTGGGTTTCCTTACACATTCATCAGGATTCGGAGATTACTCCAGTTTTATTTGTTTCGTTACCGTTGTTCGAGAACTTCTAAACATTATTTGTTCCAAATCCAATTTCACCAATTTTATATTTTAAACCAACCTTCTTCAATATTTAGTTCAAGCTAGACAGATCTGTTTGTTCACTTTATCGCTCAATAAATATTTAATACTCTTGTGTAACGCGAATATCGGCAACACAGAGCAGGATGGGTCTTACGGCAACGTAGAACTACCACCCTAGCAAATGTGGACCTGGATTCCCATGGTCTAATCAGGAAATATGCCAGCTCCGTAGCCAATGTGTTACGGACGAATTTAGTAATCCAGCATACTGAGTTCGAAACACATCTGCGGGCGATTTGGAAAGCAGACCGCATTGCTTTGGTTTCCCATACAATGGTATGAGTGTCGGTGGTTCAGAAAGCAATGACAAGTTACTGAACGTAAATTTGCAAGAGAGCACGAACAGCAAAAAAGAAAAAAAAAATAAATTGCTGGAGTTGACTGCAACGTCCTGTAAATGATATGCAGCACATTTTTAATCCGGAAATATGTCCCCCACAACTGCAGACTTTGCTTCAGACAATACTCTGATGGCATTGGATTTTTAAAAAAAAAGCTTGACTGAGCCATTGGAGGTCAATGGCTTGATTGTTGTACTAAACGGATTCGCTAATGCAATAAATGGATGTGTTTGCTTTTCAGCTGCTTGGTGAAATGTCAAAGTGTCAGAAATTTGCATTGCCACGGGAAATATGTATTCTCTTAGTGCTGTAACGTTTGTTTCTCTGTCTGCTTCAGTCCATAATGATTTGCCCTACTATAGCTTTTGCACCGCCATGGTTGTTCTTCTTTTAACAGGCTCACTGCCAAACAAGAAGTAGGTTGAACAACACAAAAATGGCCGGCGGAAAATGTGAAGTAGAGGTAGCGGTGTGATATATTGATTATGAAAAACTTCAACGTTGTTAATATGGTAGCAGACATGCTGTATCACATATTAAATTGAACGGGGTTGCTTAGAGGAAATTACTGTATATAAACCCATGGCAGATGCGGTAAGTCGCTTGAGACGATTAATCATCCATTGGCACTTAATAAGATAATTTCTCATCATCTCCTTTCGTTTCATCTCGTCTTATCATCTCATATCATCTCATCTCACCACATCTCATCATGTTCCTCTGGTACATAGTTGTGTCGAAGTGAAGCATAAACAGCGGAAGTGTGCCTGTTTATGTACTTCATATATCGAGATGTCCATGGACTCTGCTATTCTCTCTGTCCATCGTTTACGTGGTCGGCCTCCTCTTCTGCTTCCATGTGGCTCGTACATCATTGCTTGTTATGGTTAATGCCAGTTATCAGATTCCCACCGCCCGTTAGCAGCGAGCCTAGATAGATACTCAAAGCTGCTAAAAATGTCCCGAATCAGAAAACTACTATGCGTCTGTGGCGTGATTGGGCCACCATATTGTATAGGCGTGAACACACGAAGGAACAGGTAGGCTATCTTTGCCTCCTCTCTGTCAAATCTTAGCCAGACCACGAACGTTGGCGTCCCTACCCTCGTCCGCCCGCTCTCTTGACATTATCAGCGTAACTCTCAAAGCTTCTTATATTAGGTAATTTATCTCCCTTGAAATGCATCATCATCATCATCATCATCATCATCATCATCATCATCATCATCATCATCATCATCATCAATTAGCAGGCCGTCACAAAACGTCGCTCTCATCACCGCCTGTCAAAACGACTCTCGATCTCTGGCCAGTTCTCCCGCCCTATGCCCCATCATGCCCAAGGTGTCTGAAGTGTCCTGTGCCCATCCTGGTAATGGTCAACCCCCCCCCCCCCCCCCGCCGCGGCTACGAAAGGAAGTCAATAAATAAGTCACAAATGGCTGTAGAAAAATAGCTAAATAAGATAACTACATGAACCAAGTTTATTTGTATATATACATTGTCCCTTTCTTTCTCAACATAATTTCCACTAACATTGATGCACTTATCTTATCGTTTTATCAGTCCTCCCATACCGGCTACATATAACTGCGTGCTCTGTTTTCTAAACCACGTTCTCACTTCACATTCAACTTCGGCGTCTTTCGCGTCCTTGAGAAAATGTTTCTACCCAGCTATGCACTGCTTTACGGGACAAACATTTGTATGTTTCTTTTTATTAGTACCTCATACATTGGTTTTACAGCCTGCGATACAGATTTTGTCGTAGCCCCAAGCACCCATTGAAGCAGGCAGGCTGAGGCGTATCAGCACCCAATTGACCGGGGGCTGCCCAGCTTGAGGTGGGCGGTAGCTGATCAGTGACACCTGTAGGTGTCTCTCACCATCAGAGGCAATGCGTGGCGCCCCATGTCTACGCCAATTGACAGGGACTTATAACCCGTAACAGTTGCCTCTCGCTTTGATTCCGAGATCGGTTAAGACCAGGGATGGATTTATTGCCTCTCCGTAGCACAAAGCCTGGGCTAAAATGTAGAGATCATGTGTTGCCCATGCAGCATGATCCCTTTCTCGGCCTGCCTAGTTCACTCCAGAGGAAAGGTAACACCTCTACACTCTAACGAGTGCTAGAATCTCCCAATCATAGTACCGTTTGTATAATGCATTTTTGTATTTTAATGATAGTATCGGTTCATGTGTTATTTGAGAATGAATGTGCGATTAGGTGCAAGTGTAAACTGTCGTAAACATGACGCTGCGAAATAGATGATGAAAACAGCGTGGACTTCTGTTACGTTCTTCGGTTAATCTTGTGACTTTAGCGTGAGAGTTAAAGAGGGCGAGTTCTCTCGAACATGGACAAGCAATCAAGATTTGATAGTAAAGTTTTAAGAAGATAATAAAACACGGCACAGATATCTTCAGCCATTAAATACGGAGCACAGAAGTAGTGTCATGAGAAAGTTACAACCATGGAGTCGACTTGCCAGTAGTAAGAATAAAAAATGTTTGCATATCCTTTACAGGACATCGCTGTCAACATCAGCATCTTTCAGCTGATTGTTGATTTCTTGGCAAGATTACACTCAGTAGTTTGCCATTACTTTCTGAGCGGCCGGCTCACATACCCCTAAGTTACCGACGCGATTCGAACCACTGCTGATTCTCACCATCGTCACGTTACTTACGAGATTATACGAGATTACGGAGAAAAGTCGCTAACCTCTAGGCCAGGAAGCCGGCTAGTAGTAAGAACACAAGCTAAATGATGGCTAGAAGTCGCTTCATGACAAAGGGAAATAAATATAATCTAAATCTGTAAGGACAGCACGGGAGATAACCAAACTTATTTATTCACATAACATATATGGCGACTATGTAATAGGTAAACATATTTATACCATTTTACTTGCCTCTTTTTTGCGGAAGCTCTCAGGTTTTTATGCAACCAGGGAATCATTTTATTTGTGTTTTACTGTCCTGCATTAATACATACATGACTTTTAAAATTGTATAATATCGTAAACAATGTTATTTTACTTAAAATGTGATACGTTTTAACAATTATCTGTCTAAATGTTTACTATGTAAGGTTTAAGCTTCTATCATTTTTGGCAGGTACACGCGTGTACCTTGTAATTGTACTCGGTCGTTTAGCCAACACCAAAGTGTAGTATCTGCACTTTGTATTCCCAAGTCCATTATCAGAGGCAAACCGAATGACACACAGGGGCGTGGGTACTTGGCATGGCGGCTCTGGCCCTTGTTGGAACTGCCATAACCCATAAATTGTAAATAGCGGCGACTAAGTTCCAAGTGCGGATTGATCTGCACCTGCACCTCCTCCTCCTTCCTCCTCCTCCCTCCTCCTCCTCCCTCCTCCTCCTCCCTCTACCTCCTCCTCCTCCCCTCCTCCTCCTCCCTCCTCCTCCTCCCTCCTCCTCCTCCCTCCTCCTCCACCCTCCTGCTCCTCGCTCCTCCTCCCTCCTCCACCTCCCTCTTCCTCCTCCTTTTTCTTCTTCTGCTGATGCTGCTGCTGCCGCTCCATTTACCCAAGTTAATTGTTGGGGGAAGATGTAAAGATCTTTCAAGTGCTCTTTCTATTGCTTTTTGTAAGTTGGTCTTCGTTTATCTAAGGTTGTTCTAACTGCAACCAATAAATTATTAGACAGACAGACAGACAGCCAGCCAGACAGACAGACAGACAGACAGAGAGACAGACAGACAGACAGACAGACAGACAGACAGACAGACAGACAGTCGGGACCGGGAACATATATGACTACTTATATGAATTAAATGAGATGCTCCTAACCAGGAACTGGGCGAAGCCGGGCCGGGTCAGCTAGTGTGTGTGCATATATATATATATATCATTGGCACTTTGCCGTTTTAACAGACGATAGTTTGTGCTTCATCATCTCATCTCATCTCATCTCATCATGTTCCTCTTGTACCTTGCGGTGTCGAGATGAAGTATAAATATCGTAAGAGTGCCCTATTATGGGCTTCATATATCGACATTCTCATGGACTCTGCTATTCCCTCCTTCCAACGTTTACGTGAACGGCCTCTTCCTCTGTTTCCATCTGGTCTGTACAGCATTGCTTGTTGTGGAATGTTGTTGAATGGTAACCTACTTGCATGACAAAACCATTTGAATTGCTGCTTTCTAATAACATCTAGTGCTGCTTTAAACCCCACTTTGGTCCTGATGTTTTTTTTTTCATTTCTGATCTTTTCTCGTCTTGATAAGTTGAGTATTCTATTGTGATTTTTCTTTTCTCTTTTTCTGTCATTGTCCAGGTTTGGCATTGGTAGCATAGAGTTGGTAGAAGATTGTGTTGTAAAGTGCTTTCATAGTAGTTATTGATACATGTTTGTTCTTTAGTATTGGTGTCATTTGTCCAATGAGTTGGTTTGCCTTATTGCACCAATTTTCGATCTCGTCTTCTAGTCGGTCATTTGATGATATTATACTTCCTAGGTACTTGAAATTCTTTACTTGTTTCAAGGGATGTTCGTTTAGGTGAATTTTTGTTGTTGTTTTTTTTTATTTTTCTGCTTTAGTTATAGTCATTACCTCTATTTAGCTTGTGCTAATTTTCATGTTATGGTCCCTACACATTTCGTTTAGACTATTCATGTGGCTTTGTAATTCAGCTTCTGATTTTGCTATTGGTGCTTGGTCGTCCGCAAACATGAGTTCCCTAATGGTTAGATATGCAGATCGTTCTTCTTATGTGTTCTCGTCATGCGGTATTCTTGCGGTCTCTGTTTGGCTGGTTTCTTTATATATGTTGTCTATATATGTTATGAACAAGAGAGGGGTCAGGACACAACCTTGTCGTACCCCCGATCTTATGGTGAAGGGTTCTGAGTGTCCTCCAGTTTCTCTCACTATGCATTCACTGTTGTTGTATAAACTTCTACATAGGTTTGTTAGATGTGTACTCACACCATATTGTTTAAGGATTTCCCACAGCTTATTTCTATCTACTCGATCAAATGCTTTTCTTGGTCGACAAAGTGTGTGCTTCAAAAAGGCATAATAACTACAACCCGTGGCGGTAGCGATTGTAACTGATAAGGCCAATTCGCGCTGTAAATGTTCGTCCACAGTGGATGCATGCAAACACATGTTAATTTCCACCATCATGCACCATCTTACGTCTCACACGCTCGGTGTGTGACATATCTGCAATAATTTGCTCCTTTGTCTTTATTCCATTTCTGATATCTGGCCTCAATGCAACACGTTCAGCGGCGACTTGCTCCCAATGTGCATTATCAATGCATGTATCAATCATGCCCCGCTTACATACATCATTGTATTGTAGTAGAGGCCGACACTGAGATTTCTTACACATCTGTAATTCACCAAAAAAGATATCCTTTGGTATTCTACCATCATCCATCTTCCTAACATGTCCTATCCATCTAAGTCTACGAAGACTGAGCATGGAATAAACCGTCACAAAACCTGATTTTTCCAATACTTCAGTATTTGTGATTTTGTCTTGCCACTTACTTACTACCAAGAATTCTTCACATACACCGCATGTGAAAGCTGTTTAAACGTTTCTCTTGGTGTGAGTAAGTTGTATAGACTTCACTGCCCTAAAGAAGAGTAATAAGGCTTGATAGACAAGAGTTTTTGTTTTGACAGTAAGCTTCCTGGTCTCCCAGACTAATTTTCTTAACCTGTTCGTGGTTGCTGCTGCCTTTCAAATCCTGATGGTGATATCCTGATCTAGGGATAATTTGCTATTTACCACTGATCCTAGATATGTAAGATGGTCTACTATCTCTAGTTCGGCGTAGTCAATAAAAAGTGATGGTACCCTATGTTCACCTTGTGACATAATCTGTGTCTTTTTTTTTGTGCTAATTGTTAAACCAAATTCAGAACAAGCATTGGAGAATGCAGATAGTAGACGTTGTAATTCTTCCTCAGAGTGGGTTGTAACTGCAGCATCATCTGTAAAGAGCAACTCTCTGATCAGTACCCTCCTAATTTTGGTCTTGGCCTTCAATCTATGAGCATTGTAGAGGCTGCCATCTAAGCGTAAGTGAATGTATATACCACCATCCTGATCACGAAAGGCATATTTCAGTAGAAGTGAAAAGTATATTCCAAAGAGGGTGGGAGCTAGTACACAACCTTGCTTAACTCCACTCTTGATTTCAATCTCTTCTGAAGTTGCACCATCAAACTTGATTATACCCGTCATGCCTGTGTGGAACGATTCCACAATGGACAGACGAGTTGATGGGCAGCCAATCTTTTTTAGTGCCTTGAACAGACCCTCACGACTGACCAAATCAAATGCCTTTGTGAGGTCGATGAAAGCGATAAACAGTGGTTGATTCTGTTCACTGCATTTTTCTTTCATTTGTCGCAATGAGAATATGATATCAATGGTAGACCGTTACTTTCGGAATCTACACTGTGATTCAGGGTAGACTTGATCTCCCAGAACTTGAAGTCTGCGCAGAACAATTCTGGCAAACACTTTCCCAACAATACATAGAAGTGAGATACCTCTATAGTTGTTGCAATCGCTCCGATCGCTCTTGTTCTTGTACAGTGTTATGATGCCTGAATTTTCGAAATCCTGTGGGACTTGTCCGTCTCGCCAGCATAGCTCTATTAGCTGGTGGATCTGTAGAGTGAGTGTGTCTTGCCCACTCCTGATAACCTCTATCGAAATCCCATCCTTACCTGGAACCTTGCCATATACAAATTCATTTATAGCACACTTAACTTCTGTTAAGTTTGGAAGTATGTTCAGGTGGTCAACAGTCTGCAGGACCTCTATGGCGTTGAGGGCATCATCCGCTAGTTTAGTCTCACTTGATAAAGCTCCAAATGGTGCTCTACACATCTATCCATCTGCTATTTCTTATCAGTGATGATTTCTCCAGTCCAGATTTTCAATGGCGCACTGCTTTTGATCATTGGACCACATGCTTTCTTTATACCTTCATACATGCTTCTGATGATTCCCTTATCACTTGCATTTTGAATGGACTCACATAACTTGATCCAATAGTCATTTTCACACAGCCTTGCAGCCTTCTGCACATCTTCCTAGCTTGCTTCAGCCCAGTCAGAGTGTTACGCGTTGTTCTTTCTTTGTTTATTAAGAGATCTATCTTCTTTCTATCAATCAATGGCTGAAGTGTCTGGCTGTTTGCCGCAAACCTGTCCTGTCTCTTATGATCCACAGTGCCTTTAAGCCCAGGCTTGTCCATGGGACACATTTTTCAGTCCCATCCCGTCCCAACCCCATGGTAATTTATGCCTGTCCCATCCCATCCTATCCCATGGGATTCCCTTGATAGCATTAATAAGAAATAGGTTCAAATAAAATTTATGAAATTTATTAAAGTTTAGGGTTAGTGTTTACTAAATAGGACTACATGTACAAAGAGACATGTAAAACAACAGAATTTATTAACTGTAATATTCAAGGGTATTTTATTAAACCAAATTTTAATCTAAATGTGACAATTCAGTGTCATTCTGACACCCTCATTCTGCTTCTGAGTCACTCTGCTCATTCAGAACATTATTAATTTCCTGCTGATCGACTGTTTCTAATAATTCAGTTAATGCAGGTAATCTCTGAACCATTTCTACAATGTTCATCTTACATGCAAATATGATATACACAGAGTTTATAACGATAGCAGTAGTATAGAACGACAAAAGCACGTCTTTTTTTGAGGTGGAAATCGATTTCCACCTCAAAGGGCGATAACTCTGGTTAATTTCCACCTCAAAAGGCCATAACTCTCCGGGCTTTTAAATTTCCACCTCAAAGGGCGATAACTGTTTTTTTTAAGTCAAGTGCGATGACTCCGGGTTTTTGAAAAAGTAGGCGTGGTCAGAGTAGGTGCTCTAGTGACGTTAGGTATGTGTACAACATAAAAAATACAAAATAACAAACGAGTCAAGTAAGGTATATGTTTTTATTAAATCATGTATAGACAATACAATGCATATTAAATAAGTAATGACATAGTCGAGATATTATCATTTTGTGTCTGTCTTTTTATATACAGATAGGACAGAGATGTACGATGTTGCTTATATGTATATACAGAAGAGTCTTGGGTCTTGAAGCCTATATTGGTCCCCCCACTCGGTGTTTGGGTGTTGAGTACTTCCAAAAAAGTGTCCTTGTTTAAATGCGTGTTGTGGTTTTTGGTCAGACCTTTGGTACTGATTTTATCATAATCTCCAACACAAATATACGTCTTACTACATAACGAGACCATCCCCTTCCCTTCGTACTCTAACTTGAAAAGCCCGGGGGTTCTCTTTTCATAGGCTTTGATAGTCTGGCAATCCTGACAGGTAGTAGTTTTATGAACAGGGCAGGTTTCAGACGGGAACCACTGATTATAGACTCTGTCATATTCTTCTCGTAGGTGTGGTCTAACTACTTCAGAGAGTGAGTCGGCACTAAGGGCCAAGTATAGAGAGTCAGTGTCCATTTCACAAAGCTGAAAGTCGTCTTTAGAGATACATTTGTCTAGAAAGTCATAATAAAAAGCTAACATGCGCAGCTTGGCATATTGATAAACGAAGAAACCAATGGCGGGTAATGGCGGGTAATGGTTTTTTGGGGGACTGAGGGGAAAATTTTTGGTGGGAACCGGGTGAACTCTTTTTTTTTGGCGGCGTGTGGGAACGGGTCTATTTTTTGACGGGTGTCTGTGAAAGTAATTAAGGTAAAAGTATTTTTAGTTGGTTGGTTCTGTAAAAGTACTGGAAAGAGAGGGTGTGAAGGGAAAGTTATTTTGGTTACGTAGGGTATATTAGTATGCGTGGTGTAGTGATGTATAAACTGCCAAGGGTGTGATGGGTCGTGGTTTCTACTCATGGGTTGGATATATGGTGGTGGCGTAGACATCTCATAATGTATCTGTTCACTAGGCGTGGTGAGTAATGTATAAACTGTCAAGTGTGTGATGGGTCGTAGTTATACTCGACGAAGTAAGAGGTGGTTACTATCATCTGAACAGTGTGATAGTAGTGAAACTAAAGGGTGGTATATTCACCGATTAGAAATAAAATCTTATAAAGTTATAATGGGTGTCATTTGATGGTAAGGGGTATTAGTGATCAAGTAGGAGTGATATAGGGGTGGTCATAAATGTAATAAGAGGTGTTCGCAGTTACACACTGGTCAACCAGTGGTCAAGCAATGGTCAAGTAGTCAAGTAAGGAAATTTTAGGGAAAAGTGATTGTAATGATATGGTGGTGATTAAAGAGTGGTAAATTAGTGGTCAAGCAATGGTCAAGTGAGGAAATATTAGGGAAATTTTAGGGGACAAGTGATTGTAATGATGTGGTGATGCTTAAAGGGTGGTAAATTTGTGGTCAAGCAGTGGTCAAGCAGTGGTCAAGCGGTCAAGTAAGGAACATTTTAGGGAAATTTTAGGGAAAAGTGATTGTAATGATATGGTGGTGATTAAAGAGTGGTAAATTAGTGGTCAAGCAGTGGTCAAGCAATGGTCAAGTGCTCAAATAAGGAAAATTTTAGGGAAAAGTGATTGTAACGATATGGTGATGCTTAAAGGGTGGTAAATTAGTGGTCAAGCAATGGTCAAGTGGTGGTCAACTGAAGAAATTTTAGGGAAAAGTGGTTGTAATGATATGATGATTATGATTAAATGGTGGTAAATTAGTCGTCAAGCAGTGGTCAAGCAGTGGTCAAGTGGTGGTCAAGTGAGGATATTTTTAGGGGAAAGTGGTTGTAATGATATGGTGATGATTAAAGGGTGGTAAATTAGTGGTCAAGTAGTGGTCAAGTAGTGGTAAAGTGAGGACATTTTAGGGAAAAGTGGTTGTAATGATATGGTGATGATTAAAGGGTGGTAAATTAAAGGTCAAGCAATGGTCAAGCAGTGGTCAAGTAGTGGCCAAGTACCGAGCAAGTAGTGGTTAAGTGGTCGAGTGACCACTTAAAGTGTAGGGGAAAGTACTTCTAGTGAACCGGTGTTTGTTAAAGTGATCGATGACGTGGTCAAGTAGTGGGCAAGTAGTGGTAAATGGCCAAGTGACTACTTACATTGTCTGTGAAAGTAGGTATAGTGACATGGTGATGATCAAGAGGTGGTCAAGTGGTGTTCAAATAGTGGTCAAGTAGTGGTCAAGTAGTGGTCAAGTAGTCGAATGACCACTTAAATTGTAGGGTATGGTACGCGTAGTGAAACGGTGATGGTAAAATAAGTAATGACATGGGCAAATAGTGGTCAAGTAGTGGTCAAGTAGTGATCAAATGGTCGAGTGATCACTTAAAATGTAGAGGAAAGTACGTGTAGTGAAACGGTGTTGGTTAAAGTGATCGATGAGGTGGTCAAGTAATGGTCAAGTAGTGGTCAAGTAGTGGTATAGTGGTCGAATGATCACTTAAATTGTAGGGTATGGTACGTGTAGTGACATGGTGATGGTTAAAGTGATCGATGACATGATCAAGACGTTATGCCGGCTGCTAAGTTCAGAAAGTAGTGTCCTTAGTATTGGTAATTTCCCTGACAGGACTCCCTCGAGCACTGGTTTTGTATTGATCAATAGCACCTAGTGGTACAGTTGACACACATGGACAATAGTTACATCCGGTCAAAGATGGCGTCGCACCCTATCACACATGGGTAATTTCTACAACCAAACTACGTCTCATTCACTAAGACTGGTCAAATAGGGCGTCACATCCGGGCACAGGGGTAATGGGACATCTGAGACACGTGGTTAAGAGGGAAACTATAGAAAAAGGGTGTCCTATCGGTTGTCGAGTCAGGGAACCTAACGTATGATGATCACTGTGTATAGGAGTGAATACACGGCATCATCAACACTGCATCCGAAGGGTAAAATGGTCACCCCCTTCTCTCTCTCTTTTCTGTAACCGTGTAGTCCTAGTGTTATCCGGTTACACCAAAGGACATCCGGGCATCAACACAACAAACTGCCCCGATTCAACCTTAGGCAATGCACGTAACATGACAGGTCACATGTCCGCCGTCATAACCAGCGACCTTATCACGTATCAAATTAGACACCCACACTTTCATTTCCTGTCTATGTGGCCATAGTATCTTTACATCTTTCTCCAGAAAGTCATTTCCAAGACCAATATATGTTTTTTTTTTCTTTCAGTGTACCTGCTCAGTGCCACACTTCACAACCAGACAAAAGTACACCTTCTATGTACCACTTCATCCGTCAAATAAGAAAATATGTTACACAAAATATTAAAATTATTGGTCAAATACAGAAATATCTCGTCCAAACTTATAAAAAGTACGAACATTTGTTAACCTATTGGGAAAAATATCAATCAAGTAGGAAAGTTTGTTAGTCAAATAGAAAAAATATTGACCACGTAACGATATAGCTTGTCCACACTTATGAAAAGTAAGGAAATTTGTTAGTCAAATGAGAAAAAAAAAAGATTGACCAAGTAACGAAATACCCCCACCAAACTTATGAAAAGTACAAAACTTTGTTAAGCAAGTATGAAAATGTATCGACCAAACAGAGAAATATATTACCCAAACTTATAAAAAGTAGGAACATATGTTAACCAAATGGAAAATATCTTGGCCAAATAGGAAACTTTGTTAACCAAATGTGAACAAACAAAACAAATATTGATCAAGTAAAGAAATAACTCCTCCAAATTTATGAAAAGTACGAAATCTTGGTACCCAAATGCGACAAATGTAGGTCAAATACTGAAATATCTCGTCCAAACTTATGAAAGGTAGAAAATTGTCTTAACCAACTGGGGTAAATATTACTCAAACTAAGAAACATGTCGATCGAAGTAGGAAATTACGTGAACCAAAGTAATAAAATTGTTGGCCAAATACGAAAAAGTATCGGTCAAACTTATAGATGTCTCGTTTAAACTTATAACATGTATGAAAATTTGTTAGGTAAAGGTGAAAAATATTGGCCAAGTAATGAAATATCGCATCCGAACTTATAAAAACCTGGGGAAAAAATAACCAAAGGCGAAAAGACCAAAATACGAAATGTCTCGACCAAGCTTATAAAAACCTAGGAAAAAATATGACAACTAAAATATTGATCAAAAGGTATAAATCCAAACATTATAAAAATAACCAAATGTGAAAAATATCGTCCAAAGACAGAAATATTTCAACTAAACTTATAAATAAGGCAACAAAACTTGTGAAATTTTCGGTCAAGTACAGAAATAGCTATGGAAAAAACTAAGTCCACAAAACTAAGAAAAGAAAAATGTAACTTCTGTAGTCAAATGTGTCTTGAAGTTTTATCTGAAAAGACATTTCACAATACATAATCAGCACCACTTTCCTTGTTTTACGTTACCGAAGGCCTTCACCGTATCTGGTACAGAAACCCATATACATCACTCATCTCTCCACACTCTTGGTTTCTTTCTAATACAAAGTGGTCACACCACCAAGAACTTCAAACCTCCATTGTACACGTGCTCCATTGAAACACCCATGACAGTTAACAACATGTATGGCCATGTAATCTGTGAGTCCATTGGGGATAGTTCATCCGAGTATTCGTCACCAAAGATCCATTTCCCATGGCTGACATCTTCAACTTGCTATACCACATCTTATTCTAATATACACTTTACATGAAATTTTCCAAATTTGGGGATCTATTAAAGAATACGTAATGAGATACATAAAGACACCAAGAACATATCAGACAAAACAACTCACAAACCAGACTTAGAACTAAAACTTAAACCATATCAGATGAACCTCCCAACAAGTACTACTAGAACTCAAAACATAACGATATTAAGGAAACGCATACTAGTTTATTTCTGTTTATAACTGTTTTAATATGGCAGAGAGAAACATGGTAATTAGACTATATCTGCCTTCTTCACTGCTGTCCTTTGTTCGATGACTTTTCTTCTGTCCTTGTCCTTCAGGACTGGATTCACAATTTTTTTTTCAAGTCTTGTACACGCCTTTCAAAATGCTCACGTTCTCTGATTACAGGGTGCCAGTTACCATTGCGTTCTTCGGTGCCAACAGTATGCACTGTCAAGAAGTGAGGTTCTGGTGCAAAATTAACCTGTGGAGGTAAATAAAACTCATTGAAACTTACAAGACGGCCACACATACTACTTCACTAAAGAAAAAACAGTTAAAAAAAAAAAATCATGATGAGAAGTGGTAAAAGGCATAAAAAAAAAACAGACTGTCGACATTCTATTGGTCACGTCTTGAGAAAAGGTAAAGTATAGTCACTGATGGTTTGTAGAATACCGAGATGTATATAGAAAACATGTATAGCAGCTAGGTCTTCTGTATTAGACATGTTTACAAAAATACACATGTGAACTATGATCATTACTACCCATACACACCTTATTCGTTGATGACGAACACCTTCGGACACCGACAGTAGGATAGTTTTCGTTCCACAACACATTAATTTTCTTGAGAGACTCTAGGGCATGACTACTATCCAAAAGGTCAATATCTTCATCTGAAGACGAATCATCACCCCAAGCAAAAGTTGTCTCTGGTACATCTAAAGCTGGCTGGGTGCCACGAGTAGGTTTCTGGCAGAACAATTTTTTTTTTCCGATTGAATATTTTTATAAGTGTGGTTGAGATATTTCTTATTTTGGTCTTTTCATACTTGGTTAACTCCTACTTTTTATACATTTGACTGAAATATTTCTGTATTTTTCATAACTTCTTCTAAGACTTTGTTCATGTCTGGTAATGTAAGCTCTGTTCCATCAAGAAAAAAGACAACGCCATGAACACAACCCACTAAAGAAAATCAACAAAAATCTTGGTTTCAATATTTAATCACCAAAATATGTATGTCATTGATTCTTTCTTACGATATATCACTAAACTGTTTTGATGAATAAATATTGAAACCAAGATTTTTGTTGATTTTCTTTAGTGGGTTGTGTTCATGGCGTTGTCTTTTTTCTTGATGGAACAGAGCTTACATTACCAGACATGAACAAAGTCTTAGAAGAAGTTATGACAAATACAGAAATATTTCAGTCAAATGTATAAAAAGTAGGAGTTAACCAAGTATGAAAAGACCAAAATAAGAAATATCTCAACCACACTTATAAAAATATTCAATCGAAAAAAAAAATTGTTCTGCCAGAAACCTACTCGTGGCACCCAGCCAGCTTTAGATGTACCAGAGACAACTTTTGCTTGGGGTGATGATTCGTCTTCAGATGAAGATATTGACCTTTTGGATAGTAGTCATGCCCTAGAGTCTCTCAAGAAAATTAATGTGTTGTGGAACGAAAACTATCCTACTGTCGGTGTCCGAAGGTGTTCGTCATCAACGAATAAGGTGTGTATGGGTAGTAATGATCATAGTTCACATGTGTATTTTTGTAAACATGTCTAATACAGAAGACCTATCTGCTATACATGTTTTCTATATACATCTCGCTATACTACAAACCATCAGTGACTATACGTTACCTTTTCTCAAGACGTGACCAATAGAATGTCGACAGTCTGTTTTTTGATGCCTTTTACCACTTCTCATCATGATTTTTTTTAAACTGTTTTTTCTTTAGTGAAGTAGTATGTGTGGCCGTCTTGTAAGTTTCAATGAGTTTTATTTACCTCCACAGGTTAATTTTGCACCAGAACCTCACTTCTTGACAGTGCATACTGTTGGCACCGAAGAACGCAATGGTAACTGGCACCCTGTAATCAGAGAACGTGAGCATTTTGAAAGGCGTGTACAAGACTTGAAAAAAAAAATTGTGAATCCAGTCCTGAAGGACAAGGACAGAAGAAAAGTCATCGAACAAAGGACAGCAGTGAAGAAGGCAGATATAGTCTAATTACCATGTTTCTCTCTGCCATATTAAAACAGTTATAAACAGAAATAAACTAGTATGCGTTTCCTTAATATCGTTATGTTTTAGTAGTACTTGTTGGGAGGTTCATCTGATATGGTTTAAGTTTTAGTTCTAAGTCTGGTTTGTGAGTTGTTTTGTCTGATATGTTCTTGGTGTCTTTATGTATCTCATTACGTATTCTTTAATAGATCCCCAAATTTGGAAAATTTCATGTAAAGTGTATATTAGAATAAGATGTGGTATAGCAAGTTGAAGATGTCAGCCATGGGAAATGGATCTTTGGTGACGAATACTCGGATGAACTATCCCCAATGGACTCACAGATTACATGGCCATACATGTTGTTAACTGTCATGGGTGTTTCAATGGAGCACGTGTACAATGGAGGTTTGAAGTTCTTGGTGGTGTGACCACTTTGTATTAGAAAGAAACCAAGAGTGTGGAGAGATGAGTGATGTATATGGGTTTCTGTACCAGATACGGTGAAGGCCTTCGGTAACGTAAAACAAGGAAAGTGGTGCTGATTATGTATTGTGAAATGTCTTTTCAGATAAAACTTCAAGACACATTTGACTACAGAAGTTACATTTTTCTTTTCTTAGTTTTGTGGACTTAGTTTTTTCCATAGCTATTTCTGTACTTGACCAAAAATTTCACAAGTTTTGTTGCCTTATTTATAAGTTTAGTTGAAATATTTCTGTCTTTGGACGATATTTTTCACATTTGGTTATTTTTATAATGTTTGGATTTATACCTTTTGATCAATATTTTAGTTGTCATATTTTTTCCTAGGTTTTTATAAGCTTGGTCGAGACATTTCGTATTTTGGTCTTTTCGCCTTTGGTTATTTTTTCCCCAAGTTTTTATAAGTTCGGATGCGATATTTCATTACTTGGCCAATATTTTTCACCTTTACCTAACAAATTTTCAAACATGTTATAAGTTTAAACGAGACATCTATAAGTTTGACCGATACTTTTTCGTATTTGGCCAACAATTTTATTACTTTGGTTCACGTAATTTCCTACTTCGATCGACATGTTTCTTAGTTTGAGTAATATTTACCCCAGTTGGTTAAGACAATTTTCTACCTTTCATAAGTTTGGACGAGATATTTCAGTATTTGACCTACATTTGTCGCATTTGGGTACCAAGGTTTCGTACTTTTCATAAATTTGGAGGAGTTATTTCTTTACTTGATCAATATTTGTTTTGTTTGTTCACATTTGGTTAACAAAGTTTCCTATTTGGCCAAGATATTTTCCATTTGGTTAACATATGTTCCTACTTTTTATAAGTTTGGGTAATATATTTCTCTGTTTGGTCGATACATTTTCATACTTGCTTAACAAAGTTTCGTACTTTTCATAAGTTTGGTGGGGGTATTTCGTTACTTGGTCAATCTTTTTTTTTTCTCATTTGACTAACAAATTTCCTTACTTTTCATAAGTGTGGACAAGCTATATCGTTACGTGGTCAATATTTTTTCTATTTGACTAACAAACTTTCCTACTTGATTGATATTTTTCCCAATAGGTTAACAAATGTTCGTACTTTTTATAAGTTTGGACGAGATATTTCTGTATTTGACCAATAATTTTAATATTTTGTGTAACATATTTTCTTATTTGACGGATGAAGTGGTACATAGAAGGTGTACTTTTGTCTGGTTGTGAAGTGTGGCACTGAGCAGGTACACTGAAAGAAAAAAAAAACATATATTGGTCTTGGAAATGACTTTCTGGAGAAAGATGTAAAGATACTATGGCCACATAGACAGGAAATGAAAGTGTGGGTGTCTAATTTGATACGTGATAAGGTCGCTGGTTATGACGGCGGACATGTGACCTGTCATGTTACGTGCATTGCCTAAGGTTGAATCGGGGCAGTTTGTTGTGTTGATGCCCGGATGTCCTTTGGTGTAACCGGATAACACTAGGACTACACGGTTATAGAAAAGAGAGAGAGAAGGGGGTGACCATTTTACCCTTCGGATGCAGTGTTGATGATGCCGTGTATTCACTCCTATACACAGTGATCATCATACGTTAGGTTCCCTGACTCGACAACCGATAGGACACCCTTTTTTCTATAGTTTCCCTCTTAACCACGTGTCTCAGATGTCCCATTACCCCTGTGCCCGGATGTGACGCCCTATTTGACCAGTCTTAGTGAATGAGACGTAGTTTGGTTGTAGAAATTACCCATGTGTGATAGGGTGCGACGCCATCTTTGACCGGATGTAACTATTGTCCATGTGTGTCAACTGTACCACTAGGTGCTATTGATCAATACAAAACCAGTGCTCGAGGGAGTCCTGTCAGGGAAATTACCAATACTAAGGACACTACTTTCTGAACTTAGCAGCCGGCATAACGTCTTGATCATGTCATCGATCACTTTAACCATCACCATGTCACTACACGTACCATACCCTACAATTTAAGTGATCATTCGACCACTATACCACTACTTGACCACTACTTGACCATTACTTGACCACCTCATCGATCACTTTAACCAACACCGTTTCACTACACGTACTTTCCTCTACATTTTAAGTGATCACTCGACCATTTGATCACTACTTGACCACTACTTGACCACTATTTGCCCATGTCATTACTTATTTTACCATCACCGTTTCACTACGCGTACCATACCCTACAATTTAAGTGGTCATTCGACTACTTGACCACTACTTGACCACTACTTGACCACTATTTGAACACCACTTGACCACCTCTTGATCATCACCATGTCACTATACCTACTTTCACAGACAATGTAAGTAGTCACTTGGCCATTTACCACTACTTGCCCACTACTTGACCACGTCATCGATCACTTTAACAAACACCGGTTCACTAGAAGTACTTTCCCCTACACTTTAAGTGGTCACTCGACCACTTAACCACTACTTGCTCGGTACTTGGCCACTACTTGACCACTGCTTGACCATTGCTTGACCTTTAATTTACCACCCTTTAATCATCACCATATCATTACAACCACTTTTCCCTAAAATTTCCTCACTTTACCACTACTTGACCACTAATTTACCACCCTTTAATCATCACCATATCATTACAACCACTTTCCCCTAAAAATATCCTCACTTGACCACCACTTGACCACTGCTTGACCACTGCTTGACGACTAATTTACCACCCTTTAATCATAATCATCATATCATTACAACCACTTTTCCCTAAAATTTCTTCAGTTGACCACCACTTGACCATTGCTTGACCACTGCTTGACCACTAATTTACCACCCTTTAAGCATCACCATATCGTTACAATCACTTTTCCCTAAAATGTTCCTTATTTGAGCACTTAACCATTGCTTGACCACTGCTTGACCACTAATTTACCACTCTTTAATCACCACCATATCATTACAATCACTTTTCCCTAAAATTTCCCTAAAATGTTCCTTACTTGACCGCTTGACCACTGCTTGACCACTGCTTGACCACAAATTTACCACCCTTTAAGCATCACCATATCGTTACAATCACTTGTCCCCTAAAATTTCCCTAATATTTCCTCACTTGACCATTGCTTGACCACTAATTTACCACTCTTTAATCACCACCATATCATTACAATCACTTTTCCCTAAAATTTCCTTACTTGACTACTTGACCATTGCTTGACCACTGGTTGACCAGTGTGTAACTGCGAACACCTCTTATTACATTTATGACCACCCCTATATCACTCCTACTTGATCACTAATACCCCTTACCATCAAATGACACCCATTATAACTTTATAAGATTTCATTTCTAATCGGTGAATATACCACCCTTTAGTTTCACTACTATCACACTGTTCAGATGATAGTAACCACCTCTTACTTCGTCGAGTATAACTACGACCCATCACACACTTGACAGTTTATACATTACTCACCACGCCTAGTGAACAGATACATTATGAGATGTCTACGCCACCACCATATATCCAACCCATGAGTAGAAACCACGACCCATCACACCCTTGGCAGTTTATACATCACTACACCACGCATACTAATATACCCTACGTAACCAAAATAACTTTCCCTTCACACCCTCTCTTTCCAGTACTTTTACAGAACCAACCAACTAAAAATACTTTTACCTTAATTACTTTCACAGACACCCGTCAAAAAATAGACCCGTTCCCACACGCCGCCAAAAAAAAGAGTTCACCCGGTTCCCACCAAAAATTTTCCCCTCAGTCCCCCAAAAAACCATTACCCGCCATTACCCGCCATTGGTTTCTTCGTTTATCAATATGCCAAGCTGCGCATGTTAGCTTTTTATTATGACTTTCTAGACAAATGTATCTCTAAAGACGACTTTCAGCTTTGTGAAATGGACACTGACTCTCTATACTTGGCCCTTAGTGCCGACTCACTCTCTGAAGTAGTTAGACCACACCTACGAGAAGAATATGACAGAGTCTATAATCAGTGGTTCCCGTCTGAAACCTGCCCTGTTCATAAAACTACTACCTGTCAGGATTGCCAGACTATCAAAGCCTATGAAAAGAGAACCCCCGGGCTTTTCAAGTTAGAGTACGAAGGGAAGGGGATGGTCTCGTTATGTAGTAAGACGTATATTTGTGTTGGAGATTATGATAAAATCAGTACCAAAGGTCTGACCAAAAACCACAACACGCATTTAAACAAGGACACTTTTTTGGAAGTACTCAACACCCAAACACCGAGTGGGGGGACCAATATAGGCTTCAAGACCCAAGACTCTTCTGTATATACATAAAAGCAACATCGTACATCTCTGTCCTATCTGTATATAAAAAGACAGACACAAAATGATAATATCTCGACTATGTCATTACTTATTTAATATGCATTGTATTGTCTATACATGATTTAATAAAAACATATACCTTACTTGACTCGTTTGTTATTTTGTATTTTTTATGTTGTACACATACCTAACGTCACTAGAGCACCTACTCTGACCACGCCTACTTTTTCAAAAACCCGGAGTCATCGCACTTGACTTTAAAAAAAACAGTTATCGCCCTTTGAGGTGGAAATTTAAAAGCCCGGAGAGTTATGGCCTTTTGAGGTGGAAATTAACCAGAGTTATCGCCCTTTGAGGTGGAAATCGATTTCCACCTCAAAAAAAGACGTGCTTTTGTCGTTCTATACTACTGATAGCTGATAACATACGTTTTCGTAACTTACTCAACAACAATCCAGCTGCACTTTATAAGCGCTCTACTGCGGCTGAGGACATTGGTATTGCCAAAACAATTTTCGCACTTGCTGTTAGCAGTGGAAACCTGTGTTCATTTTCCAAATAATTTAATGGTTGTGAAGTTGGTTGCCGTAATTTGTGAAACATGGGGATTTCATCCTCAAGGCATTTGTTTCTGGGGTCATCAAACTTAAGTGCTTTGTTTGGTGGAGGATACAAAAATCAGTCAAAATCACTTTTCGGATTTTGTTCTACAATGCCTGCTACTTCACATACAGCAGATGGTTCAGAATAAAGATTTCAGTCCTTGGTGAATGAAATAACAGTTGGAACAACAGACTTAGAAAAAGTGATCCAATCATTGGCGCATTTATTGGTGTCCACATTCCCTTTCTTCTTAGTAACAACTGACTTGACCATGTCTTCTATTTTGGCTTTAATGTCAACTCCAGTAAGGAATACTGCAGTAACTGCCAGAGAACCGCCCCAATATGGCCACAGTGTTTCTCCAATAATTTTCTGAAAGTTCTGACAATATTTCTTCACCATGCTGTTAGAAGTTTCTTCGTCAATATCAACAATAACTTCGTACAACTGATAGTGTGGGAGGAAGTATAACAGCAAAATTAAATGAAATGTGGACTTCGGGTCGCCAACATGGCGATTAGGCGTTGAACCGTTAACGCTTGTGGCGTGTGTATGCTTGTAGCTACGGTTTGCAATCGCATTTTCCTCATGTTGGACTGGTTCCGTCACCCTGCTACTGAGTTAGTGCGTGGGCGACACTGTGAGCTGTGAAATTCGCGTGGAGTGCTTTTAAAGCTGTAATTACAGTGACCTGCATGTTCGGAACAATGGGTACCTGCTGTTGCTGAACTGACTGATTTGCCTTTTCGGTTCACAAGTGCATTTTTCAGGAGACTCCTGGGAGTCTGCGCTGAAGCTGCGGAGTTCGTGCTTCATGCGACGCTTTCGGTAGGTCGCCCTGAGGTAAAAGACCGAGCCCATGAGAGAAAACCCGCGTCAATGAGGTCTTTCTTTTGACTGCCGAGTCCATTTACGATGAACTGGTTTTCGTGGATGAATGTTGTCTTTGTATTCTGGCGGCGGGATTATGCAGTGTACCTGTGTGGGATGTTGGATTGCCGAGACACCTGTCTATTCCATTTTTGACACTGGACAGTGGGGAGCATTTTGTGTGATATTCATTGGCGCAGGAATGGAGCATTATGGGGACGACCTGTTGCCGTGAAGTTGGAACCTCGACTAACTAACTAACTAACTAACTAACTAACTAACTAACTAACTAACTAACTAACTAACTAACTAACTGACTAACTGACTAACTAACTAACTAACTAACTAACTAACTAACTAACTAACTAACTAACTAACTAACTAACTAACCAACCATCCAACCAACCAACCAACCATCCAACCAACCAACCAACCAACCAACCAACTAACTAACTAACTAACTAACTAACTAACTAACTAACTAACTAACTAACTAAATGAAATGTAGAACCATCTTTTTCTAGTTTGTCAAATCAAGTTTTGAATTTCTCATGCATGTAAGCATTCCTTTAATCTGACCAATACTCGGAATGTGGTTTAAGAATTCTTCATCATCTTCATTAAAGTAATGCGAGTACTTCTTTTTTAAATGGGCATCGCAACTTCGGTAATATGATCGCCATTCACGTGTTACAGATCTTGTTAATATTCACAATGGCAGCTGTGATGCCTTCGCCTGACGTGTATTGTAATGTTTGAATAAATGAAAATTGATCCATGAACTGATCCAGTTCAGAAATCACGCCTCTGCTGAAGCTATCTGTAATGTATGGTGATAATCTCTGCTCAGTACAACCAGATCGGTGCATTTCTGTACCAGTATCAAACCGTCCATCAAATGCTGCCGTCATGCTTGCTGCATTATCAGTACACACAAGCAAAGGACTGGAAAATCTGGTAGATTCGGCAAGAAATTCACATGAAAAAAAAAAAACTGTGCGTAAATTTTGCAGCGTGGGATTGATTCCTATCAATGTTTATAAGGGACTGAGGAAACGTAATCCATTTCCAATTTTGATCGAGTCCTCAATCAATAATTCCTGCATATGGCAAAAGATATGTTTGTCTTGCAGACCAAAAGTCAACTATTCCCGAAATTGCACATTCTGTATCTTGTGCCATATTTTGAAACCGTTCTTGAAATTGCAGTTTAGGCTATTTTCCTTGCGCCAAAATAAAACAAGTCACTGTTTGCCGTGATATGGTGTAATTATATACCTTGTATGCAGCGTGAGGATAAAATGCTTTAAAAAGGCAAAACAATTATAAAAATAAAATTAAGTGTAGCTCTGACGTAGATCAAGTTGCTATGACATGGCTACTGTCCCATGTGTCCCATGGGAAATATAAATGTGTACTGTCCCATCCCATCCCATGGGACGTTACCCATGGGAATCCCATTCGCATGGACAAGCTTGGTAAACCCCCAACTCTGTTTTATAAAGAGTTTCCATAAGTGTACCCAACTTCCCCCTTACTGTACAAATTTCGGATATATCAGTGAAAGCGTTTGCAAGTTGCTGTTGGAACTCAAAGCATTTATCAGGATCGTGGGTGTTAATACTAGTAATCCTGGTCCTAGATTTGTGTTTAGCTGTGTAGATTCTCTTTGGTCTCAGTCTAACCCTTACAACAGCCAAAGAATGATCCGTATCACAGTCAACACTATGGTAACTTTGAGTCAATGATGATTGGTTCCCTCGAGGCACGGGGCCCAGCACTATCACCGCCTGATGGGACTTCACGGGATTAGCACCATAACGATTAATATTAATTTGTGACATCATGAATTAAATTACGTTGCACTGCTTTGTCAAGCCTGTGGCTCAGTACATCCGATTCCGACAAGCATTTTTTGGGGTGCTTTTCCCTAGCCTTTGACTGTCCCCAGTCTACCCACAAGGCAGCAGGTTTGTGTGTCTCTTCGTCTGGTCCTTCTCCCTTGACCTGTCCGACATGGGTGACCCTACCAGTAGCTGTGCTACCGTCGCCATAGCTCTTGGGGTCATTGGAACACACAAGGGCTTCTACCTCGTCAAGGTGGACACACGGCAGAGGGGACTCATTTATTCTATTAACATACCTAAAACATTTTGACTGTCTACGTCTAATGTCTCTAATCAGTTTACAATCTTCATGTGTTTCTTGAAGGACTTGTTCATCGGCTTTTCTGTCTGTCCTTGGTATTCTTTGTTTGCATTTTCCTCAGAAACGACATTTCCATAGCCATCAGATGTTTTTCAGCTTGTATGCTCATTGTCCACGCTTCACATCCATATAAAAGTACAGGTTTTATATAGCACTTCAACACTCTTTTTCTCGTTTCAATTGATATCTCTTTATTGGTCAGTATGTTTTTCATCTTGCAAATGGCTACAAATGGCAATTCTTGTTCTAATATCTTCAAGGCATCTCCCATCTGATTTTATGACCGTTCCGAGATAATTGTACCAATTCACTTGTTTAAGAATATGCCCATTTATTTGTATATTACATTGTGGTATGTCCTTCTTCCCAGTGATGACCATAATCTGTGTCTTCTTATAATTCAATTCTGACCCTAGTTGTTCACTGTGTGCAACAACCGCATCTACTAAATGGTGCAGGTCCAGTTCATTGTCTGCAATCAAGACTGTATCATCTGCATATCTAATGTTATTGATGATTCCTTACATATCTTCTATATTTCTGAAAATATTTTCACTGCATAGGAAAAACGATCTGGAGACATTGCACATCCCTGTCTCACACCTCTCTTAATAGGCTAATATTTACCTATGTCATTATCAATTCTAATGGCAGCTTGTTGTTTCCAATACCGTATATGTTTTTTACAAGTCTAAGGTCTTTTCCATTAATTTGTAGATCTTCAAGCATCCTTATCATGCCGATATGTCTCACTTTATTGAAAGCCTTTGTGTAGTCAATAAAGCAATGGTGTAGATCTTTGTTTAATTCTATAGAACGTTCAATTACTGTTCTCAGTATATACACAGCATGTACTGTGCCCTTGCCTTCTACAAACCAACATTGTTCTTCTCCTACTTAAGGTTGTATTTTCTTCACAACTCTTTGCATGATAATTCTTAGCAAAATTTTCGTGATTGATTCATTATACTAATGTTTCGATGTTGATCAAATTCCAAGGCTCCTGACTTCTTTGGGATTGCAAAAATACAGAATTAAGTAATTTATGAGGTATAGTTGAATATATACAACGATTTTAATCATATGATAGAACAGTCTCAGTAAACACACACACACACACACACACACACACACACATACACACATCTACACAAACATCTTAACACATATATCTAAACACAAACATCTACACAATGCATTCTTCCTCTTTACCTCTAAAGAATTCATTCCTGGGAGACTAAGGCTGTAGGACACAGAGGTCACACCGGCTGTATAATCAGCACTGCTGGGGGTTGTAGTCTGCACCAGTTTCACACCTGCGGATGACGACTGAGCCGCAGCCCTAGAAAAACTCTGCCAGGGCACAGGTCTAGCTCGTTGCGTGACAGCACCTGCAACATTCTGCAGTGTTCCTTCTGCTTTGTCACCTGTAACGGTTGCGTTTGACGTTTTGGGATGACTGATAAATGTTGGTTGGTTCTGATTAACCGTATTTGGTTGTTCATTCAAGGAGTTTGGGGCATATACTGATAGAGATGATGGTAATTCTGATGTTAGAGATAACGATGATGTGAAGGAATAAGTCTTACTATCACTTTGTGAACTTGCTGCTACAGAAGTTACCGCAACGCTAGTGGCTACTACTACACCAGAGGGCACCTCTGATGGTGGAGAAAACAGCGATCCTAAAGCTGAAGCTGTGGAGCCTTTTGCCAGTTCCTCAATAACTAAAGGACAATCAAGATCGGTGTCTGATTGGCCAGACTGAGTTGAAGAGTGGGCGAATCCAAATCTAGCTCGTTTGGCCAAGGACTGGTGCAGTTGCTCGTTGAGGTGTGGTGAAACAAGCTGCGTGGCTGTCTCGGCTGTCGGCTGATGACAGAATTTGCATTTGTTGCTAGGCCACTGTTGTCTCCCTTGACTGGCCAGTTTTGTGATGGCTGGAGGGATCAAAGAAATATTTGAAAATGAAATAAAAGAAAGCTCCCACAAATATTATTCATGGATTGATTAATTATCTAGAAATATGGAGTGCAGTGGCTATGCTTGCCTACTTGCTGTGAACTTGCTGTCACCTGTGTCGGTTGCGTTTGATGTTTTGGGATGACTGATAAATGTTGGCTGCTTCTGATTAACTGTATTTGGTTGTTCATTCAAGGAGTTTGGGGCATCTAGAGATGATGGTAGTGCTGATGATGGTGCTGATGTTAGAGAAAACGATGATGTGAAGGAATAAGTCTTAGTATCACTTTGTGAAATTGCTGCTACAGAAGTTACCAAAATGCTAGTGGCTACTACTACTACTATACGAGAGAGCGCCTCTGATGGTGAAGAAAACAGCGATGCTAAAGTTGAAACTCTGGAGCCTTTCGCTGGTACCTCAATAACTAAAGGACAATCACGATCGGTGTCTTTTTCTGCGTTCATCCGGAGTGTTTTTTCAGACGTAATTGTGATGTGTCTCTCTAACGTGCATGTGTCTACGCCTAAGTGGGGTGAATGTACGAGTTGAGAATCTTATAGTATAATCAAGAGTACAAGGACCAGATAAGAGTGAGACAGATGTTAGGTCAGAAAGGTGGAGTAAGGAATCCCCAAAACAATGGTTGGCCCCAAACACAAGGGAGGGTTATATTACGGAATTGTCCGTCTGGGTCACCAGGGCACAGAGAAGAACGTGATAGTAGACAAAGAGACAAACTTCTTCTTCTTCTTCTTCGTCTTCTTCTTCTTCTCCTTCTTCTTCAGCGTTCCGAGCCATTGAGGTTCTTTGCTGCAGATACAATCCATCTCCATTCGTCTCTCTGGTTGACCTTCTCTTGCCAGTCGTTGATTCCAAGTGCTTGTAGGTCTGTATATATATTATCTCTCCACCGTCTTCTTGGTCTATCTCGGGGTCTACGGTCATTTATTTCCTGAGACAAACGAAACCCAGAAATGTAATGTTGGAGGAATTTAGATTGGGGTTAAAGAGGTTAAATGGTGTTTCTTGGGAGGTGCCGGGAAGAGTGAATAAGAGAGAAGTGTGGGCAAATTAGGGGAGTTGAGTTGTGGCAGAGTTAGGGACAACTTCGCCTGGTAGTTTCAGACAGTTGAGTATGAGGCTAAGTGAAGGGAGCTGGATCCAGAGAGATGAGACTCAGAGGAGGTGGTTAGATTCATGGACGAAGACAAGTCTATAACAGTGTATTGTGTGAGGTCAGTAGACGGCAATAGTGTGGTCGCAGGATATTGCTGTGTTAAATTATACCATGAGTGTTCCGGAACTGTGCTTATGCAATATAGATATATTTCATTGTGGAATTTTTCTGAAGAGTGTTGTAGCATCGAGTGTGTTTCGAATTAAATTCTTATGTGCGCAGGCTGGTGTTCTATATTGATTCATCGCTGTTGATCAGCCGTCCAACACAATATTCATATAGACATACCACTAGACACAACCACAGCCACTTCTATTTGTCAGTCTGTCAATAACCTTGTGACACCCTTGGGCCGAAACCCTTAGGCCAACAAATCCGACGTTAGCGTGCATTAATTTTTAAAGCCGGGTTAGCATTCTTGGGGGGGGGGGGCGCTCACTGTGTGGTGCCGTCCACATCCCAGCTGGTCAAGTTAGAACGGTCGAAGACTTCATAGTCAGCCCTCAAGGGAAGGCAGGGACAGTCCATGGACATTTTCCGCCATCCAAGAAGGCTTCCATAATTGCAGAGCCGACCCATAGCACTCTGGTGCTGGGCTCACCCAAAGAATCGCCACGTCCTGCACATGGCTGCTTTGATTCCTCACTTCCATGTATTTGGCTTTTCCTTCGCTACATGCCGCTTCCAGCACGAAACAGGAACGGGCAGTCTGAAGACGACTTCCACTCAGCGAGCTTTTGGTTTGAACGTGTACTGACGTTGTGCCTGGATGACCATATATTCAGAGCTGTTCGTGTCGGAAGACAAAATAGTCAGAGCTGTTCCAGTTGGAAGACTTGATAGTCAGAGGGACACGAGGGACATTTCACTCGGACGTTTTTGCGTTGTGCCAAGTTTTTTTTTGCCACCCTTAGGCCGGCACATCCATCTTCGGCTGGCATTTTCTCATTAGGTTAACCTTCCTGGTGGTTTTGAGGGACATTCTGTTGTGGTGTCGCCCACATCTCAGCTGGACAAGGCATAACGGTCAAAGACATCACGGTCAACCCTCAATGGAACGCAGGGGCAGACCATGAGCACTCCCTGCCATCCAATGAGGCTTCCACAATTGCATAGCCGGCACATAGTGGTCTAAGACTGGGCTCACCCAAGGCATCACCATGTCCTTCTCATGGCTGCTTTAATTCCTCACTTCCATGTATTGGACGTTTCGTTCACCACTGGCTGCTTCCCACGCAAACCAGGAACAGTCAGTATGCCGACGACAACCATTCAGCAAGCTTTCGTTTCAGACTTCCATGTAACGGACTCGCTAGCCAAGCATTCCATTTCATGTTACTGAGACGTTTTTCCACCTTAGTTATCAGACGACACCCGTTCTGCATGCTTTCACTGACTTCCATGTAATGAATTTGCTAGCCAAGTGTTCCATTTCATTAGTGAGACGTTCTTCCACATTTGACTACGCTCACTCAGTGAGCTAATGCAGACTTACATCGTAACCATTGCATGCGACTGTGACTCTTTTCCCACCTTTTTGTAGAGCTCTCGAAATAGGCTAAATATGCTGCCGGCTCAGCATCTTACCTCTATGAGGCAGACAGCGAGTAACTATCACGCCCTCTCATCCGGGGATCCCTCATATTCCTCAGCTGAAAGCCGTCCAAAATGGAATTGGACAGGAAAGTAGAAAGAATATTTTTCTTACCTTATATTTCATTTCCTTCTTGTTTCTTCAGTTTCTGGTTAATAATTTGTTCACAAGGAGTCATGTTACTAATTTGCATTTAGCTTTTTATATGGAGTTCGTGATGGCTTCCAAACAGTTGTGCGTTAATGTGCGTATGGAGTGACCACAGATGATACAGAAGTTTAGTCATCAAGTGTCAATATTTTAAGGATCTGTTCAGCTGTCTGTGTAGTTTGTTCACATGTGCACAGTGGTGAAAGAACCGTTTTGAGTCTTCGTGAAAGATTGTCTACTCTGCTGATTACTGTTCAGTGACGGAATATGATTATTACCTGTTTTGCACGACGAATATAGCTGTGAATGTCTCTGTAGTCGGTTTCCTTCTTAACGGCCAAGCTCTTGGCCCTCTTTTCATTGAAGTTTATAGATTGATTCGTATGTTCGTGTGTTGTCCCCTCATTTGACAACGTGTTTGTTCTCACGTTTCTTGGAATGCCACACTATGTCAGTTTCCACCGCAATATTACTCTTCTGATGGCATTCAATACTTTTAGTGTTTTTTTCCCTTTCAATACCCGTTGTTTGTCACCGATGAGGGCCTGCAGAATTGAAAATTCAACACTGTGGAATACAAACTGTTGCCATTGACATTGTGCTGATGCTGTAATGTTTAAGGCCTGCAACTCGTCTGAATAGTTGGAGCAAGATATCCCAGTAAATGTGCACGTAGATTAAGGTCTCCGATCTGCCCAGACCTTAATCTGTGTCGGACAATTCCAGTAGGTTGATGACTGCTCTCGGTTGGATAAAATTCAATCCATCCTTTCTCTAACAATCCCCTTCCTCTTTCAACACATGGTCTTCACATTTTATTCCAGTAACTTTTATAAATATTTAATAGCGCGGACTGGGTTAGTATATTGACGTCAGAAAAAGGTGAATGTAGTATTGTCAGCTGCCACCTGTCCTTTAATTTTAGCCCACATAAGTTTTATAGGGTTTAAATGAGAATGGTACAGCGGAAGTCTCAATCACCTATGGCCATGCTCTTCTATTAACTTGTCGATTTGATATTTCTTGCTTTTTTGGGCCTGATTCACAAAAGACAAAAACTGTAGCTTAAAATATGTTTCTGGAAATGGTATATTTTCACTTCGGAGCCATATCTTTTCCCTTTGTGCTCGATGCCATAGGTATTTTGTCTTCTTGGGCGACAACATTGTGATATGATGCATTGTCCATGATTAAACAAGACGGTCTATCAAGGGATGGAAGTACTGTATTCTCTAGCCAATCTCTAAATACACTACCATTCATTTCATTATGATAATCCCTACTGTCTGTATGCTTTGATTCGAACACGAGTCCAGCATTCTGTAGTAAGCCAGTATGAGTACTACCAGCATAGGCTATGACCAAATGCTGTCCTTTACTACCAGGCACATATCGTTTTATCTTTCCATCCACTGATTGCCATTCCTTTTCACTTGTATGGTGCGCATTGATCCACGTCTCATCCAAATTCACTATGTCATAATTATCTTTGCGCATTTACCATATGTCACGTAGGTGTCTGCTTCTCATGGCTCCTAAATGCGGTTGCTCGCAAAGGATATTTCTACCTTCCTTGTACTTTCTAAACGTGAAGCGTAATGTCCATATAATTTTCCACAAAGTTGTTTTGGATAGCTCTATGTTATTGTTCTTCCTCAACAAAACCCTACGTTTTCTTACAGTCACTGTTTCTTTGGCATCTAGCATTTTGATAATAGCTCGCCTTATGACATCCTTGTCAAAGCTGTCTACAATTGCCTTTCTACCTATCGTTTGCTTATCGCGTGTTGGTTTCATTCCAGATTCTTGCACCCATCGACGAAATGACCGTTTACTCAAACCCAATGAATGCACTGTTCTTTTTCGGAATCTGTAACAGTATGAAACAATTTCCTGCGATCAGCTTCTTGACAAACATATGTGTACCACTTCATAGCGATACTTTGAAGTGTACACAATTTCACATTTAGTCCCATTGAACAATACTCACACATTCAAATATTAGCGATAAATTGTAAGATTTATTTATATAATCACGTTTCATGAAAGCACCCACATTGACGACACCTCTGAGCACTCCCATTTAACTGCACAATTTTTTAAGAGCGCGGATGTGTCTGGTACATTCAAAAATATTTACTTAATCTCTGACCCGTAAATTATATAAACAAACACTGCAATCTGCTGTACAATCTCCAGAACAAAAACTTTATTGTTGGGTGGACATAATGATAAGGTTATATGCTAAATCTCATCATTTTCCCTCAGTTGGTTACTGAGATGTGGATGTTTATATGGAGGCACCCAAATATCAACACAGTTTCTGACCCAAGCATTTAGCATGCTTAGATTCTCACCTCCATTTAGCAATGGGGGAGTATCGGTCTGGCCCTCACATCTGGAGGATATTGGATTAGAGGCGTTCTGCCATATCCCTCAGCTAAGAGCCGTTTAGTATATGTCTGGATCATGAATGTATTGGCATTGTGTGCCTGATTCGGAATTTTACTGGCTATCCTCAGTCTACCCGCAGAGCAGCAGGTTGTGTCTCTATTGGTCTGATCCATATCCCAAGACCTGTCTGACATGTAATTGTGCTTCCGTCGGCATAACTCTTGGGGTCATTGGGACACACAAACCCCTCTACCACTGCAAGGTGGAGACACGTCAGAGGGGAGATCAGTGTCTGATTCACCAGACTGAGTTGTAGAGTGGGCTATTCCAAATCTAGCTCGCTTGGCCAAGGACTGTCTGCCTATGTGTGTAAGGGCATGTTTTTGTGAGCTCTTACTTATCGAATTATTATTACTGCCAGCTGAATTAACCTAACTTGGATTTTTAAATCATTGTACTCGTTGTGATTCTGTGAATGTGGTTAAATAGTCTGAAATATATTGAAACATAGTCCATACACATGCCACAACTTCTAGTGCAATGGAATGATTTATTTTGCGTGAGGATTAGCTTTCCTTTTTACCAGTGCCTCATTTCCATCAGATGAACCCACTCTGACTTCTGTGGTACTTGTAATGTGCGTACCCAAGTCAAGGATAAGAAGTCAAAACATTTTAGTCCAATCGAGTGGTGCAGGGGTTGAACCGTCTACTTCAGCTTCAGCAGACCGAAAGTTTAAGAAGACGTGTTTTAATCCATTCAGTTATTCTGGCCTCTGTTTTAACTCTTAAGCCTGATCTATTGGCCTTCAGGTCCTCTGAGTCCGAATAGGGCGTGCATATATCGAAGTAAGGTTGGGTTAGAGACTTCCCTCCCAACCACCAAAGTACCATCTTTAAGGGAGACTGTGCTGTAGAGGTCACCCTCCCCTCTCCAAACTATTAAGCCTGCAAGATGTGCCAGATGGTCATCATCATCATCATCTAAGATGGAATTATTATGAAGCTTCTAGGTGACATTGTTAGTATTGCTATCTTGTAACTAGCATGAAAATAATGCTAAGCTTCTAGGTGACAATTTTAGCATTGATATCTTGTAACTAAGATGGAAATAATGTGAAACTACTAGGTGACATTATGAATATTGATATCTTGTAACTAACATGGAAATATGAGACCTCCTGGTGACATTGTTAGTATTGATATCTTGTAACTAACATGGAAATGTGTAACTTCTGGGTGACATTGTTAGTATTGATATCTTGTAACTAACATGGAAATGTGAGACTTCTTGGTGACATTGTTAGTATTGATATCTTGTAACTAACATGGAAATGTGTAACTTCTGGGTGACATTGTTAGTATTGATATCTTGTAACTAACATGGAAATGTGAAACTTCTGGGCGACATTGTTAGTATTGATATCTTGTAACTAACATGGAAATGTGAGACTTCTTGGTGACATTGTTAGTATTGATATCTTGTAACTAACATGGAAATGTGAAACTTCTGGGCGACATTGTTAGTATTGATATCTTGTAACTAACATGGAAATGTGTAACTTCTGGGCGACATTGTTAGTATTGATATCTTGTAACTAACATGGAAATGTGTAACTTCTGGGCGATATTGTTAGTATTGATATCTTATAACTAACATGGAAATGTGTAACTTCTGGGCGATATTGTTAGTATTGATATCTTGTAACTAACATGGAAATGTGTAACTTCTGGGCGACATTGTTAGTATTGATATCTTGTAACTAACATGGAAATGTGAAACTTCTAGGCGACATTGTTAGTATTGATATCTTGTAACTAACATGGAAATGTGTAACTTCTGGGCGATATTGTTAGTATTGATATCTTGTAACTAAGATGTAAATAATGTGAAACTACTAGGTGACATTATGAATATTGATATCTTGTAACTAACATGGAGATGTGAAACTTCTAGGTGACATTGTTAGTATTGATATCTTGTAACTAACATGGAAATGTGAAACTTCTAGGTGGCATTGTTAGTATTGATATCTTGTAACTAACATGGAAATAATGTGAAACTACTAGGTGCCATTATGAATATTGATATCTTGTAACTAACATGGAGATGTGAAACTTCTAGATGACATTGTTAGTATTGATATCTTGTAACTAACATGGAAATGTGAAACTTCTAGGTGGCATTGTTAGTATTGATATCTTGTAACTAACATGGAAATGTGAAACTTCTAGGTGGCATTGTTAGTATTGATATCTTGTAACTAACATGGAAATGTGAAACTTTTAGGTGGCATTGTTAGTATTGATATCTTGTAACTAACATGGAAATAATGTGAAACTACTAGGTGACATTATGAATATTGATATCTTGTAACTAACATGGAAATGTGAAACTTCTAGGTGGCATTGTTAGTATTGATATCTTGTAACTAACATGGAAATGTGAAACTTCTAGGCGACAATGTTAGTATTGATATCTTGTAACTAACATGGAAATAATGTGAAACTACTAGGTGACATTATGAATATTGATATCTTGTAACTAACATGGAAATGTGAAACTTCTAGGCGACATTGTTAGTATTGATATCTTCTAACTAAGATGGAAATAATGTGAAACTACTAGATGTCTGTGTTAGTATTGATATTGATATCTTGTAACTAAGGCGAACAACAGTCTGAGAGGGGAGCCATGTGATATATTATATTTTCACAACCGTAATATGTGGTAAATATTTCCCGGCGACAATAAAAGTTTGACACCGCGTCACGGATAATTTGTTCCTCGATGAGATAGATCCTACTCTTTCATCGACCCATTGTGACGTCACCACCGGAACACAACTAACTAAATAAAAAGGCATGACAGCAGTGTAAGCGGTCTGTTTGATAGTCAGCCCAACAAGAGAAATGACCACTGAGTCCGACGGCATGGCAAAATTGTAGCAACCTCAACATTGAAATTGAATCAACGTGGGAGAAGTAATTAACTACATGCTATACTCCGCATTTTCGAAGCTTGGATCCTGATGGTAAATAGAATATTTATTTTAAATTTTAGTTTAGTCTGTGAGTCTTTTTCCCAGAAGAAGAGTGGTAAGTCAGTATTGTTAAAACCATATGGTAAGTTCTTAAATTAATTTAGTAAGAACTAAATAATATTATACTCAGTTATCATAGTCATAAGATAAACTGTACATTAGGAGAAAACTACAGTGTTTTATTTTCTCCCAGCTAACCAACTTAGTTAATGTATAAACGATAGACACATGTTATACATTTTATTTCTTAAGCATGAAACTCAATCTACAATGAATTAAGAGTTGTAACTTAAGACTTGAGGAAACTATTTTAAATGTGTAAACACTGGTAAGTCAAACTAGTGTAATGTGTATAATCAAGTAGATTTTGAGCACATGCAAAGACAAGTAGTTTTTCTTATATTTCTTGAACACATGGGAACCAAAAAGAGTTCTATAGCTATCATAATTTGTGTGATGTTAAAGCAGACATGGGGTAAGGCAAATATATTTTCATGGTTGTCAAACATGGGGAATAATAATATTTGTGCCACATAATAGTGAGTAATCAACCGCCATACAAGAATGATTATGACTCATAATGAATGAATGCGGATGAGGGTATCACATAAATTGAATGTATTTGATGAAAGCATGTGGTGACTCATGGATTTAATGTTGCTAAATCCTTGGTGAATGTCATAAATATGTCTAATGATCACAATGATCACTATGTCATTGCTGATAGCATGTCTGTGAGGATTCATGTGTGATTTCATTATTGTTAAACAGATGTGAATGTGTCATTTGGTAACAACACATCAGTATGACTATTCATCATCCAGGAAATATTATAATTTTTGAGGAAAGAGGAGCATGATTGAGGTTCTAATGTAATGTCATAGTGGTTAAATCTGTGAATTTATCATGTGTAAAGCACAGACATATACTTAATGTCATTCCTACAGATATGATGTGTCTGATGAGTGATTGTGAAATGAGAGATTTCATTGTTATATCAGTGATGTTAAACATTTTATGTTGTCATTGGGAAATCACATAAGTATAATTACCCACTTTACATGCAAGTATGAATGATGTTGGAGGAATGATTCATGAATGATCATCCATACATATGAATGATGTCTGAGATGAGTGAATTGACCCCACATGCTTATATGGATATTGTGACTGATGCCAGAGGAGTGTGAGTGAGTGAAGTTACTTGCTGAGAGAGAGGGAGTATAGGCCAACAGCGATCTCATGATAGAATAGTTAAGACTTGAGGAAACTATTTTAAATGTGTAAACACTGGTAAGTCAAACTAGTGTAATGTGTATAGTCAAGAAGATTTTGAGCACATGCAAAGACAAGTAGGTTTTCTTATATTTCTTTCTGTTCTGATGATAGAAGGCAACTGTGATGTGTAATGCTATGTCTATCACCACAGAACTTGTTCGGTTTAACGCATACCCTAAGCATTAATTTAGTACACTCCGACACATAACAACACTTTGTATAAAATATCATTCATGCTACAATATTCTGGTTTTGTGCGCTAATCACGACACAACCAATATCATACATTACGCATACTACCAGCATCTGTGTTTGTATTTAAGCAAAATCCCTCTTTGTAGTTCATGTCACTCCTGTTAACACATAGGGTCTAGTGTAATGATAATAATGTACTACAAGGATGATGATGAGGACTGTAATGATTATGATAATAATGAGCATGATAATAATGATAATGATTGTAATTACAATGATATAAGGAAACCATGATGATGTTTATGATGATGATAATAAATATTACATCCATGAGAATGGAAGAAAACTTCTCATTTGAAGCATTTAATGAAGAAGAATACACCTGAATGCTATACAAGAATGATACGATAATGTGCTTATGTTGTTTATAAGCAAATACTCATTGAAATGTGATTTTTAAAAGCCCTTAATCTATGAGACCCTTTTCTTGAATAGTAAAAGATTAAGAAGAGAATTAACTAGGTACAGAATGGGATGGGAAACATAGTTGTCAATTCCAAATCAATCAAGGTATGACTTAACCGGTAGACCTGATGACAGGCATAGGTGAAGATGAAACTGCACATCTGCTAGTCTAAAACTTGAACACCATATAATGGAAGATGGAATGGAGAGCAACCAATTATGTTGTGGATAACTATGTGAGAGCACCAAGACTCTTTACCTTCCACTGTTTATTTTCCTAGGATCACAATTCTTTTAGGTATTTTCTTTGTGATGTTCTTGAGAAAAATATAGAATATTTCAGTTCTGATGTTCATATTGCTGATATATTTAGATTTATGATGGATGCTAAAATTTCAGGTAGTGGTCATTATCCAGACCTGACTTTGTGAATGCAGCACTTTGTGAAAGTAGTAGTAGCAGCTTGACTGAATGCAGTAGCCACTTAACTGAGTGAGGCAACTGAGATAGTGAGGCCAAATACTATTCCACAGCAACTTCCTGCCAATTTTCACCACCTTTCCAGGACAGGTATTACATATCCTTTTGTCTAGGTAGTGTGGAGGAAACACAGTGTGTCCGAATAAATCACCGGGGGAAACAAATAAAGAACACTCAAGAATATAGGCTACACTGACTGAATGCTACCAAGATCCAAGAACTGGATGGGAGACCAACCAGAGTGTACCCAGTTTCTTTCCACAGATTAGAATTAGGCCAGCAGAAGAGGCCCAATAATTATAATTGAAACCGGATATAACACTGAGGACAATGTATGATACAGTGGCACAGCCAGGAGATAGATAATTAGTTAGAGTTAACTATGTAAATAATCTTGTAATTGTACTGCATTGATTGTGATATATTATTACATGTATAATCAATAACTCCATATATATATATATATATATATATATATATATATATATATATATATATATATATATATAAGAACATCTTTTTTGGTGAATTACAGGCGGGTAGGAGATCTCAGGGTCGGCCTCTACTACGATACAAAGATGTGTGCAAGCGGGACATGATTGATACAGGCATTGATAATGCACAATGGGAGCATGTCGCCGCTGAACGTGTAGCATGGAGGGCAACTATCAGAAATGGAATAAAGACAAAGGAGAAAATGATTGCAGATAAAGCACACACAGAGCGTGAGAGACGTAAGATGGTGCAAAATGGTGGAAATGACCATGTTTTCACATGCACCTACTGTGGGCAAACATTTGCAGCAAGAATTGGCCTTACCAGCCACACTCGCCACCGCCATGGATCGTAGTTATTGCCATATGACAGTTATTAAGCCTTTTTGAAGCACAATGTACCAAACTATCGTCTGTCAAGACGGAAAGGTGCCAATGTAATATATATAATGAATTATGAAAATTACGGGTTATTTTCTCTTTTGAGAGTTCTCTTGTCATAGTAAAATTGTTGTAAGCGATTACCCTAGATTAATTATTTAGTTGTTAGAGGAGTGGCAAGGAACCACCCCTAAGGACATTTGGGATCCTCCGTAAAAAAATCATTGTTTTCCTGGAAGTATTCCTTGGTTCTCCAAAACTCTATTTAATGGTCTCAAATCATTGAGCCAGTAACAGCTAAATTAATTTTAACGGGCAGGATCACATTGAGAAAGAGGAACTGAGGATCCTTGATCTCTTTGGGGTTGAGCCACCAACTATATATCCGACACGGTGCTACATAGAGTCTGTACTTGTGTATGGATGTGGCGCTTGGACAATGAGCAGTCAAACTGAAAAAAACATCTGATGGCTGTGGAAATGTGGTTTCTGAGGAGAATGCAAAGAATACCATGGACAGACAGAAAATCCAATGACCAAGTACTACAAGAAACAAATGATAATCGTAAATCGATTAGATAAATTAGACGTAGACAGTCAACATGTTTTGGACACGTTGTGAGAAGAAATTAATTGGAGAACTTGGAGACAGCTGGCGAGATCGAGGGGAGGAGTACAAGGGAAAGACAGAGAAGTAAATACCTAGATGGCTTGGCCTCGTGGCATGGTCGAGACAGGAACACTGAGATGATCCATGACTCTGGTGATCGAGTGAAGTGGCGAGTAGTGACTACCCACGCTTACCGGCATGGCACATGATGGATGGAGTAAAAAAGTTCGTTAGTTCTCTTATCCTCAGTACACTCGCAAGACTTAATTAGTATTAGTTTAGTTTAGTCGACGGATCAACATACGGCAGACGGGTGTAACACATAAGTGCTCCGTACTACTCCTAACTCAAGCCCGAATCCGGAGAATCTCAGCTCAGTGCACGAACTCCGTGGCACCGGTGAGGATCCTGAAATACTTTGGGTAGGCTTTTAACTCGAAATTTTGCCCGGGCAGCTCCGTTAGGCTACTCTTTTTCGATTTCCAACTGCCAAGGGATTTTGTACGTGTGCAACAATACACACGGGCGTCCGATCTCACTACCCAGAGACCAGGGGAAATTTTGTTACTAGAAGTCCACGTGAAAAAATCACGGCCTTCACCGGGGTTTGAACCCGGGACCTTCAGCACTCGAGGCGGACACCATACATCGAGACTACTCATCCCCCCTAATTAATTTATAGCTATTTTTTTTTCTACCGCGTTTCCATCCAATTTCAGGATATTGCGGTCAACATCAGCATCTTTCAGCCGTATGTTGATTCCTAGGCTAGATTACGCTCATCAGCACGCCACCACTTTCTGAGTGACCGGCTCCATACTCTCATAAATCACTGGCGCGACTCGAACCGCTTCCAATTCTCGTGCGCTCACATCAACCACGAGAGTATTCGCGGTTACGGAGAAAGCTACTAACACCTCGGCCAGGGAGACCGGTAATATACAGCTATTCGTTAGTTATATACCAATGATTTTTGTACATTTCCTGGACATGTATTTTAATGCGGTTATAATGCATATAATGTTGTTGTAGTAGCTTAAGATTAATAAGATATGAATGAATTAAAGAGGCACGAAAGGGGAGAGTTAAGACGAACAGAATGTTGGACCAGATAGCGAGCCGAATGCTACTTTGAAAATAAAGTGTGTTAGTTTGATTTAATATCTATGCCATCCTTCATATTTTCTGTGACTATAAACAATGTCAATAGTCGCTTGAATGGTGGTACTTTATATGTATTGGGTATTCTCCCTTGCCCACATAACAATATGCGTTTATGTTCTTTCATAGTTCATGAGGAAAGCCAAGTTAGAAATAACCTGTTTTCTTTCATATTCATTCTTCTTTGCGTTCATCCGGAGTGATTTTTTCAGATGTGATTGCGGTGTGTCTGGTTAGGCACCCTCGGGTCGAAACCCTCAGGCCAACACATCCGACTTTTAGCGTGCATTTTTGGCCAGGTTAGCAATCCTGGGAGACTCTCACTTTTGTGGTACCGTCCACATCTCAGCTGGTCTAGTTGGAACAGTCGAAGACTACACGGTCATCCCTCAGGCAAACGCAGGGAAATAACATATTCATTGGCACCTTGCCGTCTTGACAGACGATAGTTTGTGCTTTAAAAAGGCATAATAACTTTTAACTATGGCGGTAGCGAGTGTGACTGATAAGGCCAATTTGCGCTGTAAATGTCCGTTCACAGTGGGTGCATGTGAACACGTGGTCATTTCCACCATCATGCACCATCTTACGTCTCAAACGCTTGGTGTGTGACTTTTCTGCAATAATTTTCTCCTTTGACTTTATTCCATTTCTGATATTTGCCCTCCATGCAACACGTTCAGCGGCGACTTGCTCCCAATGTGCATTATCAATGCCTGTATCAATCATGTCCCGCTTACACACATCTTTGTATCGTAGTAGAGGCCGACCCTGAGATCTCTTACCCATCTGTAATTCACCAAAAAAGATATCCTTTGGTATTCTACCATCATCCATCCGCCTAAGATGTCCTATCCATCTAAGTCTACGAAGACTGAGCATGGAATAAACTGTCACACAACCTGATCTTTCCAATACTTCAGTATTTGTGATTTTGTCTTGCCACTTAATACCAAGAATTCTTCGCAGACACCGCATATGAAAGCTGTTTAAATTGTTCTCTTGGTGTGAGTAAGTTGTCCAGGTTTCACTGCCATAGAGAAGAGTACTAAGGACACAGGCTTGATAGACAAGGACTTTTGTTTTGGCAGTAAGCTTCCTGTTCTCCCAGACTCTTTTTCTTAACCTGTTCATTGTTGTTGCTGCCTTACCAATCCGGATGTTGATTTCCTGATCTAGGGATAATTTTCTATTTACCACTGATCCTAGATATGTAAAATGGTCTACTATCTCTAGTTCGGCGTCGTCAATAAAGATTGATGGTACCCCATGTGCACCTTGTGACATAATTTGTGTCTTCTATTTGCTAATTGTTAAACCAAATTCAGAACAAGCATTGGAGAATGCAGATAGTAGACATTGCAATTCTTCCTCAGAGTGGGTCGTAACTGCAGCATCATCTGCAAAAAGCAACTCTCTGATCAGTACCCTCCTAATTTTGGTCTTAGCCTTCAATCTCTGAGCATTGTAGAGGCCGCCATCTGAGCGTGAGTGAATGTATATACCACCATCCTGATCACGAAATGCATATTTCAGTAGAAGTGAAAAGTATATTCCAAAGAGGGTGGGAGCTAGTACACAACCTTGCTTAACTCCACTCTTGATTTCAAATTCTTCAGAAGTTGCACCATCAAACTTGATTATACCCTTCATGCCTGTGTGGAACGATTCCACAATGGACAGAAGAGTTGGTGGGCAGCCAATCTTCTTTAGTGCCTTGAACAGACCCTCACGACTGACCAAATCAAATGCCTTTGTGAGGTCGATGAAGGCAATAAACAGTGGTTGATTCTGTTCACGGCATTTTTCTTGCATTTGTCGCAATGAGAATATCATATCAGTGGTAGACCGGTTCTGTCGAAAGCCACACTGTGATTCGGGGTAGACTTGATCTCCTAGGACTTGAAGTCTGCGCAGAACAATTCTGGCAAATACTTTTCCAACAATACACAGAAGTGAGATACCCCTATAGTTGTTGCAGTCGCTCCGATCGCCCTTGTTCTTGTACAGTGTTATGATGCTTGAATCTTTGAAATCCGGTGGGACTTGTCCTTCACGCCAGCATAGCTCTATTAGCTGGTGGATCTGTATAGTGAGTGTGTCTTGCCCACTCCTGATAACCTCTATTGGAATCCCATCCTTACCTGGAGCCTTGCCAGATGCAAGTTCATTTATAGCACACTTAACTTCTGTTATGGTGGGAAGTGTGTCCAGGTGGTCAAGAGTTGGTAGAGCCTCTATGGCGTTGAGGGCATTATCCGCTAGTTTGGTCTCACTTGAGTAAAGCTCCAAATAGTGCTCTACCCATCTGTCCATCTGCTGTTTCTTATCAGTGATGACTTCTCCAGTCAAGGTTTTCAATGGTGCACTTCTTTTGATCACTGGACCACAGGCTTTCTTTATTCCTTCATACATGCTTCTTATGTCTCCCTTATCACTTGCGATTTGAATGGACTCACATAACTTGATCCAATAATCATTTGCACACTGCCTGGCAGCCTTTTGCACATCCTTCCTAGCTTGCCTTAGCTCACTCAGAGTGTTACGCGTTGGTCTTTCCTTGTTTCTTAAGAGAGCTTTCTTCTTCTTATCAATCAAGGGCTGCAGAGTCTCGCTGTTGGCCGCAAACCAGTCCTGCCTCTTATGATCCACAGTGCCGTAAACCTTTACGGCAGTTTTACAAAGAGTTTCCTTAAGTTTATTCCATTTATCATTTACTGTACAATTTTCTGGTGTATCAGTGAAAGCGTCTTCAAGTTGCTGTTGAAACTGAAAGCACTTTTCAGGATCATGAGTGTTAATAATATTAATCCTGGGGCTAGATTTGTGTTTAGCTGTGTAGATTCTCTTTGGTCTCAGTCTAACCCTTGCAACAACCAAAGAATGATCCGTATCACAGTCAGCACTGTGGTAACTACGAGTCAATGATATATGGTTCAGATGTTGTCTCCGTGTGATGATGAAGTCCAGCTGGTGCCAATGGCCGGATCTTGGATGTTTCCATGTGACCTTATGCATCTCTTTTGTTTTAAAAAAAGAGTTTGTAATACATAGGTCATTACTGGTGCAATGCTCCAGCAGCCTTTGCCCATTTTCATTCATGCGACCGATGTTGTATTTTCCAAGGCACACTGGCCATGAACTCGAGTCCTTGCCCACACGAGCATTGAAATCACCGAGCATATAAATGTAGTCGGATTTTGGAACTGCCTTGATCACAGAGTCTAACTCCTCATAGAACAAATCCTTCACATCATCAGAGGAATCGAGTGTCGGTGCATATGCAGTAATAATGGTGGCAAACCCACAAGAGGTTGCCAAGCGCAGGGATAATAGTCTTTCATTTCCTCCTGCTGGAATTTCAATCATTCCCAGTAGCGAATTCTTCACTGCAAAGCCCACACCGTGTTGCCTTTTTTCTGCCTGCCCTTTACCCTTCCAGAAAAAGGTGTAGTTGTTTTCCCTGAGTGACCCTTCCTCAGCGAGGCGAGTCTCCTGCAGGCCAGCAATATCAATGTTAAGACGACTGAGTTCGGCATCAATCACAGCCGTTTTTCTCACATCGTCAATATTGGTCAAGTCAGTGGAAAATCCTGGACACATGGTTCTCACGTTCCAGGTTGCAAGCCGTAGCTTGAGGTTTCTATTTATATTTTTGTTTGTACCTGGTGCATTGGTTTTACAGCCTGCGATTCAGATTTTGTCTTAGCCCCAAGCACCCATTGAAGCAGGCAGGCTGTGGCGGATCAGCACCCAATTGGCTGGGGGGTGCCCAGCTTGAGGCGGGCGGTAGCTGATCAGTGACACCTATAGGTGTCTCCCACCGTCAGAGGCAACGCGTGGCGCCCCATGTCTACGCCAACTGACAAGGACTTATAACCCGTAACAGTTGCCTCTCGCTTTGATTCCGAGACCAGTTAAGACCAGGGATGGAGTTATTGCCTCTCCATAGCACAAAGCCTGGGCTAAAATATAGAGATCATGTGTTGCCCATGCAGCATGATCCCTCTCTCGGCCTGCCTAGTTCACTCCAGAGGAAAGGTAACACCCCTACATCTGGAACAAGACAAGCTGCAGAAGCTGCCGGATCAGCAAAGCAATGCTCTAACTGTCCGCCTGTCGGAGCTTCGATCCTAGACCAGTCGCCAACCAAGGCTTAGGGCCTGGTCTGCCCTGCCATGACAATTTTGTCTTTAGCTTGCATTTCCTCGCACCAGGGTAAGGCTTGTACCCTCCCAATTGCGCTCTTCCGCCCGAAGCCGTTGGCACAATGTGGGGTGTCGGGTTTGGTAAGCGCCGCCCAACGTTCGGCGCTAACAGAAACCAGGTAGTACCGTCTACTGTTATACGGTAGCTCAGTCATATCTGACTAAGACCTGACTATAATATAAATAACATAAGAGCAATACATAATGACCAACTGCTATCAAACCTGACAGAGATTGCCTTCCTGGAGAATCCAATAACAACAATCGATGACAACGTCTTTGATGAATCCTTGATCACGTTGGAAAAACTGTCCTTCTCCAACTGTCTCATCACGAGAATTCCAAATGCGTTACTCCGTGTATCTAATCTTAAGCTGTTACGAATTTTCAACTCTAGAATTACTGATTGGAATACAGATGTTATGAAGAACATTGGCCGGACTGTTGAAGAACTGTACCTCATGAATGCTGGGATATCCCCTAATCCAGACTGGACTGTATACTTTACTCGTCTTACTGTGTTAATGTTAGACGGATGCTCAATTTCCTCCATGCCCGATGACGCCCTTCTCAAAATTGCAAATACTTTAATACATTTCTCTTTAGCTAACAACAGTTTAACTTCCGTGCCTCGAACAGTTGCCAAGCTTGGTTTATTGCAAGAGTTAATATTACAAAACAATAAAATTTCCGACATCTCTGCACTACCTGATACAGACCAATTAATAACTCTTTCGCTACACGGCAACAACATTTCAGACGGTCAACTGTTGAGCAGTAAATTGCAACGCTCCAGTAAATCTCTCGTCACTTTGCTATTGAATAACAACAAATTCACAGAATTCCCAAACCTAGACTTCCTTACGCAAGTTTCTAGTCTGGATCTCTCTCACAATCTACTATCTAATCCCACGTCTGGCTCGGTGCCTTCGATTCTGAGTGGTTTAAATCTGCATTACAATTCGCTGCCATCAATCCCTCACTTTATGTCGAGTTTGAAATTGCTAGGAGATGTAATACTTCCTTATAATTTTATACATGAGATTCATGCAACTGATTTCCCGCCGATGGCAAAAAATGTTGATCTTCAACACAACCGCATTGAGAGGTTAACAAACACAAGCTTTCCTGTGAATTCTACAATCATATTTCTTAACTTAAATAACAATCCAATTTCCGATATTTGGCCAGACGCGTTCAAGAATCTTCCTGCGTTGAGAGAACTTAGAATGCAGGAGTCAGGACTCACTCGATTGCCCTTATCGTTTCTAATGCTGGCCAGTTTATACTTTGTCGACTTAACCAACAGCACAGATCTGATTTGTACTTGTGCTGAAAAGAGTTTAGAAACATGGGTGAAATCTTTCTTTCCAGCCAATGTTGTTGGCAACTGTGGTGATACCGGTATATATACTTTCTTTGTCACACTGAGTCCTACTTGTCCCTAAGCTGGTAATTATTTCAGCCTGATGTCTTTTGTGCAATTGATTGCGTAGCTTTTAATATGTCATTAGCCACATGAAGTGACGTGCAAATCTTCCCAAGTTTTCAATTTTCTGGCTCCATAGTTTAGATTGCATGCGTAGATTAAGTAAAATACTACAAGACTCGTACTATACTAACGTATTAGCAGAAGTCAACTGTGGGTTTATGTGTATACGCATTTCACGGAACATTCTGTTATAAATCGGTCTTAAGCGATGATCTTCAAGTTATTATCATCAATCAGTTCTTGAAATTTACTCCAAAATTGTACGTGAAAGGGCGAAGTACACCAAGCTTAAAGTTATTTCCATGTTCTTTAAAGGACGTCGTAGTTACCCCCAGCATTTTCTGGCTGTTTGTGATTTCTTAGTTTTGAAGTTTGCTATTGCTTTCTGAACGACCGGCAGTCATGCCATTGTATGAAACCAAACGAAAGGCGATCTGCTGCCAAATCACTCGCAGATGTGTCTCGAACCTGGTATCACTTAGCGACAAACCTGTAGTACACTAAGAGTTAACGCAATACATACAACACCAATTTAATCAAAATATCAATTAACAGAGACGATTAGAACGTCATGATCGCCGAAACTCTAGAGCAGGTACATGCATAAAGATAACTCCACCCGATCCCACAGAGCATTCAGCATATCACCTTTATCTAAAGTGGCTCTCTGCTCAGAGGGACATTTGCAGCTAATCTATCAGACTTCATTGCCCAGCGCGCCTAATTCCCTGGGCAGAAAATCAAGATGTTAACACTTTCCGTCCTGTCGAGCAATTGTATGTAGCCCGGAACATAACACTTTTCGAGGCAGATTCTGTGAGCTACATGTGCTACGGAGTTCGTAGCTCAGGTTTGAGATTTACCTCTGTGACCTTTGAGAGGTAACTGCAGAACGTAAGAAGGTATTCATGCAGTAAAATCAATTCTTTATAAACAATCACTTGTCACCCAACACTGCAGTCACAACACTCGAGACATGGTAATAGTTCTTGATATGGTTAATTGTTTCTGGTTTTATATGTCTTAGTTGTTATTTTTCTGGTAGTGTAGCGAGGAGATTGTGGAATTTATTTTCAAAATAACTATGTCTAATAGATTTAATCATAATCGCTTGCAAATGTTAAAGTTTGCCATTATAAAATAAAAATTAACAATGCGACTAATGGTTCAAATTTACATACCGTCTCTCCCAGGGAATGTCAAATATTATAGATACTTATATTTCCATAGGCCAGTTGGTTATGCACAATCCTCTACCATGATCCTTTTTTCTTGTGCGGTATAAGATTCCCAATCCCAACAGCTGTAGCTGGATGTAGACATCGATGTGTGCTTGTTCGTCATTTCTTTTAACCAAGACCCAGGCAACCATCTTAACTAATTTGTAGAGCTGTCCTTTATCTCTCAAAGCCCAGATACCGTCAGCGGGAGCAAGTCCAAGAAATCCACGTCTGCGGAGAGAAGATTATCATCTAACCAGCGCGGCATTCAACACGTCACAATAAGACTAACTGACCGGGAAGGTTAACTAGCCCTTTCAACAAATGCTCGATGAAGTCAGATGTGTCTCGAAAGGCGCAAATATTGCACCACTGCTATAAACAACGCAGTTGCATCCAAAACAAACATTCCGGACGAAAGAAGAAGACGAAGAAGAAGACTACCAACCCAGGTTTCGTTTCAGCCGATGTTTCTTCCACAAGTTTAGAGTATTTCATTGTGTACAGACTGGAACCCATAACCCAGGGCAAACACCACACATTAAAGATAGAGTGTTTTGACCTAAGGGAAATACCAGTTACTCAGGAACGCTATGCTTAATGACAGTAACTCGCAGTTCAGGAGGTAATTAGTTGGCTAATTATGATTCTATTCTCGGCAGTGCCGAAAGTTAGACCTCAAGCTCTTGGAGGGAAATGAGTTCCAGTATTGGTGTTATATGAGGTAAATTTTTTACTCCATGGCTTAGTGTGAAATATTGCTTAGATGAGTAGTGTGTGGTATGTATTTACACATACGCACACATACACAGACACTCCTGTGTTACACACATACACACACGCATGAACGTACACACGCACGCTGGCTCGTACGCACGCGCGCACTGTTATCATATTTTTTTTTTTTGCGTATCCTTTTTACAGGAAATCCCTGTCAACACCAGCATTTTACTGTTGTTTTTGATGTCTTGGCAAGTTTACGTTCAGTAGTTTGCCATTGCTTTCTAATTGACCGTTTCCATACCAACACGTTAAAACCCAGCGCAACGCGGTCTCCTGCCAAATCGGTCGCAGCTGTGTTTCGAACGTGGGTAAGCGGGCTTACGAATCACGTTCGTAAGACTCTTAGCCACGGAGACCGGCGTTATAATGTTTACTGTTTACATATTTTGTAGTGTGAAGCATAGTGAAACTGGATAACGTGTATTATCATGTGAAAGTTGATTAAACATATAACATTACTAAATACGAGACAAAATGTTCTTATTGCAGTAGTTGTTGTTGTTTTCCTTCTTCTTCCTCTTTCTCTTCGTCGTCTGTCTCGTCTGCCTCTTCTTCTTCTACTACTTCTTCTTACTTTAACATCCTACGACTTTCCCGCGAACACTATACATAATCTCGGGACTTTTCCGGGGACACTAAATAATATCGGGACTTTCCCGAGGACACTAAAAATAGTATATATTATAAATACCATATATCAGATTTTTTTTTTTTAGCATATCCTTTACAGGACTTAGCTGTCAACACCAGCATCTTTCAGCTGTATGTTGATCTCTTGGCAAGATTACGCTCAGTAGTTTGCCATTGCTTTCTGAGCGGCCGGCTCAGTATCCCGCAAGTCACGAGCGGGGGTCGAACCGCCTCAGCTCTCGCTCCGCTACGAGACTCTGCGTGATAAACGGGATTACAGAGAGAAAGTGTTGTAACCCCACAGCCAGAGAGACCGGCATATATCAGATACGGCATACTAATCTTGTGTTTTTATTAACTCACGTTTTATTTAATACACGATAACCACAAACCAGTTCTTACTTCTCTTCCTTTACCGGAGTCTTCTTCCGATATGTAGAGGAAAAAAGTTTCCACCTCTTTCAACCTGCTTCTTCAGGCTTGGTTATAATTGTGATGGTTCATAACGCGGTCCTAGTTTCTTTTTCTTCTGTCTCAATTAGTTGACTTTTCTTGCAGCAGATTTCGTGATTGTGACGTCAGCTGCAATTTTGAACGATGCGGCTTCCTGTGTGTTGGTCTACTCTTGCTTTTCCGTCTGTCAGTGAGAGCTCATTACTCGTCTGTTTTGAGCTGATGTAGTCTGCCATGTGTCGCAGGACTGATGATACAGTAATCGGGAAGTAGAAAAGGATAGTGCACATTGAACGCACAAAAGCTGACTTGGTGATGAAAAAGCGTCACAAAGAAACAGACGGGGACCAGCGATGATAACAAGAAGTTAGACCATCCATGTAGAAGACATTGAAGGATAACCTTTGGGATGTGTCCCAGTAAACTACAGATAGGAAAACAGTTATCAGGGTGATCATGTGTAATGGAAAACGATAGTTAAATCTCACCCTAGGCCAGAAGTAGATACCTCGACAGGGACCAGTAGTTAGTGGCTATACTATCCAAATACTGTGAGTATTTTGTGCGAGAATTATTGACAGTTGTTGCCTATAATGATACATGCTTGTGTATGATGACAGTAGGGAAACTGAGAAATGTTTGAACGATACCAGACATCAGCAACGTACACGGGAAGGTGGACACGGCAGATAGCCGGCCTAGTGTAGAGCTCATGTGTAGGGCGATTCAGTAATAAACATTAGGTTTGACTGGAACACACATGAGTTCATGTTATCTATTGTGCACAGCGTCAATGAACAGCTACGTACTTATTGTTCAACAAAGTGTTGTTGGTATTATTTAAGATGCCATGATAGTCGACTCAGAACCGAGCCAAATGAAGAGAGGACCCAATACTTGTGCTAATAAATAGAGTACTTAGAGGAGGGTCAGCGGAGTTACTACGTGGCAACTATGGGAGCTCTTTCCGGCAGATACGTGGATGTAGCCTACAGTCGCCAATACACAACGTCAATTTACGGCAACCATTAACGCTTTAACGAACACTAATTGCATAGGGTGTCAGACATTTTCCATTCCAGCAGGCAGATTGCAGCGGTGATCAGCATTTTTCGGGTTTTACCAGCTGACGTCTACAGACGAGTGATCCTGACAGCAGCCAATACCTTGACGTATCTTGACGTATCCAACGTTGCAGGGAGCAGATACACTACGAGCATGACCAGGACAGTAGCAGATACATAAGATGCTAATCCTTTTGGATTGTTTTCATAACTTGATCTGTGTCACACATATTTATATTATCTTATATATGTTTATAATAATATTGTTGTAATTTGTAGCACGGCCGATACATTTTAGTGTACATTAAATATGTCTACATTGGGCGAGTTCATTGCATTAGGGGAAAAGTGCGGCTTAACTGGACCCGAACTAATAGCTTGGGCTGAGGCCAAGTTGTCCGATTTTCAAATACAAAAGAGGGAGGAGAGAGCAGCAGCTAGGGAGGCCAGAGAATCACAAGAAGCAGCAGCTAAAGAGGCCAGAATTGCACAAGAAGCAGCAGCCAAGGAAGCTAAAGAAGCCAGAGAATTGGAAAAACAGAAAATGGAGAGAGAAATAGAACTCGAAAAACAAAAATTAGCTCTCCAGGAGAAAACATTTGAATTTGAGCGGGACAAGTTAGCGGCCGAACAAATATTAAAAGACAAAGAGGTTGAAGGAATTATTAAGGTAAAGATGTTGGAGATGGAGAAAGAAGCTGAAATATCCAAGAATAAGTTGGCATGCAAAGCGCTGGATCCCGCCAAAAGATATCAAGGGATTATTAGAAATTTTTCCCAAGGAGATTCGATTTCTGCATGGCTGACTAAGTGTGAAGTCCTCTTGACTCATTACGAGGTACCGTCTGACCAGTGGGGAGTATTACTTCATAGGCACTTGTCAGGGGAGCCTTTAAAGGTAATCGAGCTCATACCTGAACAACGACGCACAGATTACCAATATATGAAACAAAGACTGTTGGCACATTTCTCATTGGACACTGCGGGTCTGCGTACAGCATACAAGACAATTGGACCTAAATCAAATCAAACGTTTCTGGATTTCGTTACTGAAACGACATTACTGTTTGACAGGTGGCTGAAATCGGCTGAGGTGGGTAGGGATTTTGACAAAATTAGAGATCTGATGCTCAGAGATAAACTTATCTCCGCAGTACCACAAACAATGTCAACATTCCTTATAGAACAGAAGTGTGATTCAGTAGCAGAACTGGAAGCCAGGGGGAAGTCATTTTTCAACGCCCATAAGGACATTTTCGCAGAGACTACTCAGCTAGAACTGATCATAGGAGCATCCGCCAGAGTGTCTGGTCACAGATATGACAATTCGCATAACAAATTTCAACGTCAGGACAAATACAGACAGAACAAACAATGGTCTAACACAAAAAAGGGTTTGACAGTGCAGTGTAGGTTTTGTCGACGCATGCACGAAACATCAGAAATGTGTGATTCCAACCCGGATTATGAAGCGTATATAAAAGAGCTAGCTACGAAACGTAACCATAAATATGCAGACTACAAAAACAACTTAAAATGTTTCGCGTGCAATAGTTTTGGTCACGTGGTCAAGTCATGTAGATTGCGACAGATGACTAAAAATGCATGTCTAGCCTATGTTATTTCTAGTAGCGACGACGAGGAACAGCAATACGAGAGCGCGTCTGGCAAGTATGCACGACCGGAGAACAATCCAAACAGAGCATATGTACAAGAAGCAAACTCCGCTTATATAAACGGTGGAAGACTCAACGTTGAACGTGCAATTGTCAATGGATTAGCAGTCAGAATGGTGAGGGACACGGGGACCTCGATTATTGGACTGGACAGAAAACTAGTCAAAGAGGAGGATTATACCAATGAGAAAGTCATATGTAGAAAATTTGGTGGATCGCTGGAACAATTTGACGTGGCATGGACAGACATCAATTGCCCATACTATCAAGGACGTGTAACAGCGGCAGTACTACCACAACCAACGACGGAATTAATTGTGGGAAACATTCCTGGAGTAAAAGAGTGTACCGCCCAAGAGGTTGAACAATGGGAAAAGGATAATATGAAAATACATGAAGGAAATTACACAGAATTAATTTTCCCGACGGAAGACAAAAAGATACCTATCGCAAGCGATGATTCAGAACCCAACATGTATGAAATAAAAGAAAACTACACGGGAAACCAAAAGCAAACCAGTCAAGCATTGGGCACGGAATTAACATATAGTAGTAAAGACAGTACACAAAAGACATCCCATAACAATAGACAAGAGTTAACACAGTCAGAAATTACTTGGGATTCATTACCAATAAGATCGAATTTAACTCAAGCAGAACGTAAGAAAGTTGAATTTGGTATTGAAAATTTTAGACGTATTAGTCCTTCATTTAGTGACAGCACAGCAATGATTAAACAATTCTTTACACCATATTTAGATAATAGTAAGGTAGATCATATACACAGATGTGCAGCTAGAGGATATGAGTCGAGCTCAGACGACGAGGTGTCATACAGAAAGAACAACATGCAACAACGTCGGTTGAAAAAAACAGCCAAACCACGACAAACAGATATGGCAGATTATACAAAATCAAACTGGCATGAAGAAACCCCGCCAAAGATTTCACAAACCCATTATACCAACATAAACACTTTACTAACAGAATGGAAACAACAAAGTGTTCCGGAAACTCAAATTAACAAAAGAATACGGGATGTGAAAATAAGGAATTGGAATCGGTATTGGAAATATCTAGGTTTGTCCGATGAAGAACGGAAAGAAAGAACACGTCAAATAGATGATTATAAATCAGTAACAACATACGTCACACAGGAAGATGAGAATCACTGCCCAGTTCTACACATTAAAGAAACATAGATTAAATGTATTAAAACAAACCAAGACAAATACATCCATTAGATTCACATGCAGTACACACATCGACAAAGGAGCATTGTATTTCTGAACACTGAATTCTGTCTTTATAAATCTGTCGAAATTCTTCTGTCTATAAATTTCACTTATATTCTAATTAAACGACACAATACATATACAACTAGTTACATGTACGATTTAGGAAGTACAATTCGTTACAATCATGTAATACGTCAAACACATATAACATATCAGTCAACCACATACATCACAGTACGTCAATAATATCTACATAAAAAAACAAAAAAAACATTCACAACTCATAAAGGGTATTTAATCAAATCTAATACGCTGAACAAACGGTCAGGACATTTCAGAACATCTAAAAACAGCTGATAGTAATTGTTAATAACTATGTTATAACTATGTCATTATTGATTTGTCCAGACTCATACATATTTAAGTTATTATTGTTATAGATAATTAGAATACGGCAGTATCTGTATGGAGAGAACGGTTGTAACTACGTATATTGTCATCAAAATAAGATCTGAAGTATGTCAAGCAGACGAAATGTAATCCAACGTTGCAAGTTATCTACGAGCGAAATCGTCATAGTCCAGATAAGTTAGATTAATTATTAAGATATATTAATGATATGTTATTGCTGTTGAAAATGAAATTCATGAAAATTGAAAAAAAAAAAAAAAAGTAAATTCAGAAAAAACGAAAAAAGATGAATTCCTGAAAAAAAAAATAAAATAAATTCAGGACAATGAAAAAAATAAAGTCATGAGAATGAAAAGAAGACACATAACAAAACAATTGAAAAAAAAAAAGAAGAAGAAGAAAAGAACAAGATTTGTCATTATTTTGTTAAATGCATGATTCAGTTATCACATGCTGTATTATTGTTATTTTGTCATGAAATTACATATATTATGTACACTTTCACACAAATTCCACAGGTGTAGTAAACCAAATAGGTAGGACACATGATGCAAAGGTTACTACTGATTTAATTTTATGAGGAAATTGGATTAATTTTGATTATTCGATGATTTCATTTCAATTGTATTATCGCATGGGTTATTATGCATAACTTTAAGATGCATTTATTTCATGAACAGGATGAATGGGAATGAAAGGAATATTAACTATCTAGATAATTAATTGAATATTGCTATTATTATGTGATAGAGTAGGATTAAATATTGCAGCTATACTCATAAGTAACAACATTAGAAAGTGCCGACACATATCACATATGAGAAACCCACATGAAGAGTTACACGAAACAGTCGAAGTCGAAGCACAGAAGTTACGTCAACTGTAGTCAGGTCATACGCACATTGGATTATGGGAAGGTCGACTATGATGATGCACATGGAAGGCAAGAGCGATTCACTTAACAATGATGTCAGTGGAAGCTGGATGTAATGAACACACACATTTAAGGAGCTACTAAGGATGTCCGGGGAGACATTGGGACTTAGTGATGCTGGACTTAAATTCTCTGAGATAAAAAGGAGTTTGGGAGCCACACATTGTCTACGGGGATAGATGTGAGATGTGTCCGATTTATAAAAAATTTGGTGATGATGTTCATAACAATTCAACTAATCACAATCGAATAGGTTATAAGGATTAGGGATACGCTGTATTGCAGAGTCACGGACAGTTATGTGCGACCTTTAGTGAACAATGTAGACGGATATGTGCGACCTTTAGTAGACAATGTAGACGGAGATGTGCGACCATAGACCAATATGACAGTTATGTTCGACTACTGCGACTCATGTCACAGACTGGAAGACTGAGTTTATAGGTAAAATGTCTACAACATTTTAAATTGACGAGGGGGCATATGTGCCATGTGTCGCAGGACTGATGATACAGTAATCGGGAAGTAGAAAAGGATAGTGCACATTGAACGCACAAAAGCTGACTTGTTGATGAAAAAGCGTCACAAAGAAACAGACGGGGACCAGCGATGATAACAAGAATTTAGACCATCCATGTAGAAGACATTGAAGGATAACCTTTGGGATGTGTCCAAGTAAACTACAGATAGGAAAACAGTTATCAGGGTGATCATGTGTAATGGAAAACGATAGTTAAATCTCACCCTAGGCCAGAAGTAGATATCTCGACAGGGACCAGTAGTTAGTGGCTATACTATCCAAATACTGTGAGTATTTTGTGCGAGAATTATTGACAGTTGTTGCCTATAATGATACATGCTTGTGTATGATGACAGTAGGGAAACTGAGAAATGTTTGAACGATACCAGACATCAGCAACGTACACGGGAAGGCGGACACGGCAGATAGCCGGCCTAGTGTAGAGCTAATGTGTAGGGCGATTCAGTAATAAACATTAGGTTTGACTGGAACACACATGAGTTCATGTTATCTATTGTGCACAGCGTCAATGAACAGCTACGTACTTATTGTTCAACAAAGTGTTGTTGGTATTAGTTAAGATGCCATGATAGTCGACTCAGAACCGAGCCAAATGAAGAGAGGACCCAATACTTGTGCTAATAAATAGAGTACTTAGAGGAGGGTCAGCGGAGTTACTACGTGGCATAGTCCTTAGAAGGACGCATCCCTTGGTTTAGTTGCTCTATTTCCCTTTTGTGCCCTTAGTCTTCTTGCGGCGGAATTATGCATAGTGTACCTGTTCTGGCTGTTGGTTTGTCGAGACTGTCTGTTGCACTTGTCATATAGAGCAGTGAGGAGCATTTTGAGTGATATTCACTGTCACAGGAGCTGGGCATAATGGGGACTACCCGTTGCTGTGAAGTTGGAACCGCGACTAATGACTAATGACGTGTGCCTGTAGTCTCAGTCTTCTTTCTAACGATGTCTCTTTATAGTCGAGCAACAACTTTAAATGAACGACTCGAAATAAATAACCCGCTGACATTATACTAACGCAGGCTTGCACTCAGGCTATAGATTCTTAAACGTACATTAATTACTACATGGTCTGGATTATATCCGGCTCTACAGCGTCATCGCAGTTCTCCTTCTTATAATTTCCTTTAAAAATGTAGGTTTCCAGAAATACTCGAACTTTTGTAGCATTTTCATATTGTCTTTTATTCTTCTTAAAGCTGTAATCTTAATGGTAGTTAATCTCCGCCTAAACCAAAGGGGGTACTTATCTATCATCGTCATGTGAGAAGGAATGTGAGAAGTCTGTATGAGGGGAAGCTTAAAGTAGTATGTGATGAGATTCAGAGGTTAAATATTTATATCTTAGGAATTAGTGAACATCGCTGGAAAGGCAAAGGACACTTTACAACTGAAAATGGAAGTCTTTTAATTTATTCTGGCAGAGACGTCGGAGGCCACAGTGGAGTGGCATTTTGTTTAGATAAAACAATTACAAAAGCTTTACTGGGATACAACCTAGTTAGTGATAGAATCTTCACTATTAGACTTAAAGGCCGTCCAAAAAACACAACACTGGTACAGATATATGCACCTACTTCAACAGCAGAGGAGAACGAAATTGAAGATTTTTACAACAGACTGCAAGACACATTAAATAAGATTTGTCATAATGATATAACAATAATACTGTGGGATGTGGATTTTAATTCCTGAGAATAATTCGTTAAAATGTCTAGGGGGTATTATTGATTCTCTGGTCACTGGTAAGAATGCAGGGTGATCAGGGATATTTACCACAAATCCCAGGAAGAAAGAGCTCAATCCTTGAAACAATGGCATCTGTGTGTAGGTTTCCCTTCCCACTTCATCACCCTTTACATTATCTATGGTGCTAGAAGGATATTGATTGCTCACAACATATAAACAACCACTTGTTGGACACCACATTTACTTGATGTACACAACACTTTTGGACAAACAGTTCAGGTATTAACTCAAGATCTGCAATTACATATATAGATGTGTAATAAACACTATGCATTTTCAGACAGGCATGGGAATAATGTGCAGTATTACAACATAGTACCCAGTGACCCAAAAAAAAAAAAAACAACAACAACAATGTTATCACAAACAACACAACAACCACAAATTGGGTCTACTTTCATTTTCCCTCATAATTAAGGCAAATAATGATATTAAATAGAACCCAACATATAAACATTGGTTTCTGACACCTTTTACAATTTACTCATTGTTAAAAATAATGAGTTGGTGCCAAAATATTATACATATATATCATTGGAAAAAAACTACTGACCTGTTACCTTCAGAAAAAAAATACCAACACATAAACAGCATTTTGTACTAATTAAATTAATTAATCGAGTCTTATCTCCTGGTGTGCGGTTATGGGTTCACCTTTGCTGTCGATTAGATCCTTTTCCCATTATCTGGGTACCGAATTAATGCACTCAGCCATGTTCTTACTATTTAGTCACTGGTAATTGGCTGGTGCAAATCATACTTTATAATAGAAATTACACACAATCACAAATCCCTCGGCGGGCTAGAATATTCGAGTACTCTGTTGCAGTAGGCTCGGTGTCTTTTATTGAAATTTGGGGCCTCAGGTTGGTCTAACTTTCCGGAATTTCCACTTAAGCTCTGCAGAAGGTACTTTACCATCTCACCAAACATGGTGCCAAGTAGACGTCCATTCAGCTGCTCTGCTTTTAATATCAGAATCCCAAGTAGTTCAACAAAGATTTTACACCCACCAAGTCGCGAGTCTATAACCCATGGCATTTAGGTTGACATTGGACCAGCAAAGAGTTAGTCGTTATCTAGTCCAGTGTAGAACTTTATTTGACTGAGAGGCATCTCATGGTAGTATCTGTGACTAGGGCCACACTTGATCTATACCTACATATATCCACAGATGAATAAATCCAGCACAGTAACAGGTTTGCAAACAATTGGATGATTCCTCTTGTTGCAGATATAGAGACATTTAGCTGCTTTCATATGGTCTTTTATCTGATGGTGTTCAGGGTTTGGAACCTTGAGGTAATCTGGTTTCGTAGTTATGTTTCAGATGATATTCAGTTTGTACCTTGGTTGTATTGGCTTATGTGGTTCAGTGTCTTCTCCCCATTTGGTTGAGCTAGAACTTAGTGTTGAATAGCTGAATTCCATGTTTGACTGTTGCAGCTGTGAGACATTCTTTCGAAGACTTATCCATTGTTGGATATTAACTTGGTAACCCAACCAACAGTTGAAGGGCTTTCACTGTTGCTAGTTTTAGTAACTTGTAGGATTGTCCCATAGTTTCACTGATTTTGCTGAGTGATAAGGCTTATAGGTGATACTTCTCAGACGTAAAGCAGACGATACACTGTTGTCAGTTACTCTGTTGATCTTCATCTTTGTAGATTATTAGATCTTGAAGTCCATCTGGATATTCCTACTAAAATAGGACTTAATCACTCACCCAGTCAGTTGTCTTCTAATTTATCTGTTGCTCGCTATGGAGCTATTGAGCGCCGCAGTAAACATTGAGGTATTGCTAGATCCAGACTATGGTTTGGACATTCACTTTATGGCTGTTGACCCAGGATCCAGTGTTAGTGATATAGTCCCACCAAATTCAACCACCACCTGCTTCTCTTCTATAGAAAAGGGATGACAAAGAATACAACACTAGCATTAACCTACTGTGTTATGATAAAAGGTTTACAACACAATTACAAACACAAATACAAAACAACAAGGGGAGAAGGGGAAAGGAGTGGGTGTCCATGTTCCACTGTCCCTCATTGCTGAGTAGAGCCATTCTGACCCTTCCTAGTGAGTAAGGTATTTTCTCACTTATATTTTGTTCTGTTGTTACTGGGACTATTGGATGGGTGAAGTCATTCTGTCCATCCAACATGTTGATATTGTCTCTCTCGTTACTTGAAGAGAATAGCCTATACAGAATCCCTGTGGTTTCTAATGCCGCGTCTTCATTTCGGCACTATAATCATCACTAGGTCAAGACTATTCACCATTGGCTTCTTAAGTACTGACATACATATGTATTCTTACATCAACATCCTCTAATCCCAAGGTGCAACATTAAAATGTATATTCCCACAGGAAAAAGTAACAATCAGAACAGAGAAAATTCTCATACCAGAAAAAAACATACATGTACATTTCTCTGATATTAAGTACATGATAATCATACATAATAATCATAATGATGATGCAGGGAGCCTAGGTTTTTGAATTATCTTCATGAACTAAAACATCCATTGTTTTCCCCCCACTGCGTACAGCACATGAGGATAGTAATCGCTGTGATATGTTTTGCCAATGACTGCTATTATTCAGAGGGTATTTATAAGAATAGCTTATGCCGCATGGTCCAGTCTTCTGAATATTGCAAGCAATTTATTCACATCAATCTTCGCTTCTGTTTCTACTACGGTGAGGCGATGCGGAGTGAATCCTATCCGAACATGTATTTACATCACGCGTTTACTTTAATTCTTCATGAATTTATATTCAAACATGGCCTGTCCCTAACACTATTTTATGAAATAATTATATGTTCACCCTCATATGGAGTGGTTTACTAATCTGTTAACAAAAGGATAGTACTAAAATTTAACACTATAGTTCCAAGTTACAGATTATGATGTGGCGAAGCATTTTATCCCCTGACTAAGAGTCAGGAATACGCGTAATCATTTGTATGTCCCCGCATGGATAAAACACCTTTCTATAGTACATAGATTATTTGCAGATTTCTAAGCATAAATAGTGAGATATTGTTCACAGTGCCTAGAAGTTTTAACATAGGAATATGAAATTGACAGACACTAGTTCTTTACTATGAAGCATGAATCAGGGGTCTGCTCCTACATTGAGAAAATCTCTAGAATGTGTTTCAGACATGAGAGTTGATACTTTACAGTACACATAATATTCATAGATTATAGCACTACTAGTGAGATATAAGTTCATAATGCCTATACAAGATATTAACATATAGATTTGAAATTGTAAGACATAGGAAAAATTACAGCGTGGCGCCCACATGTGTTTCCTTAGTAAACATCATCCAGCCTGGTTTAAGAGAATTGTAACTAATTCTTAATTAAACATACTGGTTTATGTAATACATAAATATATCTTAATAATGTAGATAAAATACCAATAGCTTGAATAGAATCATGTTTTTAAGGCAAACTACCTTCTCCCCGAAGGGAAAGGTCGACTTTCTTGTGTGTTCTCTTGACTAGAAATGGCCGCTTCAGTCTTTGTTTTCCCCCTCGCCAGGATTGGCCAGATAAGGGAGAGAAAACAAGCCAAAATAAATTTAGCTGTGCCACGGTCAGTCTATCGCTGTTTTATTATCTCCTACATTAAGTAAGTTACTTAAACAGTAATTGTAAGGGTTTGTTTATTTTTAAGGGAGTCCATAAATAGGAAAGGGTAAGGACGTTTTATTATACCACAAATACTTGGAGTTTTTAATGCAAAAGTAGGTACAGGAAGAGCTGAAAATGAGAGACACGTTTTAGGAAAATTTGGATTGGGAAACAGAAATGATGCAGGTGACAAATTAATTGAATTTTGCACAGAAAATGAGTTAATGATAGCCAGCACACTTTTTAAACAACACCCAAGAAGACTCTTCACATGGAAGTCCCCGGACAGTATTACCAAAAATCAGATAGATTATATTTTAATACAAAGAAGATGAAGATCAAGCATAACATCTGCAAAAACCCTACGAAGTGCAGACTGTGATACAGATCATCCGTTATTAGAAGCAGATCTGAAATTAAAACTCAAAAAGCTTACCCCAGGACCAAGGCCACTTCGTTTTGATCTCACAAAAATATCAGATGCATACACCGTAGAAGTTAGGAATCGTTTTGGGGTCTTGATGTCTGTACAAGAGGAAATAACACCTGATGAACTGGCAGTACAAGCTAGAGATATCTTGATAACTGCAGCCAAAGATTTAATCCCGACCAAGAAAAAGCAACTTAAGCCATGGATTACATCGGACTCGTTCGCATTAATACAACAACGAAGGGAACTGAAACAAAAAGGAGATGAATCCGATAGCAGGATGAAGTATAAATCTTTAACTCGAGAAATAAGAATTAACACAAGAAAGGACAACATTCAATATATACAAGACTGATGCACCAGAATAGAGCAATATCATAAGACTGGAAGAGATTACGAAATGTTCAAAGAAATGAAGTTATTGACAAGAAATGTTCAACCTCAATTGAATGTTATCTGTGACAAGATGGGAAATACCTTAATAGAATCTAGACAAATTCTAGAAATATTACAGGAGTACTGCAGTGGTATGTATGATATGAGTGACAGTGAGAATATGAATGAGATACATGAGCCAACGACAACAGAGACAGAATCTGAACCCTCATTAGATGAAATTGCATGGGCAATAAAGAACCTGAAGAATGGTAAATCACCTAGATGTGATGAGATACCAGCTGAGCTAATTAAAGCGGGAGGTGAAGAAAGCACACAATCTATCTCGCATTATGCGTAAAGATATGGAAATATGTTAATGGCCAAAAGATTGGAAAAGAACTATCTTCATTTCAATACCAAAAAAGGGCAACCTGAAATTATGCATCAACTATAGAACTGTTGCCCTGATCAGTTATGAAAGTAAAATTCTACTAAAAATCATAATGGGAAGACTTCGTAAGAAAATGGAAGAAGAAATTAACGTGGTTCAAGCTGGATTTAGACAAGGAAGAGGAACAGGATTCTACATTATAAACATGCGTTTAATAATAGAGACGTGCAGAGATTTTAATGTAAACCTATTCTCATGTTTTGTGGATTATTCAAAGGCATTTGGCTGTGTACAACATCAGAGACATTGGGGAATCATGAGGGATATGGGCTTTCCACCACATATAATACAACTCATAAGAATGCCCTATCTAGACTAACAAGCAGCGGTTAGAGTAGATGACGAGACATCCGATTGGTTTGACATCAAGCATGGAGTCCGTCAGGGATGTGTGCTGTCCCTCTATTTGTTTAACCTGTACGCCGAAAATATAATGAGAAAAGTAAAAGATGATATAAACAGGGAGCTATATGATGCCCTAAATATCGGTGGTCATGACATACCAGAGATTCGGTATGCTGATGATACAATATTGCTATCCACAACACAGACTGGTATAGAAAACCTAATAGCCTCAACCCAATTGAATAGTGAAAATCACAACGTATATCATAACATAGCAAAAACAAAGATAATACATACAGATCAGACAAAACCACTATTGAGAAAGAAATATATGTTAATGATGACAAATTGGAGGTGGTGGACAATTTTGAATATCTTGGGTTATTGATTACCAACAATGGTGACACAATGAAAGAAATTAAACGACGACTATCAATTGCTCTTCAAAGACTAAACCAACTGAATAAATTATGGAATGGGATAGACAGAACTAAAAAAATTAGATTTTTAAGAGCATGCATCTTTCCCATTGCAACATACGCCTGTGAGACCTGGTCAGCGCATAAATGCCTTTGTATATAACTGTTATAGACGAGTTCTAAGAACATCTTGGGTAAATAAAAGAACAAATGCATCCATACTTCAAGAGCTGAATATTGAAGACGGTTGGGTATTAAAGACGATAAAACAACGAAAATTGAAATATTTTGGTCACTTGAAACGTCACGAAAGTTTGGAGAGAACAATACTGGAGAGGTATATTCCTGGGAAGAGAGGAAGAGGAAGGCCAAAGAGAAGATGGGTGCAGGATGTGGCGGATGATCTCCAGATGGGTGTATCAGACGCGGGACATCTTGCTTATGATCGAGAGGTTTTCCGGAGGGTTGTTATGGGAGCGAGGTTCTGAAAAGGGCATGCTACTGAATGAATGAATGAATGAATGAATGAATGAATGAATGAATGAATGAATGAATGAAGATATATGTATACACAAACACACAGAGATAACGTTTTTTTCTATACAGGCACTATGGAAACAGTAAATATAGTAGCGTTTCGACAATGTTCTCATATTTATCTTCAGTTTTAGTCATCATCATCATCATCATCATCCTCATCATCATCATCATCATCATCATCATCCTCATCATCATCATCATGTACCATGCCGGTAAATGTGGGCAGTCTTGTTTCGCCATCTCACAGATCACCAGAATTGTGGATTAGCTCCCTATTCTTGTCTCGATCATGCCATGTGGCCAAGCCATCCAGATATTTACCTCTCTACTTTCTTCCCCTTGTTCTTTTCCCCTAAGTCTTGCCAATTGTCGCCAAAAGTGTCTAGTTTATTTATTCTCATAACGTGCCCAAATAGATGTAACTGTCTACGTCTAATTTCTCTAATAAGTTTACGGTTTCAATTGGCCTCTTGTAGGACTTACTCGTTTCTGTCTGTCCATGGTATTCTTTGCATTTTCCTCAGAAACCACATCTCCACTGCCATTAGTTATGTTTCAGTTTGCCTTGTCATCGTCCACGTTTCACATCCAGACAAAAAATACAGGCTCTATGTAGCACTTCAGCACTCTTTTTCTCGTTGAAATTACATCTTTTTATTGGTCAAAATGGTTTCCATTTTGTAAAAGGCTAGCAACCGGTCATCACACAGAAAATTTTAACAATCTAACCCAATCGTTCATTTTGAATTTGAATTATAACGTTTTCAGTGACTTAATGCCTAGTGGCTGTTATCATCTGCCGATGCAGTTGAAAAAAAATGTCTTCATAACCACATAATTGCTATGTTCTGGCACATTGAAACGTTGTTGTGAGCAAGTTTCGGATCATGATTGGTAAGACCAATGTGGAACGTTATTACCTAATATGAATTTATAACAGGAAATTCCACCGCATGTCAACACACAAGATGTGAGTTTTGAATATACATAAGTGAATAAGAGCCATTTATTTTTCTTCACATCACTCTTATAAAAACCACCTTTGAGTGTAAGGTTAAAGGCAAGCGAGCAAGGGGTTGACAAATGATACACATGGGAAGATAACATGAGGAGATGAACTACCAGTAGTTTGACAGAATATACAATCAAGTTGAGAGACAGACAGTTTTGGAGATGTATTGCAGCCAACCTTCATTGTGGAGACGACATCTGATAGATTGATTCATCTGTCTTCATGTGAATTTGTAGATACTCAGTTTATTGGGCTAAGTAGAGAGTTGTAAATTTGTATCGAATTAAAACCACTTCAGTTGGAGCATTGTTTAATAAAAAGGGATTTACAAGGCTAGAATATCGATTTAATTGCACCATGTTTTATTCCATATGGCTCAGTCTCTTTCCGCCTGCCGAAATTGTCGCACAAAGGACGAACTCCTAAGCTCCGGCGACGACCTCCAGGAGTCTCCGTGAAAATTTTACTCGGGAACTTAGCTCGGAATCGAACACACAACCTTCGGAGTGCTAGGTAGGCAGCGTAAACTCTACGGCACATAGACTTTAAAAGACTGGGTCTTTTTCACCTCCGCTCGGGTTGACTGTAGAGATGATACAATGTACTCCCTGCTGGATTTAGCTGCCATGGCCATTGGCACATAATTAATTTTATGTTCTAGTAAATCTAATGTAAAAATAAATTATGACCTGGTTTAGGATAGTGACTATACTTATGCCTAACTAAGTTGGTAGGATATCCGGGATTACTAGCTTTTGCCATACCATAAGAATTGATGCCGGAAGACTGAGTACATTTTCTGGTAATTTGCCTTGCTACCCGTCAATACTTGAAGGAACAAACGTTACGTTTCAGAGTAAGTGCCCACAAATTCCTCTGGTGTCTTATTTGGGAGGGACTCAATGAACAAATAAATTGACGGCATTTCATCGTCTTGCAATCTGTTATAATTGTACTCTTTATTCCAGGAAAACACCATCAAGACTTGCGATGATGAGTTGAGTGCCCAGTGCTTGCCTATAAGAATGAGACTCCTTCTGTTCTATGTGAACAGGTATGAAGAAATTAATAACTTAGAATAGCTTCTTTAACAGATACTACGCCAAACAAAAAATAGGTTTGGACTAAACAAAAATGGATGGCGGAAAATGGGAAGCAGGGGTGTGTCACAGTTATGACCTAAACGTTGTTAACATGGTAGCAGACATGTTGTATTATATACCAAATTAAATTAGGGTTGATAAGAGAAAACTACCGTATAGAGACCATGGTAGATTCAGGAGACATTTAATCGTATCATGGCACTTAATAAGGTAAGATATAGGAGACTAGACGAGACTTAGTAGAGAGAATCAGTTAGTGGTTGTTAGTAGCAAATTAAATGCATACATAAATACACGCAAATGCAAACAATTTTACTAACTGACCACCGCAGCCAATCTATCTTTGCCCAAAACTATGCTATTGACAACAATAATTATTTTGAGATGTAAATTACCCTAGCCAAATAATTGTTATAAGTTTGTAATTTGTCAGTCATCTGTCTTTACTGCCTATAGTACCTTGCAGTGTAGGACAGGGGTCTTGAGCCTGAGGAATTAAGGCCGCCTGGCTAGTGCAGTCTCCTCGAACTGTGCAGGTTAGGGTTGTCTGTTTGCCCCCGACAGAAAATAATCCATACCTTACCGAGGATTCGAATCTGGGTCTCCCAAAGGAAAACTCGGCATTCTAGCCACTCGACTAGCCGCTCCTACATCCTGTCACATTAAATACTAAAATATATTTATACAAAATTATGTGCTAAACTAATTCCCTATACACGTTAAATATATTTAAATATGAAATGTTACCAGATACTAGCAGCTAACACAAACCTTCGATTTCCCTTTAAACTTAACTCTTAAGTGTGAGCTTCCGATTACTGAAAGTAAGCAAAAACAGAGATGACCGAAGCTAGAGCAAGAATAAGATACTTATGCAATGTTGTTGTTTGCGGATATCCTCCTAACAATGATACAGTGACGAAAAATACAATTATCTCTGATGTGACTTGTTTTCTTTATATCTGATACCAGAGAGCTACCCAATTCTGTCTTGAATTCATGTTGCTGACACAGAAAGGTCACTATGTATGCCGAACAGGAGAGGACAAAATACAGATTTCCCACAAAAATTCTAGTTAAAGAAAGATTTTTGCTTAAAACAAAGAAAGTACTGCTGTCAGAAGACTTCCTTTGGCAAAGAAAAGAGACTTCAAAATAGACAGTATAACACCAACTAAAATGCAGGCCTGTCACCCTATATCTAAAAGACTGTCCATCACAATGCAAAGATCTACATTTCTGTCTTTTTCTCCCATTTTCTGTGTGTACATTTATATTTCTTTCTTTCTTTCTTTCTTTCTTTCTTTCTTTCTTTCTTTCTTTCTTTCTTTCTTTCTTTCTTTCTTTCTTTCTTTCTTTCTTTCTTTCTTTCTTTCTTTATCCCTGCATTTGTGTCTATAAATCTATATTTATTTATTTATTTATTTATTTTCCCCTCTATGTGTCTGCACATCTATGATGCCTTTTTTCATTCTCACCTTAATTGTGTCTGTACATCTATATCTCTTTCTTTCTCCCTCTAGTTGTGTCTGTACATCTATATCTCTTTCTTTCTCCCTCTAGTTGTGTCTGTACATCTATATCTCTTTCTTTCTCCCTCTAGTTGTGTCTGTAAGTCAATATTCCTCTCTTTCTGCTTCTATTTGGTGTGTTCGTTAACGTTTGGTTTCCATGCTTTTATTCTCTATCCAACTTTTAGAAAAAACACCTTACATCAAATCTTTCCATGGCGTCATGTATCTCCACTTTCATCTCAACAATTTATCTGATTATCATTGATCAACTATCAACATTGCAGTTTTAAATCTAGCCTCTAGTGTAGCCATAAGACAAGACGTAGTGTCTTGACATTTAGCCCCAAGTTAAGATTGATGTTTTAACCAGGATCGTGTTCTGTCAGCTGTCAGTCTTATTGTGTTTTATCTTCAGAAAATGCTTTCTATCTAATGACTTTTTTACGCTGAAGGAAAACATATTTTTTTGCTTTAAAAATAATCTTCTAAGAATGTATAATGCTCTTCTTTCTTCTTCTCCCATGTATTCTGCCATCGGAACCACGGACCTCAGCCATCTCATGCCAGATCATCACATCGCTTGCCATTTCCCACAACTCGCAATGCACTCCCCACACAATTTATCTAGGTCTCTCACTCTCCGTGCCATGTACTTTCAGGCCTCCCTACACTTCGAATATAATTAATTAAGTCTAGAAAAAAGATGATTGTATTGGTGTGCACAGAAACAAGGGAAGACACAGTAACATAGTGGATAGACATTTCACTGCCTGGCTGGAGGTCATGGATTCGATTCTGCTTCGGGGCGGATATTTACAAAATTGACCTGGGCTCCCAGGTTGAGCAAGCTTAAAATTGGTACTAAGAAATGTATTGGGTATTTTTGTTTCGCTTTGTTGTTCCGTTAGCTCACTTTGAACTCAAGCGTAGATCGCACTCGTGCGATTACTTCTAGCCCACTAGAATGCTTTTTGCGTGTGGATTATCTTTGCTTATTTTCAGTGTCCCTCACCATCAGGCGGGCCCACTCTGACGTGTAAGGTACTTGTAATTGACGCCCCCAAGTCAAGGGCGAGAAGTCAACAACTGAGTCGAACTGACCATTGTATGATATTAATTCCTTTACCATAATTCCGCCACTGTAACTGAAACACTTATGCCATCCCTGCTTGTCCTTGAACAGATTTAGGGAGTAGAATATCATTTTGTTCGAAATAAACCAGCTATCACACGACAGTATCACGTCTTTCAATCAATCAATGTGCCATGCCGGAAAGCGTGGGTTGTCATGACACGCCATTTCACTCGATCACCAGTGTCGTGGATCAGCTCAGTGTTCCTGTCTCGTCCATGCCATGTGGCCAAGCCATCCAGGTATTTTCCTCTCGGTCTGCCTCTTGGTCTATTCCCTTCGATCTTGCCAGTTGTCACCAAGTTCTCCAATCCATTTCTTCTCACAACATGTCCAAAAAACTTTGACTGTCTACGTCTAATTTCTCTAATCAGTTTACGATGTTCATTTGTCTCCTGTAGTACTTGGTCATTGGTTTTTCTGTCTGTCCATGGTATTCTTTGCATTTTCCTTAGAAACCACATTTCTGCAGCCATCAAATGTTTTTCAGCTTGACTGCCCATTGTCCAAGTTTCACATCCATACAAAAGAACAGGCTCCATGTATCCCCTCAACACTCTTTTTCTCGTTTCAATTGACATCTTTTTATTGGTCAGAATGTTTTTCATCTTGTTAAAGGCTACTTTCGCCATGGCGATTCTTGTTCTAATCTCTTCAAGGCATCTCCCATCAGATGTTATGACTGTTCCAAGATAATTGTACCGATTCACTTGTTGAAGAATATTTCCTTTTACTTGTATATTACATTGTGGCACTTCTTCCTTCCTAGTGACGACCATAACCTGAGTGTTTTTACAATTTAATTCTAACCCCAGTTGCTCACTGTGTACAACAACCGCATCTACTAATTGTTGCAGGTCCTGCGCATTGTCTGCAATCAATACTGTATCATCTGCATATCTAATGTTATTGATGTTTCGTCCTCCAATGCTGATTCCATTTATAACCTCTACATTTCTGAAAATATTTTCACTGTATAGGGAAAAAAGATCTGGAGACATCACACATCCTTGCCTAACACCTCTCTTAATTGGCTGATACTGTCCCACTTCATTATCAATCCTAATTGCAGCTTGTTGTTTCCAATATATGTTCTTCATAAGTCTAATGTCTTTCCCATCAATTTGTAGATCTGCAAGCATATTCACCATGTTGACATGTCTAACTCTATCAAAAGCCTTTGTATAGTCAATAAAGCAAAGATGTATATCCTTGTTTACTTCTATAGCACGTTCAATAACCGTTCGCAGCATATACACAGCATTCACTGTACCCTTTCCTTCTACAAACCCACATTGTTCTTCCTCTATTTCAGGTTGTATCTTCTTCCCCACTCTTTGCATGATAATTCTTAGCAAAATCTTTGTGATGTGACTCATTATACTAATTGTTCTATGTTGATCACATTCCAAGGTTCCTGATTTCTTTGGGATTGTAATAAATACAGAGTTACATAATTCAGGAGGTATATCTCCAGTATCATATAATGTGTTCATCAGTCTGGTGACTTGCTCTAGTCCAAATTCTTCTAAAGCTTTAATCATTTCTGTTGTGATGTTATCTGCACCGGGGGCCTTGCCAGCTTTCATATGCTTAAGAACATTTCGAACCTCCATCTCTAAAATTGGCGGTCCTTCATGATTAAATCTTATATCATACTGTTCGTCTCTGTTATCATCATAAAGGTGTTTCACATAATATGTCCATACATATAGAATCTGGTCCTTTTCTATTATGATTTTGCCATCTTTAGTTTTTAGATACCCTGTTGATGTACTTGTTCTTTTATTAGTAAGTTCCTGAATTCTTTTGTGCACTAATTTAGTATTTTAACTGTTGTGTTGGTTTTCAATTTCTAAGTACTTTTCCTCAAGATATGATTCTTTTGCCTCCTTACATAATATTCTGACTTGTCTGTGGATTTCTTCATATTTGACAGAATTATTTTTGTTGAGTCTTCTTGTTTCCATGAGGTGTAAAATTTCTTCAGTCAACCATTTCTTACTACCCACCTTCTTTAATTTTGGAATAGTTGTTTCTGCAGCCACATTGATTGAATTCTTCAACGTTTCCCATTGATCATCCACATCCTGGAATAATATCTCTAGATCAGACAATATTTCAAATCTATTCTGTACTTCTATGTTGAATTTGTTTTGTATTTCCTTGTCATTACTCAATGTACACAAATCATATTTAGTGTTTCCTGTTATATACTTGACTTTCTTCAACTTTATCCTCAATGTTCCTGTAAGTAATCTGTGGTCACTATAACAATCAGCACTGGGAACTGTTTTTGCAACTGTTAGCGCGTTTCTAAATCTTCTGCTAATGAGAATGTAGTCAATCTGGTTTCTAATCCTGCTATCAGGACTCCTCCATGTCCATAATCTTCTAGGGTGATGCTCAAACCAGGTGTTTCCTACAATCATTTCCTGTTCTTTTGCCCACTCCACGAGTCTGTATCCTCTTTCATTTCTCTCTCCTAACCCATAGTTTCCTACTGTGTATCTATCCCCCTGATTTCCTACTTTTGCATTGAAGTCCCCTATTCTGATGTTTATTTCTGAATTTTTACATTTCTTTAAGGCAGCCTCTATGTCATTATAAAATTCTTCTACACTATCTTCACTGGATTCTCCTGTTGGTGCATATACTTGAATAATATTTATGCTAAAAGGTCTGCCACTTAATTTAACTAGTAGAACTCTGTCCGACACGGCCCAATATCCTTGAACAGATGTTGATGTTTTCCGGTCCAAAATAATTGCCACTCCCCTATGACGATCTTCACCTCCAGAATAAATAATCTTGAAATCTTCCTCTATCTTGATGCCTGCTCCTGTCCATCTCGTTTCGCACATACCTAAAATATTAATTTTTTCCTTTTCAATTTCTTGTTTTCTCTCTCTCTCTCTCTCTCTCTCTCATCATGTTCCTCTTGTACCTTGCGGTGTCGAGGTGAAGTATAAACTTCGTGAGAGTGCCCGGTTATGGGCTTCGTATATCGACATTCCCATGGATTCTGTTATTCCCTCCGTCCAGCGTTTACGTGGTCGGCCTCTTCCTCTGTTTCCATCTGGTCTGTACGTCATTGCCTGTTGTGGCATGCTGTTGACTGGTAGCCTACTTGCATGGCCAAACCATTTGACTTGCTGCTTTCTAATAAAATCTAGAGCAGCTTTAACCCCCACTTTAGTCCTGATTTCTTCATTTCTGATCTTATCTCTTCTTGATACGTTGAGTATTCTTCTCAGGAACCTCATTTCTGTTGTTGTGATTTTTCTTTTCTCTTTTTCTGTCATTGTCCAGGTTTGGCATTGGTAGCACAGAGTTGGTAGGAAGATTGTGTTGTAAAGTGCTTTCTTAGTAGTTATTGATACATGTTTGTTCTTTAGTATTGGTGCCATTTGTCCAATGAGTTGATTTGCCTTATTGCACCTATTTTCGATCTCGTCTTCTGATCTGCCATTTGATGATATTATACTTCCTAGGTACTTGAAGCTCTTTACTTGTTTCAAGGGATGTTCGTTTAGGTGAATTGTTGCTGTTTGTTCTTCTTTAGTTATAGTCATTACCTCTGTTTTGCTTGTGCTAATTTTCATGTTATGTTCCCTACACATTTCGTTTAGACTATTCATGTGGTCTTGTAATTCAGCTTCTGATTTTGCTATTAGTGCTTGGTCGTCCGCAAACAGGAGTTCTCTAATGGTTAGATTTGCAGATGGTTCTTCTTCTGTGTTCTCGTCATGCGGTATTCTTGCTGTCTCTGCTTGGCTGGTTTCTTTACATATGTTGTCTATATATGTTATGAACAAGAGAGGGGACAGGACACAACCTTGTCGTACTCCAGATCTTATGGTGAAGGGATCTGAGTGTCCTCCAGTTGCTCTCACTATGCATTCACTGTTGTCGTATAAACTTCTACATAGGTTTGTTAGATGTGTACTCACTCCATATTGTTTAAGGATTTCCCACAGCTTGTTTCTATCTACCCTATCAAATGCCTTTTCTTGGTCAACAAAGGCTAAGTAGAGTGTTTCATTGAATTCAATTGATTTTTCTATAAGTTGTCTAAGAGCAAAAATGGCGTCTGTGCATCCTTTGTTTTTCCTAAATCCAAGCTGCGTTTCGCTTAGCTGGGGTTCTAAAGTAGTTCGTAATCTTTTTTCAAGAATTTTGCAAAATATTTTCCCAGTATGACTCAACAGTGAAATGCCTCTGTATTGTGTGCAATCTCTTTTGCTGCCTTTGTTTTTCCAAATTGGGATAATTATGGCGTTTCCCCAGTCTCGTGGTGTCTGTTGTTCTACCCAAACATGGTTGAATAGTCTATGTAGCCAAGCTGTTCCTACTTCCCTTGCTGCTTTAATTAGTTCATTTGGTATTTCATCCTGTCCTGGTGATTTGTTCAATGGGGCTAATCTGATGGCTTCTATAATTTCTTCTTTTAGTATGTCTGGTTCTAGTTCCTCTGTGACATCTGTGTAGGTCTCTTGAATTCCTGTGACATCTGATGGGATGTTGAGAAGTTGTTCGAAATACTGCTTCCATCTTATTAGGATGTGTTTTTGTTCACTTATTGGTTCTCCATTTTCGCTGTTAATTATTTCAGTTGGGTCAAAGGGTACTCCTCTGGTTCGCATTGCACTTATCTTTTTGTAGAAGTTTCTCTAATTTTCCGTCGTTGTTTAACGTCCTAACGTTCCAAGTTGCTAATTTTAACGTCTCTGTCCTTGTCTTGCGATGATCAGTCTTTAAGTGAATCATGATATACTAGGCACTTTTAAAGAGGTAGTTTGCCGTTGCTTTCCTCTATGGCAGTGACCTTACTGGTTGGAGACCGCAGCCATTGTGACAAAACGGCAATTCATTTGTGCCTTGTCGGGCGATATTCCACTTTATTCGGCGTCATCAGGGACTTTCCCAGCTATAATTAGATCGGGGATAGCCCAGCAGGAATTTTCCAGCTGGAAGGTTCGAGAAACACCTGGATTTGGATGTCCAGGGTGGCTCAGTACAGCACTAACTTCCCGTGCTGCTAGAACCTAGAATTCCACTGTGGAAAATAGAGTTTCTCGTGGAGTAAGTGCAGCACTTATTTCTCGAGCGCATTCATACGCACGAAGGAGAAATGCGGCTGGCACAGCTCATTCACTTTCTATCTCTTGTGTGAGAAGGTTCTGCTTTTGGGGTAGCAGTGAACCCTCTTCTTCACACACAACCCAGTTACAGCCGACTGTCAATATTTCGGGGCCTACTGGCGTAGATAGTCATTGAAGCTGACTGGAGACAATCCACCAATTTAGGTACGCACTGTATTAATTATTTAACGTTGTAAATTGAGCAGAAATTGCGATCGTTCATAGCTAATTAAATATGCGGGTGTCTTGCATAGCTAATGAGTTGACCGATCGATAAGCTACTTGAGAACGAGGGCAGCGCACAGCGGTGTGTGTACTTGTGTTTACAAGCCGTCGTGAACAGCTGTTTTGTCAACTGCTTAGCGCGAAAAGTACAGTAAAATTGGCAAAATTGTGGTACAATGTTATTGATTGATTATAGTTCGTAGTTGCATGTACTATGTTTGCTGGACTGTAGTAGGGAACAGTAAACTGTGGTATAGCATGAACTTAATTGATGCCAGTCAGTAAGTACGTTAGCCGAGAGCTGAAATTAAGACAGGTAAGTTGGTAGATGAAGAGTGAGCTAGTGAATCACTGATGTGATAGGGAAATAGAGAACGTAAGTGATTATCTCTAAGAAGTGGTGTAGCTATTTTGTGTGTGAACTAAATAGTGAATTCATTCGAGGAACTGGGAATTCTTACGAAGGTAAGTTCTTCAGTGGTGCTAGAGAGATATACGATGTTGTTATCACGTATATACTAGGTCATGTTGTGTAATACTTCTATGAATAATGTACCGACCGCCGAAGTGGTTCGACGCGATATAACACGGCATTACCGTCGCGATGTACATATGCGTTCTTCAGGCTATTCTTTCCTGTCTTGTTCTCTTCATACTTGTGTGGGTACGTCAGTGCTGATGTGAGGAAAGTATGGAAGAACAAATGGAGGACGAATGAAATTCGGGGACGAATAGGATATGGGGACTGCGTGTGAGTTATTCTTGTATGAGACTAGTATAACCAGGCCAGCTATGAAGTTCGGCCATGGCCAAGGCTAATCCACTTGGAAAGGCAGAACTGGAAAGAACCTTGAACATGCGGGGAACATGTTTTCGCAAGAAAGACTTCTTGACTCTAAGGAAGAGTCTAACAAGAAGAGTTTCGCTATTGAGTGGGCAGGAGGTCCCACTAGCGAAAGGGAGAGTGTAGATATGTTATAAGGTCATGTATTGTTACTATATCCCAAGTGATGGTACATAGATCGGTGTTTGTTTATGATTAGATGTATACTGTAAAGGGAGGGTCCAGGGACACCTTACCTTGATATTTAGTTCTAGTTAACTCTTGAACAACTACAGAATGACGTTAGCGACAACCGTTATGTGAATAGGGATAGGTGAAACGGTAGATCAGACTCGCCATTCTTGATTCGCAATCTGTTTGACGGGCTGTTTCTGAAAGGCCAGCGGACATTGGACTGAGCTTGATGCATCAATACTATCAACTTAGAGATGTTGCTTTACTTAGTTGTATAACTTGGTAGCAAGACTGAAGGTTGATTTGTCAAGGATTTGATGCACATGAGCCAATGTTTGGGCCAAATACTTTCACCGATCGCTCTTACTTTCAGATGTTGCCTGTTAGAACCAGCCTATTACAAAGTTGTTTGCTGGAAACCACTGCGTAACCCATGGCAAATGGTCACTATACCTACCTACCACGCCTGACTGTGCTACATTATGCAAGAGGTAGGATCACCATGCACGACTCATACTCACCAAGTGATTCTAGAGCCCTACAGCAGCACTAGTGGAACTAGATGGTTTGTTTGTCCATATTAGAACTGTGACTAAGACTATTTCAGAATAGAGTTCATCTACCTGAGCAATCTTGCCGGTGTATAATGAAGGTTGATTTACTACGGAGCTATGATGGCAGGCTCACTCCAGAGAGACTTACCAAGGTGGGGTAGGCGCAGCTCTGGGAGCTCATGAAGTCCAAATCAATGTGTTTCCGCCTAAACGTGGGACAGACCAGGCAAAGATTGGCCCAAACCAAAGGGGCTGTAACTACTTTGGCACGAGTGTTCGGTCATTACTAGACCCACACCAGCTTGCGTATTTTCTTACTAAACTCGGGATGGTAGACAGGTAAACTCATCCTGGCCTTATGAACCTTGTATACTGAAGGTGAAATAGTTCTTACCAAATCATTCGAACAACCGAGTCACAGAAAGATAGACATTATGTTTGGTTGTCAAACTCAACCATGTTTCAAGATATGTGCGGGACTCCGAGGGAGTCTGAACATGAGTGACTTTATAGTGTAATGTACTCATCTAGGAACATTGGTGTATTTCTGGTGACTGTGTTGACTTGTTGCAGAACTGATTCATTGCCCAATCTGGGGTAAACGATTCTACTACGGGACCATTAGATTGGTCATTTGTTACTTCTAGGAACATCTAGAGATCAACTGGGGTCGCCTCAAGGAGGAGGCTCTCCATACTAGGCTGTACGTTGATACCTGTGAAAGTTGGTCACAGTGATTCATTGGAGCTGAGCAGACGAGAAGTTCATCCAGCCGTCTGTGGTCCGAAGAGGTAGTTCCTCTGACATCGGATCTTAGCTCTGGGGACGGAGTGGTCTCCAAAGGTTCCAGTCATCATTCTGGAAGAGAACCGGGTGAGTGTCGGACCGACTGGACGGATCATCTGTCTCAAACCTGCACGTCAGCCTAGTGATGACACACGAAGCATCTCTATCTCTGATTCTGTCTCTACCCAATCATCTGCTATTGTAAATAGTTTATACTATCAGGGTGTTCATTTCCTACCTATTGTCTTTAGGGTAGAATAAACTTTGTTGATGTTGACTGATTCCTTGTACAGTGATTGAGTGTGGTCTCGGATGATACCTCAGGGTTCATTGTCCCAAGGGAGAAGGTAGAGAGTGGGGGTCTAGAATCTGGAGGGGCTTGTAGACTTATTTAAAGCATTTGAGGTCAACCACAGAGAAAACAGTGTATCTGCCTGTCCAACCCCTGGGGTTAGAATATACGGGAGTGCTAAGGACCCCTTGAGCTTGGTTAATTCTCAATACCCAAGGCAAACCTGTCACACTCAAGAAGAGTTCCTCTGCCTGCCGTCGTAAAACTCGAGGCCATGACCCACAAATATCTGTCGGCTGCCCTCAAAATTTCATCCACCACCTGCCTTCCGTGGCTTCTTTTGAAAACTTCCAATCAAAGAACACAAAATAACATCACATTATCCACAGGAAAACACTATTCACAGGAAATCCATAGGAAATCACACGAAATCCAAAGGAAAACACTAAATAGCGTCCCTCCGAAAAGTAACGCTTCATTTTGTCACCATTGTACCGAAAACTACAATGACGTCTTTAGTAGTATATTAGGAAACCCAGACACATATTATGCGTCCAGAATCTGGCGGGTAATGGCGACTGATAGGGTTTATGAAGGAAATATGGGGAAAATGCCGACTCGGTAAAATTTTTGGCGGCGTGTGGGAACGGTTTTTTGACGGGTGATGGCAGGTGTGAAAGTAATTAAGGTAAAAGTATTCGTGTCTATGTTGGTTGGTTCTGTAAAAGTACTGGAAAGAGAGGGTGTGAGTATGGATGAGGGAGGGTTGTAAGTTATATATATTTTGGTTACGTATATGAATGTGTTAGTATGCGTGGTGTAGTGATGTATAAACTGCCAAGGGTGTGATGGGTCGTGGTTTCTACTCATGGGTTGTATATATGGTGGTTACGTATATGAATGTGTTAGTATGCGTGGTGTAGTGATGTATAAACTGCCAAGGGTGTGATGGGTCGTGGTTATACTCGACGAAGTAAGAGGTGTAGATGGTTACTATCATCTGAACAGTGTGATAGTAGTGTCTAAGTGAAAGTAAAGGGTGGTATGTAGCTTATTCACTACCATCATTACAAAGGAAAGCTTATAAAGTTATAATGGGTGTCATTTGATGGTAAGGGGTGGGTATTAGTGATCAAGTAGGAGTGATATAGGGGTGGTCATAAATATAATAAGAGGTGTTCGCAATTACACAATGGTCAACCAGTGGTCAAGCAATGGTCAAGTAAGGGTCAAGTAGTCAAGTAAGGAAATTTTAGGGAAAAGTGATTGTAATGAGATGGTGATGATTAAAGAGTGGTAAATTAGAGGTCATGCAGTGGTCAAGCAGTGGTCAAGTGGTCAAGTGAATAAATTTTAGGGGAAAAGTGATTGTAATGACATGGTAATGTTTAAATTAGTGGTAAATTAGTGGTCAAGTAGTGGTCAAGTAGTGGTCAAGCAATGGTCAAGCGGTGGTTAAGTGAGGAAAATTTAAGGGAAATTTTAGGGAAAAGTGATTGTAATGAGATGGTGATGATTAAAGAGTGGTAAATTAGAGGTCAAGCAGTGGTCAAGCAGTGGTCAAGTGGTCAAGTAAGGAAAATTTTAGGGAAAATTGGTCGTAGTGACATGGTAATGTTTAAATTAGTGGTAAATTAGTGATCAAGCAGTGGTCAAGCGGTGGTTAAGTGAGGAAATTTTAGGGAAATTTCAGGGAAAATTGATTGTAATGAGATGGTGCTGGTTAAAGGGTGGTAAATTAGTGGTCAAGCAGTGGTCAAGCAGTGGTCAAGTGAATACATTTTAGGGCAAAAGTAGTTGTAGCGACATGGTGATGATTAAAGGGTGGTAAATTAGTGGTCAAGTAGTGGTCAATTGGTGGTCAAGTAGTGGTCAAGTGGTCGAGTGACCACTTAAATTGTAGGGGAAAGTACGTATAGTGCAATGGTGGTGGGTAAAGTGAGGAAGAATCAATAGTAGTGATAATAGTACTACCAATATTAGCGACAAGAATATTAGCTGGTACGTTGTTATTATACTATATTTTTGTGGGGTGTGTAAAAATCATACAAAGAGGGTCATACAAACACAAAGAGGATCACACAAACACACATACAAATACAAAGACAACCAGACATACACATAAAGACAGACAAGCACAAATACACACCCATACCATTACTACTGTCAGCACAACTATACACAAGTACACACCCATAATCAATTACACAAATACACACCTACAAACAAAAACACACAAAGACAAATACAAAGACAGCCAAGTACACAGACAACCCATACCATTACTACTGTCACTATCAACAGATATACACAAGTACACACCCATAAACAAATATACAAAGAGGGTCATACAAACACAAAGACACCCAAGTACACACATACAAGCACGAGTACACACATACAAGCACAAAGTCAACCACACACAGCTATAAAACAACCACTCAAGTACAAACACAAAGACAACCATACACAGACACACCCATACCATTACTACTGGCATCACAACTATACACAAATACAGACACACTGAGAGAGAGAAGAAAAACTATACAATCGAACAAAAACATAATAAAATAGAGAAACAAATAATAACATTTTCAAATGGCTTTTATTGGTATACAACATTTAAAAATAGCTTCGTTTACGATCCAAAGGGAGCAGAGGGACTTGATTATTGTAGAAAGATGTCTGGTCTTTCAGAGGCTTGTCTTGACTGTCGGTAGATTGATATAGATGGAGTGTCATTGTTCCTGTGTCTTGAGAAACTGTCACCGCTTTCAAACTGTTGTCTAGTTGTCTGGGCATATCAACAGGTCTTGACATGAATAACCACTTGGGTGTAGACATCTTGATCGTTGTAGAAACAAAAAGACGAGTGGTCGTCTCAGTTTGTAACGACGAATTTATCTAGTTTTAAACAGTTCTGGACTTGTCTTTTTTAACCACGGAGTAACCAATCGAAACACGAGACGGTCGTTTACGTGTTGTCTGTGTCCAAATGGTTGCAGGATACGTGACAGGCTCGAGCCACGACATTTCATCAATAAGAAATACAACGCATACAGACCACAAGTACTGTTATTAATGTCTTGTAGCATACGGGTATTGTACACGGGTGATCTGTCCGAGTTTCGTTGTATAAAATGGATAATGTCGGCGTGTAATGGTGGCAAACCAAACGAATCGAAATATTCAAACTGACGTAGACCATTAAAATATAGGGCGATCCAATGTGAACCAGAGTAAGCACTGGTGTCAGTATTGACGATCAAAGCAGCTGGCTGTGTTCTATCAATGTGTCTAGGCAAATGATCTCTAGCGCATACGTTGACTAGTGGAAGGCGACGAACAAACAGATCAGACGTGAGTAATTGTCTTAGTTGTTGGGTATCCATTATGCTATGTAATCTGTTAGGACTTGTCTCGTCTTGGAAACTTCTAGGACCGAATCGAGTTCGGCGTATACGATGACTTGTAGAGGTACAGTCGTTATAACGTCAAACTTTAGTTCTACTGACAATGGGCCAGATTTCGCCATTTCAAACTGTTCTCCATCTAATATACTGGGAGTCAGATCAAAACTATAGAGACAATTCCCTTGATTATAACTTTCATAATTTATACCATTCCCGACATCCTTACCGGTCAGACCAAGGGCCAAGTTGGTACTATGGAAAGCTCGCATGTACTGACCTGTGGTATAATTCATGGTTAAGGGTTTGCCTGTAACACTACGCCCATCTACCATCAGACTCAAATAATTTAACTGATAATGATTGAATATGAAGGGGTTCGTATTCAGCTCGCCATTGAAGCAGGAAGCATTCACTAATCCGATCACCACCCGGGTCGGTGTCTGGCTGAGGAAAAGGTTATCTTGCACACCACTAGTCTCCATAACTAGCTAGTTGCGTGTCAGCTATCCAACTATTGAATGAATGGGGATAACCAAACCACTTCACTAAATACTCTTTCCCACCACCTCGCCTGGGTCTTTCTTGTAAGATTATTTCGATACGATACACTTGCTTGTCTCCAACTAGTTGTATTTCTTCTCTGTAGAACGAGCCCTGTAGTTCCTGTCCCGAATCGTCTTTTACCACATAGGTCACTGGACTGGTCTGGTTTATGCGACTGACGGTAAACAATTCTTCTGTCCACGAGGGCATATACCCTTTTTTAAAAGGTTGTTTGGGTTCAGCCAGTCTGACTCGATCCCCAGGTGTAAAATACACTTTTTTCGATACGTATGTCGGCTTATACAAGTTATCCCACACCTCTTCTTGATTACTATAGTTGACCTGTACAGGGGCCATGCGAATACTTCTGTGATACGAACCATTGTAGTTCTGGATCAATTTATCTATCACGTCGACGTAGCGCAGTGTATTGGTCTTGGTGAAATAACGCCACATTTTTTCTTTCAGGGTTCGATTGAATCTTTCCACTATCGCTGCCTTCACATCTTCATTCTCGGTGGTAAAGAAGTGCACACCTCGATCTTTCAGAAATTTTAAGAAGGTCCGATTAACGAATTCCGAACCTTTATCGCTCTGAAAATTTATCGGTTGGCTATCACCAAAGATTTTACTCATAGCCACCACCAGCGCTTTCCCCGTTTTCTTCTGGATCGGGATAGCCCAAGCATATTTACTAAACACGTCGATACAAGTCACTAGGTACGACATCCCATCGTTGTATCGTTGTAATAGTCTCATATCTATCAAGTCGGCTTGAAATTGTTGATTTATACCACCGGTTATGGTCTGGCGTCTCTGAAATCGGCGACGGATCGGTTTATGTAACGTATAGGTATCCTGATGACGTAACCATTTATCTATTTTCTTCAGGTTAGTATTTCTTTTTAAGGCGGCTGCTCCACCATAGGCTCCGGGTTTCTTAGGGTCATAGTAATACTTTCTTAATTGGGCGGCCATTTTTGCCACTTGGGGGTAGGTATCCTAGTCTTCTTCTTGCTTCGCCTGAGTTTGTAATGTGGTGTGGTCTCGACTGTTTTGGGTTCGACTACTTGAGCCGGTTGAATAGGTGTTGGTTGAAGAGGTATTGGTTGAAGAGGTGTCTCGGCTACTGGTGTCGGTACACTGGTTACTTCAGGTTTTTGTTCCTTGATATCTAGTAGTCCCAGAGGCTTGTGTCTGTACTGTTCGAGTCGATTCAGATACCTCTGTAGTGTTTCCTGATACGCTCTGGCCTTGTCACGCGGTGGTAGATCTTCTGTTTCCAGGACTTGTTGCATCTGACGATCCAAATCCTGTAGACTATCATTTAGTGTGTCGGGTGGTACATAGGGTTTTTCTAGCAACCGGGGATCGATCAAGATCATCTTCTTGGCCATTACAATCTCACCACGCTTTTCAACACATTTAGTATAGGGCCTAGTAAGGCGCCTATGAAACCACCTTGTTGTAGAATCTCTTTCCTTTTCTTGAGCGATAATTTCTTATGAGTGAGTGCTCTCAGACTGTCTTTGTGTCGTTGCAGACGCTTCTTCTGAGCTGGTGTCAGGGGAACATTACCTTTTAAAACGTTGTGACAGCACTCGCAAATTGATTGGACGAGATCCGGGGAAGCTGATTTCATTACTGCCTTCACAGTGGCTGGGTTGGTCTGACCCAAGAAACGTACCATACCCTCGTTACGTTTAAGTCGGTTAGACATGTTATTTGGGGACGTAGACGACTTGCTGCTGGTCGGGAAATATATGACTTCGTAAGCGGAGCTGATCCGGTGTTTCCTGCCGCAGGTCAAATAACAAATACCCGTGTGGAGCCGATGTCGCGTCTTTAAAACTCTCTTGGACATATGACACACGGCCTGGATACATCTGTTTGGCGAGATTGGTAATCTGAGACCCGTCTCGAGGATTCTTAAACACCACTAGGTAGTGCGAATTCAGACTGATAGTTCTTTGTTCTTTATTCTTACCAAATAGGTTCTGTACTATATACATAACACTGAGGTTGCGATGATGACTGCCTTTAGTAAATAATTTAGTCACTCTGTCATCTGTCTCAGACATTAGATCATCTATGACTACTAACCGACGTCTATAACCTGTCCATTTTTCCACATCTGGCAGACCTTCATTAAATTGAACACCCTTCATAGTTTCGTAGATGGGTTGCCATTCCCCATAGCACCATATAATTTCCTCTGGAAGGGGGTCTACCATGCTTGGTAGATGGGTCAAGAACCGTTGGACAAAGACGGTTTTACCACTCCCCGTTGGGCCCGCAATCAAAGCCGTAAAAGGATGTTTCCACCTAGGATCCATGGGTATTAATAAACAGCTACCTACTCGCATTGGTGTTTATAAACGCGTCGGATGATAATATTAGACCATTTGACCACCAACTGCACGCCAGTGGGTCTCTGGTAGGTATTGGTATAATAACGATGGACCCAATACTCGACTTGACACAAGTTCACACTGAGGTGGTGAGTATGGCGTTGACTATTATTAGTTAATACATGCCCACAAAGACCAATAACTCGAGGTTGTGTCGCTTAGTACGTCAGATAGCCAACCAACATGATGTGTTATTCACGAGACTAGTAGTCTGTATCAAGCCCGAACACGTTTTCCCGGTCTTTGTTTCAATTGCTGACAAAGTCTTTGCCGATAACGTCATCAACTACGGGAGAATAATGATGGTTTTTACACTTGGTATGCGTCTGGATATGCATCTGGTTAATAATTCTTACAATACGGACGTGAATGTCCAGGACCTGGAGGAAAGCTTCGCTACATCTGTCGGTACGTATATGACTGATAAACTACATCATTGGATACTGCGAGGTGGATGGTGTAATTTCTATACTTGGTTGCAAGCATCAGTTGAATAAATACATAATACATTTCAGTATGTGTCTTTGTTTCATTGTCTGTCAGTGTTGATGTCTCTCGGAACAAGAAGTAAAAACAAAACCACTAAAGAAAATCAACAAAAATCTTGGTTTCAATATATCAAAGAATGTATTATTCATGAAAATAGTTTAGTGATATAAGAAAACATCAATGACATACATGCTTAGTGACAAAAATATAAAACAATGTAGTTGGGGGATGACCTAGACATCAAACTATCGGGAACTCGGGCATATGAAAGAGGTAAAAACATATGCCAGCTACTGTCTCTAGTGTATATTTGGTGTCTGCACGTTGTTGGATGGCATAGGAATGAATGTCATGTTCGTGTACTGTTGTAAGGAAGGCATCAAAGTCGTATCTGTTATTTATTAGCGCTGGAAATTCTAAAACAGAAGAATTGTTAAATGATGCATGATAGAATCTAAGATCTTGTGTTTCCCTATGTCGTAACACTAGATGAAAGCTAAAGTTGATCTTAAAGCGACTAATTTGAGCATTGAAAATCTTATACAACGTATCTGTCCATTTGATAGGGTATTGTATCTCCGGGCTAATAAAGAAGGTGTATGTCGATAAATACTTGTTAATCTTGTGATGTGTCCTGATAGCTTCCCAATTTTCTCTATATATTTGTTGAATATCCGATGGAAGGATGTGTAGTGTCTCTGGTTCCCCGGCTGCTAAGATGCTCACTTCGTCTTCTACCAGTTCAAGAATATTCTCGTCTGGTTGTATCTGACTGTTAGTTATATTGGTTTCATTTGGTGGTGTCGTCGAGGTTGTTGGTGGTGTTGTCTCTGATGGTGAAGAGGTAGTTGTCTCTGGTTCTGATGTATCCATAGGCCGGTGATGACGTATTCGTATGTGTTTTTGTAGATTGTCTTTTCTCTTGAAACGTTGTCCACAGATATGACATAAGTGTTGTTGATCTTTCGTATCGTGAATGGTATGAATGTGGCGAGTGAGCTTATAGTTATCACGGAAGTCTTTGTCGCACACTGAACACGTGAAAGTAGATCTGGTAGCCATATCGATAAACTGTTTTTTTTTTTTTCTTACAACACCAAAAAGTTCTGATGTATACAATGTTTCACTGTTTTATCAGAGGCCAACGACACGAATAAGGCTCACACCAAGTTTCACTGCTGTTGCTAGCCAAGTCAGTACGTGATCAATATCTGCTTACTACACGAACACTGCTCACACCAGCCTGAAGCACCTCTGTAGCTACCCAAGTCAGCCCGTGAACTGGTACTGAGCTCACACGAGACGCCTTCTATTTTATACACTGGTTCTGCACACGCCGTAGCTGACGTGGCAGTTAGACAAGCTATTCTCACGCCTGCTTCCCTACACACCGATGACTCATACTTAATGACTTTTGCATATGGGGTTGATGACGTAGGGGCTTCTCGGACATCCGCGTTCTTTACCAAAAATTTATGGTTTGTGATATTCTTGTAGGGACACGTTTTGTTTATGTATTTGTTTATAGGTGTCTGTATGTGTGTATAGTTGTGATGACAGTAGTAATGGTATGGGTGTGTCTGTGCTGTCTCTGCACATGTGTATATCTGTTGATAGTGACAGTAGTAATGGTATGGGTTGTCTGTGTACTTGGCTGTCTTTGTATTTGTCTTTGAGTGTTCTTGTGTATGGGTGAGTGTGTGTATAGTTGTGCTGACAGTAGTAATGGTATGGGTGTGTCTTTGTGCTTGTCTGTCTTTATGTGTATGTCTGGTTGTCTTTGTATTTGTATGTGTGTTTGTGTGATCTTCTTTGTGTTTGTATGACCCTCTTTGTATGATTTTTACACACCCCACAAAAATATAGTATAATAACAACGTACCAGCTAATATTCTTGTCGCTAATATTGGTAGTACTATTATCACTACTATTGATTCGTCCTCACTTTACCCACCACCATTGCACTATACGTACTTTCCCCTACAATTTAAGTGGTCACTCAACCACTTGACCACTACTTGACCACCACTTGACCACTACTTGACCACTAATTTACCACCCTTTAATCATCACCATGTCGCTACAACTACTTTTCCCCTAAAATTTATTCACTTGACCACTGCTTGACCACTGCTTGACCACTAATGTACCACCCTTTAACCATCACCATCTCATTACAATCAATTTTCCCTAAAATTTCCCTAAAATTTCCCTCACTTAACCACCGCTTGACCACTGCTTGACCACTACTTGACCACTACTTGATCACTAATTAACCACTAATTTAAACATTACCATGTCACTACGACCAATTTTCCCTAAAATTTTCCTCACTTGACCACTGCTTGACCTCTAATTTACCACTCTTTAATCATCACCATCTCATTACAATCACTTTTCCCTAAAATTTCCTTACTTGACTACTTGACCCTTACTTGACCCTTACTTGACCACTGGTTGACCAGTGTGTAATTGCGAACACCTCTTATTACATTTATGACCACCCCTATATCACTCCTACTTGATCACTAATACCCACCCCTTACCACCATACCCAATATAACTTTATAAGATTTCCTTTGTAATGATGATAGTGAATAAGCTACATACCACCCTTTACTTTCACTTAGACACTACTATCACACTGTTCAGATGATAGTAACCATCTACACCTCTTACTTCGTCGAGTATAACCACGACCCATCACACCCTTGTTTATACATTACTACACCACGAAAAGACACATTATGTCTACGCCACCACCATATATCCAACCCATGAGTAGAACCCACGACCCATCACACCCTTGTTTATACATCACTACACCACGCATACTAACACATTCATATACGTAACCAAAATATATATAACTTTTCCCCTCCCTCATCCGTGCTCACACCCTCTCTTTCTATTTCCAGTAAGTACTACCACTCATCCGTACTCACAACCTCGCTTTCTATTCCCACCGACTACTTTTACCTTAATTACTTTCACACCCGCCATCACCCGTCAAAAAACCGTTCCCACACGCCGCCAAAAATTTTACCGAGTCGGCATTTTCCCCATATTTCCTTCATAAACCCTATCAGCCGCCATTACCCGCCAGATTCTGGACGCATAATATGTGTCTGGGTTCCCTAATATACTACTGTCTTTATCAGTGCCAAAATGATGGAGACCTATTTGGAGAACATGGTGGATGTGAACGAATCTCAATCTACACATCATTTTCTGCTAGCTGTTCAAACTGTGATTTGTGAGAGGGCTCGTTGTCTTGAAGCAAAGGAAGATTGTGTATAAGTTACATATTTCGTTGTCTAATCGTACACTGCTGGACTCTCTGGCCGAGGGGTTACACCACTTTCTCCGTAATCCCGTTTATCACGCAGAGTCTCGTAGCGGGCGAGAACTGGGAGCGGTTCGTCCCCCGCTGGTGACTTGCAGGATAACTGAGCCGGAAGCTCAGAAAGCAATGGCAAACTACTGAGCGTAATCTTGCCAAGAAATCAACAGACAGCTGAATGATGCTGCTGTTGACAGCGATGTCCTGTAAAAGGATATGCGAATTTAAAAAAAAATCGTACTCTATTTTTATTTATAATAGCTACCATTAATCGTGTTTCTATGAGGCATACGTTCTTTAAATATGATACCTTTGAGTCAAGATTGTCTCGAGAAGTTTCTAACGAACGGAAACATCCATGGTGTTGGAAGTAGACGACGACGTCAAGAAGGGGACACAATGCTGGTTTGGTTAGCAGCCTTGCACTGACGCCGATCAGTTCCGGGACTTATGAACATCAATTACCGTTGGTTATGGATGATTATAATGGTTGTGTTGCTCAGTGTGGCACACGATGTTGACGATAAACACATGTTTTCATCAGCGATTTTTATGTTCTTAATCTCTGTTTCATTTGTACAGACATTTAAATATCACTTTTCTATTTTAGTCCTAAAGTTTGGACTTTCCAATACTCTATTGTTGCACTTGTATGGCTGATAGATTATTGTTTAATGAAACATGGTTGTTTTCCATGGATCGTTTTTGTCAAACAGGGTCTTGCATTAGCAAACTCTTTTGTCCACGTTTGAGAATGTACAAGATAATTGATGATGTTTTTGTTGCATCTAAGTGTTTGATACATGGATTTTAAATATCATGTCCATGGGACTTCAGCTGAAAGAGAGGACAGACTGATAATAGATTGCAACATGTGGGCGTGTAAAAGCCCGGGTTGTACATGATTTTCGATTTAATGTTGACAAGAATTTATCGAGCGTTTTCTGAAACATAATGCAGGCATATTACATCACGTTGTTTGTTTTTTCTTTCATTTTTTCCTCATTCCCCTACGTTGGTTACTTCCTTTCTTCTTTCTTTTCAGTCTACCTGCCTTCTTTATTTACTTCCTTCCTTCTTGCATGCGTATTTGCCTGTATGTCTTACTGCGCGATTGCTTGTTTGCCAGCCGACTGCCTACCTACCTGCCTGCTGCCTGTCTTCCTTCCTTCCTGCTTGTTTAGTTACCTTCTTTCCTTCCGTTTGCATGTCTTTCTGTCCGCTTGATTTTTTCCTGCATGTCTTCCTTCCTTCCTTCCTTCCTTCCTTCCTCCCTTCCTTCCTTCCTTATTCATGCTGGATAAGCACATATGTTGAAAAACATTCTAAGGC